>JANVFT010000024.1:0-475869 GCA_028011325.1 Lentinula lateritia | reverse complement strand
TACTGTGGCTTGCTTACTCTATATAGCTAATCATAAGTCTTCGCTATTTTCTTTTGTACTTAGTCTTGGTCCTGGAAACATAACTTTTTGCAATGGTGAAGAAGGTATATTTGTTTCTTTTTTCCCATACATCGAGCCTGAACACTGTAATAGAGTAACCAGAATATGTCGACTTCTCCAATCACAAATCTTAACCCCCCTGCGATGCAGAACAGCGGAGGAGATCTATCTACGTGCAGTGAAGCTGTTTCGTCTGATTTGTCCAGATCCTCCCAGCCGTATCCTCCTGATCTTCAAACTTCTCGAAATGATCCCCAAGCCCAAGATAACAGTAGCAGCGAGCCGAAGGACAATATGTCTACCAATCATGGAGACAGGATTAAGAGGAGCAAGAGGCATCACCGTCACCAGAATAACACGTCAAAGGATGTCATTGTCCGATTCTGTGTCAATGAGAGCTGTAGCAACCCTATTCCTCCTAATCAAAGTTACAAAAAATGTCGGGCTTGTCGCAGGGCCTATCGTGAGCGCCGCATGAACGTTGTTTGCACCGGTGGTTGTGGTGCCTATATTCCTCGCAATGCTGGCTTTTCGAGTTGCTTGGCCTGTAGGAATATCGGTCACAAAAATCATTCTTCTACTTTGTGCGGACGATGTGGTACTACTATCCTTCCTCCTGGGAGCCGTTACAAAACTTGTGCTCCATGTCTTGAACGTCACCGAGAACGGCGCCGTGAAAGACTTGCTTTGGCATCACAAGGGGCTGAGAATGAAGTGGACGACGTTGAAAATGAGGTGGACAATATTGAAAATGATGTAAATATTTAATAATCTATCTTTCTAGACAGAACTGACATCGTGTGTAGGCTGACATTCCTGCTACCACTGAGATGCACGAAACGGAACCAAACCACGACAGCGACAATAATGAAGAGATCCCACGTCAGGTGTCGGAAAGTCATAACTTAAATGCAAGGGTCAAGACTACGCTTTTCCCAGTCGAGCAAGATAACCAACAGAGAGCCAACAGTATCAACGAGCCGCTAAATGATGTGGACAGTGACATCAATTACTTCCTGGACGTAAACAGCTCGGAATATCAGTTCAAAAAGAACGAGAAGACTGATGCCAAGCAAGAGAATGAACGTCTACGTAGGGAGCTTAAAGGTGAGTCCATTACAACTCTGGGCTTTTTCATTGATGCGATAAACCCCATAGAACTCAAATCCCAGATGTCTGCAGGGATTCGACGTGATATTGCAGAGCACACTCACTTAAATGTCTTGAACCGCCTCCTTATCCAAACCAGATCTGAATACTCACAGAACAAACTTTCACAATCAGCTGTGACTGAAACTTTGGATAATCTCAGCAGCCAATTACGAGATCTAGCTGACAGACGTTTGGAGAACATGCCTGTTGGGCTTGGGCGCATATTGGACTTAATCAAAACATCCGAGATCGATAATGACGAGAGTCCATCCAAAAAGCAACGGCACAGCTAGGTCTCACCTCGATAGCCTCCTCATCTTGAAACTGTACAACAATAAATATTTGATTACCTATATTTCAATACTTTCTATCGAGAATATGATAGTGTTGGATGATATTTTTGACTCAGATACTAATTATAAGTAAGAGAATTACACCATGGCTACTCTACATGTAGACTAGCATGGAATACACATTAACTTGTTTGCAACTTTGACAAGTTTAGGAAACAAATTGAAACAAGTTCGGTTTAGAAAAATGCTTATAATTACGCATGAACCTGTAACAGTGATATGTTTCGGATCCATGAGCAGGCGCGGGTTGATGCTATTTGCATAGGAGTGTACGTATCTGGAAGAAAGAGTTAGAAAAGAGATTCGCGGGCAGTAAGCAGATTCAAACTAAGTTCACTCACCCTGAATTTCGACCAGAAGTTCGCATATATTCCATTTCCACATATCGGGAGTTTCACCTCCTTATTTTCGCAGTTTCGCAAGAGGAGCTGTTTCTCCCAAATTGATGAACCTATTTCGCGGATTCCAATTGGTAGTGATGCACTTCGTCGCGCTGTTCATGAGGGAAGGCTAAGAGAGAATCGCTATGTGCGAGCAATGTCAGCGCATAACGCTCAGAAATAAATATACATGCACGAGTGAGCTCGAGTACATGAGCAAGAACAAACTTGGGAGTTAGGATGTCGAGGAAATAAAAGTGGGCCGCTTGAACCATGCGAGAATTTTCGTCTGGCAGGCAATTGCTCCTTAACCTTAACTTATGTCGACGATGTACTTGAGCTCACTCATGCATTGAATGATACTCCCAAATTACGGACTGATTGCTACCTACGACTTACCTCATATCGCAACAATCTTTGGATCATGTACTTGAATTAACTCGTGCATCGGATGCTCCTCACAAACTAATGACCCATTGACCTCCGGCTCACTTCATTATCACTACCTACGACTCACTTCATCATCGCAACAACCTTTGGACTAGTACTATAGTGGCATCTCCAAATGCTTCTCAAAAATTACTGATCTTTCGCCACCGACGACCCCATTTCATTATCGCCACAACATTCAGATTGTGTATCGAACTTCTGCTCGAGCTTACTCGTACATGGAAAGCGTTACTCTATGTACTGAGCTCACTCGTACAGTACTGCAAGAACAGGGACTTGGTCGCCGGCGTTAAGAATGACAACATGAAGAGAACACATTTGCGAGGGAGTATTATCGAGTTTAGGTGCATATCAGTTTTTGTCGTCTCATTCACCATTAATTAACTTGCTGCAGGTTTCAGTGATCTTATCCTCGGTGCAAGGGATTCCGGATACTCTAAGTAGGCTACGAATGAACGACTCAGATTCTGTAGTCGTGCAGAGCTACGAACCTCGACCTAAATCTCCAGCTCCGTATTCCTGCATCTTTGCACCGAGCTGACTTGTGCAAAGCTTTGACGTTAAAGCCAGTGGCCTTACTTTCGACAAAGCGCTACGCCATGTACTGAGCTCACTCGTACAGTATTGCAAGAACAGGGACTGCATGCGATCCCCACCTTGAATGTGGTCGCCTCTGTAGAGGATGAAGAGGACACATTTGCGAGGGGGCATTATCTAGATTAGGTACATATTGGTCTTTGTTGTCTAATTAACCATCCACTTATTTATTTAAGGTCTCTCCTATTCTCGGTGCAAGGGATTCCGGATACTATGAGTGCAGCCTACCAACGAACGATTCAGATCTGTACTCGTGCAGAGCTACGAACCTCGACCTAATTTTCCGGCACCGTATTCATGCACTTTCGCACTGAGCTGACTCGTGCCAAGCTTTGTCGAAGTCGGATGACCCTGCGTCCAGCTCGCAATTCGGACTTCGTTCTCGTGCCGAACTACATTAAACTGGGAGCATTCCTGGCATGAACCTCGTCGAATGTTTATGCTGCGGAGCTTCCCATAATTTCGCATTGGGACATCCTCATACGGTTGATGCCTCCCTTGAATGTCTCAGTATACGCCGTAAAAAGTGCCGTCTATGTTGGTATTCCTGCAGCTCTTCCGTGGGCCACATAGTGCCACGGATGTTTCTTTGGAAACCTTCCAGTACGCCATATACGAGCCTTCAGAGCTGGCACTGATTGTAACGAATTTTTTGTACTGTCTTCCGCTTACTGCGGTGTTCTGTCCCGATTTAGCCTGTGATAATCTGGTGTTTACTGACATTTTTCGAAACCTATCATGTGCTCAGGGGCAAGAAAGCCGTTGTTCCTATGTGGCTTGTCGCAGGGTATCCACACATGAAGCATCAGACTCAATGTGTTCTTCCATAAGCACGTTTCCCCCAAACTCATCAAACTCTCGTTCCTCTCCAAGCAAGGGACCCGTAATGACCCTCAGAAGCAAGATTACCAGGGCCGAGCTAATGGAATCAGATGTGCTGGGGCAGAATGTCCTTCCTTAACCTCCCAGTTCATCGATGTTTCTGCTTCTCCACGCTCCATCTCACCTGCTGCCCCGTACTCAATGGAATCAAATAGTAACCGATATTACCGCCCGGTGTTGTGGTCACGCTTCACACAACTTGGATTGTCCTCTTTGAAATACACCCACTCCGCCGAAGCAGGGAACAATCCATATTCATCGGAATATCTCAGACGGCGGATATAAAATATGGATATGGCCGTTCTCTAGCTACACAACTTCTCAACTTGTGAACTGCTGTCGAGTTCCGAGTTAACTCGTACCTGATGGAGAGCACCATGTCCTGAGTTAAGAGCACCTGCACTGAGTTAGCTCGTACAGCAACGCAAGAACGCGGACGTGAAATTCGATTATCAAACCCATTGGTTATAAACTAGTATTGGAAGAACACGGACCCCATATGACTGCCACCTTGACCACCTCCGTAGGGCCACTATCGAGAATAGGTTGGTGTTGGTCTCTCCCTCCCCCCTTTCAACGTGTCATTAATTCCTTGATACCAGGTTTCGACGATCTTGTCTCCGTGCAACACATCCCCTACTATTGCTGCCATGTTCCCAACCTGGCTTATGCACGTATAGAGCCGCAAGGCCCAGATCTTATCATTGCATCGGGCGTACTCCTCGTAGCTTCGTACGGCACTCGTACATCTTATATTTTCAAGTTCTTGTACCTTGTATTTGACAACTCGATGTGACAATCTAGCCAATATTTATAAGAGAACCTAGCGATGGGCAGGTTTATCTTTTCTCGTCCAATCGAGACCCTTTTGATTACCAGTGGGTAGCTTCATTTACTCTATAAATGGCTTCATCTTCTATTTCTGTAAACGTACATTATTGCGCTGAGTTCACTCGTGCATAGCTTCACCGAACCAATTACACTGCATTCCAGACCGTCGGAGGCTTACGAGTCGGATTTTGTTCTCATTCGGTGTTGTCGATCTGCCTCTGTCAGTTCCATCGACACTGACAAGTAAACTTTAGATTGCCTGATCTTTCTCGCACTCTCTAACCCTGACCCTCCTTCATCCTCTCTTGCTTATAGCAGAGGAATTTCATCTCTGGACCTCTCATACAGTTTGCGGCACCATTCGCTTTCACGCGCTCGCATTTATCACAAGCAAGCACATAAACAAGAGGCTGTCATCGTCCCGCACGCGCCTTTCCTTCCCCTCATTTCAAGTATTTGTTAGTGGTCCTTACTCATTGCGGCGAGACCTCGCAAAACACCCTGTCTCTTCTCACTAGGGGTGTTATTCGTCGTATTTTACTCGTCTTCTCTCCTTGTCGTCTCAGCTCAACGTGTTCACTTTACTCATGCGTCGATCCTTCGAGGACTTACAACAGTGCTTCACTTGTTACGATCACTTCTTTTTCATCTTATCTCTTCCTTATCTTGTCTTATCTTTTATCTTTTGTCTTATCTTCTATCTCCCTTATCCTATATCTTGTCTTATCTTGTCACCTGACCTATTATTTATGCTTACTGATACAACATGCGCTTTTCATTTACTTATATTAAACACAGCAGTCTCACAACACATATACAGCATGACGATCGAGCTTTCATTACTTACACATTGCTTTACTTATGTTCTACTCATGTTTACCACTAACCCAGGGCGTTGGGCATTAGTAGGGTGGAGGGTTGTTTACTCGTATATAAGCTGTAGTTACTTGCTGTATTTCCTTAGCTTTGATCTCGTCTATTCTACCTGGTTTAGCCCAGAACTTTGCTTGCTTCCTTTATCGTTCCGCCAACTGAGGTTTTCTTGAGTGTGACGCCTGGTGATACCTGTCACTAGAACCAGTTGCTGACAGAAGATCAAAGCTATTCTTACCACCTGTCACACACTACGCGATCATATCCCTATCACAGTTATCCCCGCTCACATTTTTACCAACCCTTCACAGACTTCTACTCTCTCTTTGAGCAGTGTCGCCTATAGTACAAAGGTGTAACGTTGAGTCCGACACCGTACTGGCAGATGAAAGCGTCGACTGATCACTAATCTTCGGAGAGGGGTCTTCGCGTGCACATCGAGCTCCATTCCTAGACAGGGAGGGTGCATCTGTTCATCAATCGAGAGTGGAAGGCTGCTTCCCACATCATCGTACTCTTTTTTCGAAATCTTCCCCACATTACTCCCGACTTCTACAAATCCAATCATACATTTTCCCATCATCACCACCGATGTCAAGCCCATGCCTCGGGCCCCCATTCCGCCGCTCGGTATTCCGAAGATCCACTGGTTATTGTAATCTTCTCTTTATTGTTCTTTCTCGCTACACATACCCTTTCATTCTAGTCCCTCTTTATTGTCTTTTACTTTACCCTGCAGGACTACACGTATAACTCCTAGTAGCTAGTCTGGCGCTCCGCACCGCTGCGCCGCTCCGTAGATATAAATACTGCTTGTACGCTACTGTAGTTCCTCAGTTTAATTATCGACTTAGATTCCCTCCTTAACTCTGTGCTCCTCTAAGTCTTCAGGCTCACTGCCTTGAAGTACTCTCTACTCTACCTTAGGACTTATACGTCCTCTGGTTCGCTCCTCGTCACCGGCGATACCGCCGCTCCGACTTGGCTGCTACTTAGCCCCGCTCTTCTATACTCTCGACCTCCGGGGACTTACGGCGTACGGCGGTGTTGTTAATAACTTCACTACTGTCCCATTCGTATTCCACACTTAGACACTGTGTGACCTCTGGCACGGTTATGCGGTGTGCATGATCTTAACAGTATAATTAAACTCAATCCGTAACGTCGTACTGACATATCATTTTTTATGCCTCCGAAAACTCGAGCTCAATCTAGAGCTAACTCCGAAGAAAACACTTTCTTCACCACAGCCCAATCTTTCGCCCCTTTCTCCGAATCTATCTCAGCCATCGGTCAACCACGTCGCCGTAATCGCGGTTTCGGTCCAGCTACAGTTCCAACTACGTCAACCCTTCCTGAAGCCATGGAAGAAGATCAGCAATTTGAGTACAGCACTTTGTTTACCGGAGACGGACAACCTGTCCAAGTCCTGACCCCTCGCCGTGGACAACCCCCCGTGGTCGCTCCGGCTCGGGGCCGGTCTACAACTCGAATTGACTCTCCAATCCTTCAAGCCATCGCTCGCCGTTCGGGTAAACAACCCCAACGAAGAGCAGCTTCTGAATCTCCTCGTGACCCACCTCCTCACTTCGATTTGGATACCGGTGATCACGACGATCAAGACCCTCCTGTCGACCCCGATGACCTGGGTGCCGACAACAACCATGACGATCTGGATGACGACTCCGGCGGTTTACCGCGTGGTGAGCCTGGTGACCCCAGTGGACCTGGCGGTCCCGGCGGTCCCGGCGGACCTGGTGGTCCTGGTGGTCCTGGTGGACCTCGTTCCTCCAACTCTCCTGACATCCCCAACGAGCAACGTGCTATGTTGGATCTCCTCTCGGGGTTTAAGGTTTCTATGGGAACCCTCGGTTCCGTTCTCGCCGCACTCGGCCGTCCCTCTGACAGCTCTGAATCCAAGAGCAAGGTCAAGGAGCCCGAGGTATTCGACGGTTCGGACCCCCGAAAACTCAAAACATTCTTCGTCAATCTCGCCCTGGTCTTCAATGACCGTCCCAAGTACTTCACCGACCAGCGTAAGGTGAACTACACCCTTTCCTATCTCAGTGGGTCAGCCAAAGAATGGTTTGTCCCTGATATCCTCGACCCGGACCTCGACTCGCTGCCGGCCTGGACGTCGTCCTTCACGGCCCTTGTAAAGGAGCTACAGGACAATTTCGGCGTTTACGATGCCCAAGGCGAGGCCGAGGACGCCCTTGGTAACCTCAAGATGAAGGAAACCGAGAACATCCGGAAATACAACATCCGGTTCAACACCCTGGCTGCTAGTACCAACTGGGATTCTGCTGCCCTGAAATGGGCTTATGGACGAGGCCTGGCTGAACGCATCAAGGACGAAATGGCGCGGTTGCCTGAGCCGGCGACGCTCGCCGCTTATCGTCTGGAGGTTCTTCGCATTGACAACCGTTATTGGAAGCGCGAAGAAACCAAGAAGCGTGAGGCTGGTAAGCCTTTTATTGCTCGGAACCCAAAGAAGGGTTCCTCGGACTTCAAGACTGGTTCTACTAACCAGCACAACAATTCTCAGCCTTCGGGCTCTTCGGCGCCGTTCACGCCGAAACCTAAACCCTTCTCTGGTGGTAAGCCTAACAACAATGGTAAGCCCCAGAACTCTTCGAATTCCGGCCAATCCGGCGGTCAGCGCCCCGCATTCAACCATCTAGGAGCAGATGGTAAAGTACTTCCCTCCGAACGGGAAAGAAGGATGAAGAACAACCTTTGTCTCTTCTGCGGTGGTAAGCATCAGATTGCTGACTGCAACAAGCGAAAGGCCCGGGAATCGAAGGGCCGCGCTGCCGAGGTTGAAGAAACCCCCGAAGCAACCATTGAGGTTGTTAAAGAGGATTCGGAAAACTAATCCGCAGCTCTTGTTCCCCGGTACGAAACGGGAGCTGCGTTGATCAGGTTCGTACCTCACCTGGGGAGTTATATCTCAACGCGTCCGCTCTTTCTTCCATTGAACGCTCTCTTGTAATTTCATTATCTACTGAATTCTCGTTGTCCGATTCGGCCGCGCCGGCCGAACCCATCTCTGCTCTTCTCAAATTTCCTACTCTTGTTGATTCTGGTTCTACTGACTCTTTCATCGATACTCATTACGTTTCTCAGAACTCTATTCCTACGACCAAAATCTCTCCTGTTAATCTTCGTCTTTTTGATGGTTCATTATCTTCTAAACCCATTACCGATATGGCGAATATCGCCGTTCGGTTCCCTTCCGGCGAGCTGCTTCTATTACCTTTCTATGTTACTCATTTAGATTCATCCTGTAAAGCAGTATTAGGTTACAGTTTCTTATCCCGCTACAATCCGTTGATTGACTGGGCATCTCGAAACATTACGTTCCGTAACACTTCACATCTTGATTCTCCACAGACGTCTGTGCCTTCTGCCATCAACACTGTTGTTGCAAAGGTCGCTGTTCCGCTACCGGAACTTTCGCCGTCGGTTTCACCGACAATTCTGGAGACCCCTCCTGGGGACTCATCTCGCTCTCGCTCTCGCTCCCGCTCTCGGACTTCACGGGCCAAGCCCCTTTCGTCCAAATTTCCCTTTGAACCCATCTATTCTTATCCTACGGTCTCTCAATTTGCTGCTCAGCTGGAAACTCCCGAGGTCGACATTGCACTTGTCAGTGCTGCAGTCTTTAACAGGGCTTGCAAGGACGCTGGTATGGAACCTATACTCCTTCGTGCTATTCACTCTGAGGTCGCGGCCCGCGCCGCCGACCGCTCTTCTACCGCTCCTACTGTCCCTCCACTTCCTCTTTCCATCCCAGCAGAGTATGCTGAGTTTGCAGACGTCTTCGACGAGATTGCTGCAGATTCACTTCCTGAACACAGACCCTACGACCTGAAGATTGACTTGGAAGAAGGCGCTTCGCCGCCTCTCGGCCGTATTTATCCTTTGTCTGAAAAGGAGCTAGTCGCCCTGAAAGACTTTATTGACAAACAGCTGGCTACTGGTGCCATCACCCCATCATCCTCTCCTCACGGCGCTCCAGTCCTTTTCGTCCCGAAGAAAGACGGCAAACTTCGCCTTTGCGTCGATTTCCGTGGACTCAATCGTATTACCAAAAAGGATCGTTACCCACTCCCACTCATTTCAGATCTTCTCGACGCTCCGAAAAGAGCTAAAATATATACCAAATTGGATCTCGCTCACGCTTATCATCTAGTCAGAATCGCTGAAGGTGATGAATGGAAGACCACCTTTCGGACCCGCTACGGCTCCTACGAATGGAAGGTTATGCCGTTCGGCCTTACGAACGCCCCTGCGGCGTTCCAGCGGTTTGTTAATGACATCTTCTCTGACATGCTCGATGTTTGTGTCATCGTCTATCTGGACGATATTCTGATCTACTCTGATACGCCAGAAGAACACCAAGAACACGTCAAGGAGGTTCTTCGGCGACTTCGCCATCATCGGCTTTGCGCCAATCCCGAGAAGTGCGAATTCAATATGGATACTGTTGAGTATTTGGGTTATATTCTTTCTCCCGACGGATTAACTATGTCCAAAGAGAAAGTCCAGACAGTTCTAGAGTGGCCGGTCCCGAGGAAGGTTAAGGACATTCAGTCCTTCCTGGGTTTTGCAAATTTCTATCGTCGTTTCATTTATAATTATAGCGATATCGTTGTGCCGATGACTCGGCTTACCCGAAAAGGCGCTCCCTGGATCTGGGACAGCAGCTGTCAAGAGGCCTTCGAAAACCTCAAAATCGCTTTCACTTCTGCGCCGATACTGGCCCATTGGGAGCCGAATCGCCCACTTATCGTGGAGACCGACGCTTCCGATTACGCCATTGCGGCTATTCTTTCCATCCAATATGCTGACGGTGAAATTCATCCTTTAGCCTTCCTTTCGAGAACGCTTCACGCGGCTGAACTCAATTATGATACTCACGACAAAGAGCTACTGGCCATCTTCGAGGCCTTTAAAGCTTGGCGTCATTATCTGGAAGGCTCGGGTGATCCGGTGGACGTCGTCACCGATCACAAAAATCTTGAGTATTTTTCTACTACCAAGGTTCTCACTCGCCGACAGGTCCGATGGTCAGAATCTTTGCATCAATTTAATATGGTCATTCGCTTCCGGCCGGGGAAACTCGGCGAGAAACCCGACTCGATAACTAGACGCTGGGACGTCTACCCTAAAGAGGGGGATATCGGCTACGCCCAAGTTAACCCTCATAACTTCCGTCCTATCTTTACTAACGAACAACTCACTGCGTCTCTTCGAGCTACCTTCCTGGAAGGCCCGGTTTTACGAGCCTCGATTATCATGGATATCGAAGCCCTACACCAAGCCATCATCCTCGCCCTTCCCGCCGACCCGAGCTCCGTTGTTGGTTTGGAACTTGCAAAAGATCCTTCCAATGAACGTTGGAGCTTAGGTAGTGACAAGCTACTACGCCTTGACGACCGTATTTATGTTCCTAATCATGGCGATCTTCGCCTTCAAGTTCTCCGTTACTTTCATGATCATCCACTCTCCGGCCATTTCGGCCAGAACCGCACTCTAGAAGCTGTACGTCGTCAATACACCTGGCCCAAGGTCAGAGACTTTGTACGTGACTACGTTACCTCTTGCACTGTTTGTGGTCGCAACAAACCTCGCCGTCATCGGCCTTACGGGTTGTTGAAACCTTTGCCGGTTCCGGTCCGACCATGGGATTCTATCTCCATGGACTTCATTGAGCAACTGCCAATGTCGAATGGCTTTACCGCTATTCTCGTCGTTGTGGATCGATCTTCCAAGCAAGCTATCTTTATTCCAACTTACGACACCATTACTTCCGAACAACTAGCTGAGCTCTTTGTTATTCATGTCTTCTCTAAACATGGTGTCCCTAATCATGTCACTTCTGATCGTGGTTCTGAATTTGTTTCGGCGTTTTTCCGGGCTCTCGGTAAAGCGCTCTCCATGGAACTTCACTATACCTCTGGATATCATCCGGAAGCCGACGGGCAGACCGAGCGTGTCAATCAGACTCTCGAACAGTACATCAGGATCTACTGCTCCTACCAACAAGATGACTGGTCGCCTTTACTCCCGATCGCCGAGTTCGCCTACAACAACGCTCCCAATGCTTCCACAGGTATTACTCCATTCTTCGCCAACAAAGGAAACCACCCAAACATCACCGTTCGGCCCGAGGTCGACATGAAGTCTGATCTTGCTAGAGACTTCGTCGTCAACCTCGATGAACTCCACGTTTTCCTTCGAGAGGAAATCCTCCTAGCTCAATCCCGTTACAAGGAACAAGCTGACAGGAAAAGAATCTCGCACCCGGAGTTCCCGATCGGCTCCGAAGTATTTGTCCTTGCTAAGCACATTCGCTCTACTCGTCCTACTGAAAAATTCTCTGAAAAATATCTTGGTCCTTTCAAGGTCATCAGTCGACCTGGTACTTTATCTTATGAACTCAAGCTCCCGGACTATCTTCGCCGGATTCACCCGGTTTTCCACGTCTCACAGCTGGAGCCGGTTACGCCGAATCCTTTCCCGAATCGTACTCAATCTCCTCCACCTCCAATTGAAGTTGATGGTGAAGAGGAGTACAACGTTGCCGAAATCCTGGACTCCAAACTGGACAGAAGGTATAAACGTTGTCCTCTACGTTATTACATTCGGTGGGCCGGTTACGAAGGTACCGACGATGAGTTTTCTTGGGTTGCTGCTGATGAATTACACGCTGACGAACTTGTACCGGCATTCCACGCCCGATACCCTCACAAGCCTGGACCGTGATCACAAAAAATCATTTTATTTCTTCCCCGTTTTTTCGCCTTGCTCCGCCGAAGTTTACTTCGTGTGTTTAGAGGGTAAACACGATGATAGCAAATTGAGTGTTTACCTCTCCTGCTTAAATTGCTTACGTTGTTTCTTAGTTACTATTTTACTTATTCTTCAATCACACTTAAGCTACTTATACTTTAAAAACTAATTACTTCTTACGCCGCTCGCGGCCCATTCGCTTTCCGATTTCAAAATCGAGTTAACATTTTTTTATGTACAAAGTCCAAAAAACCAAGATTATACTACAGAGGCAAGGCTACAAGAAGAGTACAAAAAGATGGCCGAAGGCCGATGTCCGATGTCCGCTAATCTACTACGACTACTTCCTTCTCCTTCTCCTTCCCTTTCTCAGAGGCCGCCGTCTTCGCCTTCTTCGGCGCCGGTGCCTCCCCTTCCTTCTCCTCCTCTACCTCCTCTTCCCCTTCTCCATCCTTCTCTCCCTCTACTACCTCCTCTCCTTCCTTCTCTTCTTCTTCTTCTTCTTCCTCACTGTTCTCCATGATCCTTCTCCGCTTCAAATTCTTCGGCCGTTCGGAGACCGATCTCGACGGTCCTGGTACCGCCGCTCCCCTCATTGCGTCCCTTGTGTCAATAGCGATGAGCCGGGCGTGGTCTTCATCCTGTCGCCGCAGGAGCTGCCGAAGGTACTGGTGAGACCTCGTAGTGGCCTCCCTTAAGGACCGGTTGTCAGCAAGGAGCTGGGCCAACTGACTCTCCATTACGGCCATCCGCTCGCCGCCCGGTCCTCCTTCCCGCTTCACTTGCATCGGCCGCCCGGAATACGAACATTTTACCTTCGCATCGTGACATGGCTTGCATATCACGGTGCTCCGTTTACCCACCTGTTCCAGGCAGGGGATTTTCTTCATCTGGCACCGCTCGCAGGGCGCCCGCTCTTCATCGTCGTCGTCGTCCTCTCCGCCGTCGCCGCCATCGTCCGGGTCCCCACCGCTAAACTAACAAAACATCAGTTATTAGATCCTGTGTTAGAAAAGGAAGTACTCACCTCATTCCTCTGAGGGGCCTTCCCTTTCTTCACCATCCGCGGGATCTCTACTTCCACTCTACGAGCAGAAGTGGTGGCCTCCCCGGGTGAGGGACCACGACGGTTCCGAGCCGCTGCTGCTGCTACCCTCCTTCTCTGCTCTGCTGCCTCTTCCTCCATCTTTCTGGCGGTTGCGGCCCGAGCGGCAGCCTCCTGCTGTACCCTTTCCTCCTCCGCTTTCCGTTTGGCCTCTTCCTCGGCCTTTTTCTTCTCCTCCTTCCTCTTTCGGTTCCTCTCCCTGGTGAGTTGCAACTGCAGTTCGAGTTCCCGCTCCTCATCCGAAGGATCCGGCGTTGAAGGGCGAGTCGGGGCTAATGGCGTAGGTGGGAGACCGCCGGTGACCGGGATCGAGCCAACGGTGGTGGTAGTTTGGGTAGTAGTCCGGCTTGTCGACATTTGGATGACTTAGAAGTTTTTGGAAAGTTGGGTCCTCATCGGCAAAACCTGGCCCTCTTTATAGGGTCAAAACTGCGCACGGACCAGCAAGAAATTTTCTTCGAGTTGTACTCGGTTTACGGTGTACCGAAAATTTTCACTGATGACTAAGGCCATTTCCCGGTACCAACGGCTTTTGCAAATTTTCCTGCTGACTGATAGGCCAAATTCCCGAGGCTGACGGCCTTTAAAATTTTCCTTGGTGACCAATCAACTCCCGGTATTAATGGCTTTCGAGGGCTCAAGCCTAAGAGGGGGATACTGTCAAGCCCATGCCTCGGGCCCCCATTCCGCCGCTCGGTATTCCGAAGATCCACTGGTTATTGTAATCTTCTCTTTATTGTTCTTTCTCGCTACACATACCCTTTCATTCTAGTCCCTCTTTATTGTCTTTTACTTTACCCTGCAGGACTACACGTATAACTCCTAGTAGCTAGTCTGGCGCTCCGCACCGCTGCGCCGCTCCGTAGATATAAATACTGCTTGTACGCTACTGTAGTTCCTCAGTTTAATTATCGACTTAGATTCCCTCCTTAACTCTGTGCTCCTCTAAGTCTTCAGGCTCACTGCCTTGAAGTACTCTCTACTCTACCTTAGGACTTATACGTCCTCTGGTTCGCTCCTCGTCACCGGCGATACCGCCGCTCCGACTTGGCTGCTACTTAGCCCCGCTCTTCTATACTCTCGACCTCCGGGGACTTACGGCGTACGGCGGTGTTGTTAATAACTTCACTACTGTCCCATTCGTATTCCGCACTTAGACACTGTGTGACCTCTGGCACGGTTACGCGGTGTGCATGATCTTAACAACCGAGTTGCATTAGTAACTCGTCCTCCTTACAACGGATTCTACCTCAAGATTAGGACAACCTAGACTTTCGGTACAAACCGATCGTCCCCGCTCCCCCAACTCATCTGCTCCATCCACTTCATCTTCAATTGAACGAAACATCACCTCATTCATACCTGCCTACATATCACCCCACTACAGCATGTCTAACCCTACTCCCGATCCTATCCCCATGACTCCTGTTCCCATTACTCCTGTCACTACTCCTCATGTTCATGGCAAGTCATTGCTCAGAGAACCCAGTATCTTTGATGGTGATAAAACCCAGTTCAAAGAGTGGCGCCGTACCCTCTTTGCTTACATTCGCGATCCAAGGAACAGAGTCACTACAGACAATGAGAGAATTGACATTGCAATCTCGTATATGCGAGGTCCCAAAGTCAGTAGCTGGGTCCAGAATTACACGGATGATAACTTCGATAAGATAAGTAGCTACTAGACTGTACTATATCGGACTTACTTCTGGTAATATGAAGTAAGTCACCTGTTTTGATGATTCTAAGTTGAGGTTTGGCTGGGGCTTGGCCCCGCGCTCCCACCCAAGACCGATCTCGCGGTGGTTCAAGCCGGAGTGTTTGGTATATAGTGACCAAGCACTGAATTAGAAGGGTGGGTGGGAGGGGATTTACAGAGATATAGCTTATTATACGTGAGGCGATGAGAGACGGCGGTAAGAGAAGTTTAAGCACTTAATGCGCGCTAGGCGTCTCTCATTCGCTGGCCTTATCTTATCCTAAGATGAGCGCCTTCGTATGCTCATCGCGGAACGATGATGAGGAAGAATGGGCTAGCACGTGGAAAGGATTCAAGGATGCATTGAATGCCTCCTTCCTAGACAAAGGACTTACAGAGAATGCACAGGAGAGGCTAGAACATCTCCGCCAGGGCCCCAATGAGAGGGCAGAGGATTTCTTCAAGGAATTTGAAGTTATCATGCGAGATGCTGGATACGTCAAGGATGCACCCTATGTCATCAGACTGATCGAAATGAACGTAAAGCCTAAGCTGATCGATCAAGTATATGGCACCAGCAATGAGCGAATCGAAAAGTTTGATGAACTCAAACAGAAGATCATCAGTATCGATGACATGTGGTGGCGTCATGAGGAAATGCGGTGCAACTGGTCAAACAGATACCAGCGGAATGCTGGGCAGGGACCTAGTAACCAGAAATGGCAACCACAGACACAGGCTCCAGTACCCAAGACTCCAACCCCTGCGGTACCTACCCAGGATAGGAAAGATGGGACCGGAATTACTTTCAAAGGTGCAGGCAGACCAATGGACATTGACGCTGCGCGTCGTAACAGGGAATGCTTCCATTGTGGCAAGCAAGGCCACATTGCAAAGTTCTGTCCAGAGAAAGCGCCAAAGCCGCAATTTGTCAGAGGCATGTGGAGCCGGATGACACAGGAGGATCAGGAGGCTATGGCCAAAGAATTGGGTTTTGTCCTGCCCCAGCAGTAGACGCAGGTCTGCCAGGGCCAATCTCAGAATCAGTATCGGACTTTTCGTCATCGTCATATGTAGACAGTCAATTTAGTTTTGAATTCGGTAGTACTGGTACACCCAATGAAAATAACTTATCTACAATGACGAACCAAACTGAGAAAAAACCTGTGAGATATGAACCAAACACACCTGAATGGGTGGCGCAGCGGTTACAAATGGACAAACTTCCCATGGCTATAGGAATCCTTAGAGCCTGGATGCCTGAAAGTCGTGTCAGAGAAGCATCGGAAGAAACGGTATTGGCTATACGAAATCTGAACCATGCAACCGCAACAGAAGCAGTTACCAATCTCAAAAGTCGTAAGAGATTCGTCCGAGGTACCCGAGGACGTGAGCTAAAGTTGCGAACGACTATTGAAAATATCGACAATGGTGTACAGATTGAAACGGAAGCCCTCCTAGACAGCGGAGCCACAGGATCCTGTATCAATAAGGATTTTGTAGAACAGCACCAGCTCACTGTTAAGGAGTTACCAGTCAAAATGCCAGTCTATAACGCTGATGGCACTCTGAACAAAAATGGTTCCATAGAAGGTTACATACAAGTCCGAATGGTGATAGGTGATCATGCCGAACAAATAGATATGGCAGTTACCAATTTAGGCAAGACAGATATCTTCCTAGGCATAGACTGGCTACGTTATCATAATCCCAGCATTGATTGGAAGGAATCTACGTTAACGTTCGAACGTTGTCCTGACAAATGCGGGTATTTGCCACACTATGAATCACCCGAGGATGATGGTACAGAGGAAAAGCTTGTCGACGGCGAAAGGATCTTCTGGTTCGATTGGAATGGGTATCTCTCCGACCAAGGTCATATCAAAGTACAAACTGCTTTTACAGACGCCGCTACTCCGTACCTTGCCGAGTATGCTGATGTATTTAGTAAAAAGGATTTTGACCAAATGCCGGAAAGATGTCCATGGGATCATGCTATAGAATTAACGCCAGGCTCTAAGCCAGTTGATTGCAAAGTTTATCCCCTCAGTCCACCAGAACAGAAGGCTTTAGACGAATTCCTGGAAGAGAACCTTAGATCGGGACGAATACGACCGTCACGTTCGCCCATGGCTTCACCTTTCTTCTTTGTCAAAAAGAAAGATGGAACGCTACGGCCTGTACAGGATTATCGAAAGCTGAATGACATGACTGTCAAGAATCGATATCCACTCCCATTGATTCAGGAACTCATCGATAAGCTAAAGAATTCCAAAATCTTCACCAAGATGGACGTCCGATGGGGATTCAATAACATCCGGATCAAGGAAGGAGATGAATGGAAAGCAGCATTCCGGACAAACAGAGGCTTGTTTGAGCCTACGGTCATGTTTTTCAGACTTACAAACTCACCTGCCACGTTCCAAGCATTCATGAATCACATCCTTCGAGAGTTAATTGATCAAGGACATGTCATTGTCTACATGGATGATATCCTTATCTTCACGGACAACATTGAGGAACACCGAGTCATTGTCAGAAAGGTTCTTGATATCCTAAAAGACAACAAGCTGTACTTGAAACCCGAAAAGTGTACCTTTGAGGCTAAGGAGGTCGAATATCTCGGAATCATCGTAGGCAATGGACAAATCCGGATGGACCCAAAAAAGGTTGAAGCAGTTCGAACCTGGCAGCCACCAGAGAAAAAACGTGAACTACAATTGTTTTTAGGGTTTTGCAACTTCTTCCGCTGGTTCATCCGAGATTTCAGTAAAATTGCCAAACCCCTAACACGGCTCACAGGGAATGCGACTTGGGAATGGACATCTCTTGAACAGGATGCATTCGATCGGTTGAAAGACCGGATCATCGAAGACGTCACTCTCATTATCCCGAGAGAAGCTGGAAAGTTCCGAGTTGAAGCTGATTCCTCTGACTACGCTAATGGTGCAGTCTTGTCACAGAACGTCGACGGAAAGTGGAGACCGGTAGCTTTCAGGTCCAGGTCACTCAATGAGGTTGAACGGAACTATGAAATCTACGACAAGGAGATGATGGCCATCATGGACTCCCTCTCGGACTGGAGGCAGTACTTACTGGGCGCGAAAGAACCTGTTGAAGTCTTTACAGATCACCAAAATCTCCAGTATTTCCGGAAACCTCAGAAGTTGAACCGACGACAAGCCAGATGGGTAGTCGAAATTGCAGAGTACCATATCGAGCTCTTCCAT
This sequence comes from Lentinula lateritia, assembly GCA_028011325.1. Classification (NCBI taxonomy): domain Eukaryota; kingdom Fungi; phylum Basidiomycota; class Agaricomycetes; order Agaricales; family Omphalotaceae; genus Lentinula; species Lentinula lateritia. The sequence continues at coordinate 457,456 of JANVFT010000024.1, read as the reverse complement.
AAGCCTGGGAAATCAATGGGAAAAGCCGATGCCCTGTCACGGATGTCAGGCCTTGAGAAAGGGGAGAATGACAATACCAACGTCACGCTGCTAAAACCAGAATTTTTCATTTCTCAGATAACGGATCAGACATCAGCCCCCGAAGATGATCTACTTAATCTCATCCATAGAAAGAAAAACCAGCGAGACAAGCTTGTACAAGTCGCCCTAGAATCTAAAGACAAGGAATGGCTTGAGACTGAGGATGGACTAGCAATTTGGCAAGGATGTATCTATGTCCCTAAGGACAAAGAACTCAGAGGACGGATCATACAGGTACATCATGACGCCCAGACAGCAGGACACCCCGGCCGCTAAAAAACCATTGAGTTGATTACACGCAATTACTGGTGGCCAGGAATCAGTCGGGACGTCAGGATCTACGTGGAAGGCTGCGAAAAATCCCAAGCTACAAAGACACATCGTACCAAGCCTGTAGGACCATTACATCCACATGACGTACCATCTGAGCCTTGGGAAATCATCGGAACGGATATGATCGGCGAGTTACCGGAGTCTGGAGGATATAATGCCATCAGCGTGTTTGTTGATCACTTCACGAAGAGATTACGACTCTTTGCCACGCATACTACGATAACATCTGAAGGGATGGCACGTGTCTATCGTGACAAAGTATTCCCAGTCCATGGAATGCCCCGGAAGATTGTCCACGATCGAGGCCCTCAGTACCACGCCCGCTTCATGAAGGAACTGTACAAGTTGCGGGGAATCGAAAGCAACTATACAACTGCATACCACCCTCAGACTAATGGCCAGACGGAACGGATAAATCAAGAAATTGAACATTACATCCGCCTTTTCGTGAATCATCATCAGAGTGACTGGCATGAATGGCTTCCTATGATGGAGTTTGCGTATAACGACCGAGTACACTCAGCCACAAAAGTTTCACCCTTCTATGCAGACAACGGCAGACACCCATACAAAGGTACCACGCCGAGGATGACGTCAAAAAACCCGACGGCCCAGGAGTTTGCCGATAGTATGAAACGGATCAGAGAAGAAGTAGGATCGGCACTGAAAAAAGCCGCTGAGGACATGAAGCACCAATATGACAAACACCGGAACGAGGCAATAGAATATAACGCTGGTGATAAAGTTTGGCTCGAAGGAACTAACATAACAACAGATCGTCCAATGAAGAAACTCGGCGACAAACGATTTGGACCATTTAAAGTTCTTGAAAAGATCGGACCCGGCTCATACAAACTCGACATCCCTCGCACATGGAAAAGAATCCATAATGTCTTCAACGAAACACACCTATCCCCGTACCATGAACCCCAGTTCCCCACACAACCCCGAAACACCGAACCACCTCCAGAAGTAGTAGGAGAAGAAGAGGAATACGAGGTAGAAGAAGTAGTTGACTCACGCAAGTATCGGAATGGCATCCAATACAAGGTAAAATGGGAAGGTTATGGACCGCATGAAATGACGTAGGAACCTGCAGCTAATATGACGAATGCCAAGGAAGCTGTTCAGGACTTCCACAAGAAGTACCCTAACAAGCCCAGGCCTCGAGTCCTTAAACGGATCGAGATTCCGATTGCTCAGTTTCCCACTGAATTGTTCCGACCAATCCCTACATCTGACATAGAACCGATCCCAAGTAACATGCCATCTGAAGCACTTGTCAATCGACTTGCGCGTCATGGAATTCGCGCCTTAAGAGAGGGGTAATGTTACGATCACTTCTTTTTCATCTTATCTCTTCCTTATCTTGTCTTATCTTTTATCTTTTGTCTTATCTTCTATCTCCCTTATCCTATATTTTGTCTTATCTTGTCACCTGACCTATTATTTATGCTTACTGATACAACATGCGCTTTTCATTTACTTATATTAAACACAGCAGTCTCACAACACATATACAGCATGACGATCGAGCTTTCATTACTTACACATTGCTTTACTTATGTTCTACTCATGTTTACCACTAACCCAGGGCGTTGGGCATTAGTAGGGCGGAGGGTTGTTTACTCGTATATAAGCTGTAGTTACTTGCTGTATTTCCTTAGCTTTGATCTCGTCTATTCTACCTGGTTTAGCCCAGAACTTTGCTTGCTTCCTTTATCGTTCCGCCAACTGAGGTTTTCTTGAGTGTGACGCCTGGTGATACCTGTCACTAGAACCAGTCGCTGACATCACTCAGCAAGAAGTGCGCGGGATCTCAGATGCAGATGCAGATGGGTATCTTTACGCCTACGTCCATTCTGATGAATGGAAAATCGGAATGACCAACGACTTCAGTCGTCGTAGAGATGAATGGGATAGAGATTGTCCCGATGAATGGAGGATATGGCTCCCACCAATCCGGGTCGCGAATCGGAGGAGATCTGGTGAGTTCCTTATTTTTTTCCTCTCTTATGTGCATCCCATCCGTGTATCAGAAAATTTAGCACATCTTCTGCTGGAAATGGCGTGCATTGACCGCCCGCGCGCGTACTGTCAAAGTTGTCCGTGTCTTCCTCATTCTTCAATTTGTTCTCATGTCCAATACGTCAACGAACACACAATGAAATCTTTGTTTTCGCCGGACCTTGGCCCGTCGTCTGGAGCACGATTGTTTATCCAATCTTGCTAAGGGCTGCTATTGTGTGAAGGTATGCAATATCTCCAGATAGAGTATTCTCGCTGACACCTCAACAGTTTTAGTAAATTTTAGCATATAAATACTCTGTAACTGCTTTGTCAATCCTCGATCCCAAACTCAACATTGAGCCTCCTCGCTTCGCAAATTGTACAATACGTCAATCGATAGCAGTTGTATGTGTATTTTCTCTGAGCCTTGCGTTCTTTCGTTGATCACGAGTAAAGATCTAGACTACAAACCTCTCGCCTCAAATCACTTGTATTACAAGCGCAGACACTTCAAGACTCGTTAAGACTCAAAAGCCCTCAAATTGAATCAAACGGGGCCCCGATATGTCGTTGCTGGACCAAAGGTAACATCAAAGTAAGATGTTTGTGCAGGAGGCACTGTTCATGAGTTTCCATGCGAATAAGGTTCGTCCCAAATCTGTGGTATACGTGACCATGCTCCTCCATTTGTTATCCGCAGGGTCCCACGACGCCCTGTAACATTCAGCCCACGTGTCCAAAACGACTTCTGTCAAGCCCATGCCTCGGGCCTCCACTTCGCCGCTCAGTGTTCCGAAGATCCACTGTTTATTGTAATCTCTCCTTATTGTTCTTTCTCGCTACACATACCCATTCATTCTAGTTCCTCCTTATTGTCTTTTACTTTACCCTGCAGGACTACACGTATAACTCCTAGTAGTTAGTCTGGCGCTCCACACCGCTGCGCCGCTCCGTAGATATAAATACTGCTTGTATGCTACTGTAGTCCTCAGTTTAATTATCAACTTAGATCTCCCTTCTCAACTTAGCTCCTCTCTAAGTCTTCAGGCTCAACGCCTTGAAGCACTCTCTCTACAGCCTTTGGACTTATAAGTTCTTTGGCTCGCTCCTCGTCACCGGCGGTACCGCCGCTCCGACTTGGCTGCTACTTAGCTCCTCCCTCTTATACTCTTGATCTCCGGGGACTAACGGCGTAACGGCGGTGTTGTTAATAACTTCACTACTGTCCCACTCGTCTTCCGCACTTAGACACTCTGTGACCTCTGGCACGGTTACACGGTGTGCATGATCTTAACAACTTCAAAGAAGCTGACATTAAACCTGAACCACTTGCACTGAACGCTGTGTAGTACAGGCCACTGTGAATTGACCCGAATCTGAGTATGCCAGAAGGGTCTGGTTCATGATAGTGTAATGCCTCTCATATTCCAACTTCATCCTCTAGACTGGCTTCCGAAAACTCATGCAACTCAGCTGATCTTGGTCAGTTTTTCCTCCGTCAAATTTACTCCCGCTTACCGGCACCCAGGTTACCCCAACTTTTATCCTCCGCGTCCTGGTCAAGAGGAGGATATATTGACAGAGTCAAAAAGAATGGCTTTGTTCTACCCCAGATTGTTTTGGTACGATGTTCGCGTTATGTATGTTGAAGGATGAAATCTCAATGATCTTTAGGCCAAAACCTTTAGTTTCCAGTCATCTATCAGCGAAAACCTTCATTCGATAAATACCATAAACAAGCTAGGAGATTTGCTGAACGAGGTGTTTGCAAGGCGTGCAAACCAGATACCATCCGTGCCGTACGTGCTTCCGCTCCTGCATTCAATCCAAACTCTTCTATTATGATACTTTAGACCATCCACCTTCCGCATGCCATCTCGAGTGACCCTCAATGACAAGCTTAGTTCGATAATTTGGCTAACCCGAAAGTCCCGCTTGCCAAGTTGGGCAGAAATGTTCCGCACGGTGCCAAAGGCGCTGATATCGTAGACTTGCTGTATGCCAAGAACATTGCTATCCATTGGACAGTGTGGTTTTTACGCGTCTGCAGAAACAATTGATGGATATCGCCCTTCCCAGTGGCTCTCGTCCTGGGGTAAATATCAAGCAGACATTCAAGGGAGTGTTATCCGATCTTGAAACGCGGCTCAAATGGATTTGACATTTCTCGTATCGGTGAACTCACTATTCAGCCACTTCTCACACATCTGACAATATTGTAGCTTGGAACTGCTTCGGGTTTTCTATTCTGAAGGCCTTGTTGACAAGTGAACCTTCTTCTCTTGGTTTGTGAATCAGATGTGCAGCTGTAATTTGACCCAAGCGGGGTTCGTATGCGGATTCGCTGAAAATCGTTCAGACGAGTTGCCATACGACGAATCGTCTGAACGATTTTCGTTTAGACGAGTTGCCATACGACGAATCATCTGAACGATTTTTGTTTAGACGAGTTGCCATATGACGAATTGTCTGAACGATTTTCGTTTAAACGGGTTGCCATACGACGAATCGTCTGAACGATCTTCATTTAGACGAATTGCCGTATGACGAATTGCCGTACGACGAGTCGTCTGAACGGTTTTCGTTTAGACGCGCTGCCATCCGACAAGTCGTCTGAACGCCTCATCGTACGGCAAAAGTTCGCTCAGACGACTCGCAGTACGAACCGTCAATATCGTTTGCGATGGTTTATGGAGGTTGTGGGTACTGATGGCAACATCTGCTCTCATTAGCCTCAACCTTACAGCTTATGTGCCTTTCCTGCATCCTTCTTCTGGCTTCTCTGATCTCTTCCAGAGCTTCCTCACATTATCTACCCTGTACACACAAGCCTTCAAGATCATCTTATCCTGGACTCCAGCCTACAGGTGAACAGCAGACTTTTGGAAGAATTGAAGCAGAGTCTCATGTATATGCTGAAGGCTTTAATATTGTGAGTTCAGGTCATCTTATAATAGCTATACTATTAGCTTAAAACACTCTTGCAGTGTTGTACTGGCTATGTCAATGGTATTATGGTACATGATCTAGTGGCTTTTCCTGGCCTTTCATCCATCTTGTTCAATCTCCTTCCTATACCTAGGCTTCCCATAGACATGTTCATTCTTGGATTGGTTTTGGGATCAGGGTGAATAGTGTGCTTGCACCCTTGAATGATGTGAGTCTCAATCTGCTTTTGGTCTATGTCAGCTCATGTCTCTTTCAGTCATTCTTCAGCTATTCCTACTGCACTCCTGATTCACAGAGCATTCTAACACTCTCAACCTTCCACCAGTATTGCCACCATTTGCTCAAAGCCTCTGTCAATGCCACTACTCTATCTTCAAACCCCTCTTCCCCTACCTCACCCCTACAATCCTACCTTTGGGATATGATCATGTGTCGACCTCTTAGTTCCGCTGATGGTCGCGGCTGGATCTATGTCTTCCGCGAGGGCCGCTTCATTTACAAAGTCGGGCGGACTAATAACGTGGCGTGTCGTGCCCGTGAATGGAAATATACCTGTCCTGTATATCCTCAAATATGGCTTGCCGCATTTTGGACGCCGTATGCTCATAGAACTGGTCAGTATGTGATGTAATATTTAATTTGATATTAATAGTATTTTGTAGAACGGCTGGTTCATATTGCTTTAGAGGCCATTTGTGATTCACGTCCCCAAATTCGTTGTGCTTGTATGTCTCCAGCCTATCATCTCCCAAGTCTAGCACTATCTAACTATTTTGAAGGTCAGAAGACTCATATAGAAAAATTCATGTTCAAGGGTCAGAGGGATGTAGTAGAACAGATCATCATGTCTACCATTGTCTTTGTGATAGCCACTGTTTATGGACAATATGGTGTTGATGTTTATACATGATTTCTTTTTATTGGTAGTTATTTCACAACTAATTCCGATGTGGGGACTGCCTCCACCAATAGACGTTCCGATTTCACGAAGTCAGCGACGTCACGCGACGAGACATATCGGTGTCTCAATGTCACAGCGTCACGATGTCATGACATCGGGACAGATTTTCTCAGTGAGATTTCTTTGAAATTCATCAACTATTTTGTGTTGAAAATAGTTTGAGAATAGTCGACCTTTTTGCATAATTTTCTTATTGATCATATTGTGTGAAATGTTTATATTCTCTTCGGCTAATTAATCAAACAATTATCACTCAGTTTAACGGAGGGTTTTGCCAACTTTTCATACATTTATCTCAAGCAGTTCTTGGTAAGGAAAGTCTTTCATTTCACTACATTTTGGAATACAGAAAATCTGGATCAAATTGTTCCTTTGATCAGTATTATCCCAGCCTCGTAACCATGTGCAAATGATGTATTCTACGTAGTGTCTGCTATCACTGCGGGGATGAAACCCTAATGTTGTAGTGAATATGAAGAGATTAGGTACAAAACTCTCCAAAAATTCTCTTCCCGAGTTTGCTGAGACTTTTCAAAATTTTCGCCATGAAACAATCATGAACATGGCAGGAAACGCGATTATTTTGAATATTCCTACATTAATTTCAGCCTAATCCTTAGCAGATTGTTCCAAAATAATCTCAGCTACAATTTTCTACAAAATTCTCGAAAATTTCAGCCTATTCTTCATGAGAAAAGTCCTTCATCCCCGCAGTGTATTATCTGTTCATACACACACCATGACTCCGGATCGAATTAAGGCTGTTTAGTACAATAACGGTAGTTCTATTACTCATTAAATGATATGTTCATAGTTATTCGATGTAAACTTCAGTCCCTTCCTGCCAACGAGCTTTGGGCTTGTACGCGAGAGTCACGTCGTCATATCTATACTTGACCGTCATATGAAAATAAGGCTTGGGGGTGTATATCTCGCGTCCACGACCAAGATTCCATCTGAGTTCAACTGTTTAAGGTCATTCTCGCAACAAATGAAATTCAGATGCTTACGCGTAAGTCGTGTGCCACCGACAATCCGCATCTTGATACCGTGTTTTCATTGGAAGAATTTCCAACAACCACCAAGCAGGATTCTGTACAAGTGCGTCGTGTAGAGGCTGCAGCGAGTCAAGTGTATCCAATGCTTTCCATGAACCTTGACTGTTCCCACTAAGTGCCGATGACGAGTCACCGGTAGATGGGCGAGGGGCCGCTGACATGGGTTCGGAACGAATCTCTAATTGGGTCAAGGCATTCTCGTTGAACTTGATTCCACATTGGGATTCCATTACTTGTCGAACCATCCACCTTTGAGAAGTTATGATTAGCTCAAGGGAAAATTTAGAACGGCACACATACCTCAAACTGATGTTCGACAAGCATTGTTTAGTGGAATTTGAAACCGAACCCCCACCTATATCTGCACAGCAATTTGAGCTTACGGCGTAAAAGATTGAGCGGGAAGAAGGTCACCACTATGGCATCCAGCAAACCACACTTCTAAGACGTCAGTTTCACGTGTGGTTTGTTCGTCCATCCTGAGCCTGGACGCTATCTTTGGTATGTCGAACTTTAAGTTCTGCTTCTTTCTGCGGAAATAGTCGGAAAGAGTTCTGCTTATGGGTGAGGGTGCAGTCTCACTTCCGGTATCTGTGGTGAGCCTGGGGTCATTTTCGACCTTTATACCTTCGACTTCGGCAGAGCCTGATGAATTCGGAGGTTCGCGATGAAAGAGATTGGGTTTAAATCGAGCACGATGCTAATCTCATAAGCTTGAGGACATATGCGCAGTAGAATGACATACCTCGTCAAGTGACAGCGCTATGTACGTCAATCGCATTAGCCCTAATAAGATAGGCCATACAAGAAGGGAATACCTTGTCGGAATGTTTTGATAGAACTATTGTTACTCGTAAATGGAAGGGTCTTGGTGGCAATTACACCCACAGATGCCACTGTATCCCTGCGAAGTAGCTCAGTCAAAGCTGCACAAGAACAAAAATGCGGCATGCGGCAAACCCCTACCAGACGCCAAGAAACTCAATTTCAACAGGCTGACAGTAAGTCTTCTTGAATCCGGCGCTCAACTTGATACCAGCATCATCCGTACGAGTATAGAGCTTATATGCGAATACAATTTGCTCTTGGTTATCCCGGGGCAAAAGACCCACCTTCAGCCCGTATCAATAATGCAGCTGATACATGAAAACTGTTGGAGAATCAAATGTTACACACCTTATACAGCATACCAGCCAACGCACGGGCAGTATATGCTCCGCGCGAGAAACCTAAAAAGTGCCATCATGGGATACGCGTAATAAGACACCGATTGAGCAAATAGATCTCACCGAAGAGACAAATCTTGTCTCCTGTGCGGAAGTTCTGCATTAAAAATCTATATCCATCCATGACGTGTGCATCCAAGTACCTGTGATTAATACACAGGTTTGAATACGAAGAAGGATGCTGCAATACAGAAAAGGAGCTGTACCATGCGAATGCTTCGTCGAGGACTTTAGCACACCATTGAAACAAGGGAGAAACGACTCCAGGGGCAAAGAAAGTACCTAGCATGCCTATAGGTCAAGAAACGGGCGTAGACAGTATTGACCGGTCCATTAGAACATACCGATTCCTGCCTGGTACGCCTATAAGAACAAAATCTTGGACAAATCACGACGCGAACTCACCTGGTAGTAGCACAGTTGATCATCGCAATTATCCTTCTCTAGAAGAGCGAAAAACTTGACGACATTGGTATTCTAAGAAACGATGAGTGTCACGCGGAATGGTAACATGAATTCTGAAGCTTGAAGGGTACCTCCGAGTCATACTCGCTAGCAGTTCCGTCGAAACACAGTATATGAGTCCGGATTTTTGAGGGAGTAGTATCTTCAGACATGGGTGGTTGATGGTGGTAAAATAAAATGGAGAGACACGATCGAAGAGGAAGCTTAAATTCGTTAGATCAACTCCCAAATTGGCCTTGCGTGCGGAGCTGAGATAAAAGGTCATAAGGCACGTTTGAGGACAAACTACAGTCCAATGCTGAGCGTTATGATTGTCACAGGAGTCCAAAGTTGTACTTGTGCTCTCTGTTTCCGACATCACGGGAAGACTCAAGATTCAATTGATTGAAGCGCACGTTCAGATCTGCTTATGTAATAAGCTACACACGTACCCGTGATATGACGAGACGCGACTTGACCAGCTACTCCTACTAGTCTACTACGCGTTTCAATGTCTTCAACATCGTCTGGGCCGCTTTACGAGGAGATCTGCGGTGTTGATTTCTCAAATCATGAATGGAGGACTCCACCAACGGTCGGCGTTATCCCAGAACTGAAGATCAGAATAGAGAATTGTCATCGGTGCGTGACGTTAAAGTTTATCTAAGTTGTAGATTTCTCATTCGCCCTCTAGTATCCTGAGGACTAGTATGCTTCTACTTCATGATCTTTGGCTGTGCTGCTAAGCTTTCGCCTAGCATTCGGGCATTCAAATTACAAGGGAAAGCAGAAGGAGATCATTGAGGCCGCCGTAGCAGGTTTGTTCATACCGGAAACCAGTGACTATTCAACTTGTTTACGACTTCCTAGGTCGAGATGTCTTTGTTCTTGCTCCGACAGGAATGGGAAAAGCATGTCCTTTCCACCCGATCCAGGCAGCTTCTGACCACTTTCCGACAGAGTTTATGCTTTCAAATCCCAGCAGCTGCAAAACAAGCATGTACTGTTTACTTACTTACAATACGCCGCAACTGATTCAAAATTTTGTAGAGCGGCATGACTTTAGTCATCTCCCCACTTTTAGGTGTGAATACCATGTAACACTGTTCTGATTTCCATTGATTATCAGCGTCTTAGCACTAATGAAGAACCGTATGTACCGAATGCTTGCGTATTATGTCCTATTTCATATAGCGTTCCTATCTTAGAAATTGAAGGACTACGCCGCAAAAGTGTTCCTGTAGCTTCGCTAACATCGGACACTCCTCCAAACGAAAAGGAAGAGGTCATATGTTTCTGAATACACCGTTTGCCGTTTACTCATCCCTTCTTATGTGTTCCAGATCAATCAAGCCTTGATGTCCGGACGTCCAAAAATCCGCCTTCTTTATAGTACGTATCCAAGCTAGACTTGAAGACCTTCTAATAACACTTGACTAGCTACTCCCGAAAAATTACCTCGTCCAGATTTCATGAAGTTACTTCGTATTGTCTACAATAAGGGGGAATTAAACAGACTTGTAGTAGATGAGGTTCGTTTCATTGTTGCTCTCGAACATTTGATCACTTACCTCGGTACTATATAGGCACATTGCATATCCGTGAGTCATCAACAGGTGATGATGGTAATCATCAATTACTTTCGCTGCAGGAATGGGGCCATGATTTTAGGGGGGAATATCGTCGAATAGGAATCTTCCGACAAAATTTTCCGGACGTGCCAGTGATGGCATTAACAGCCACTGCAACTCCAAGGTAAAAAGATTTGGCCATATCTGGGATGCTTGGGATCATTCTCCCTTCCTAGCGTCGTAGATGATATCATTTCTTCGTTGCAAATGAAAGGCTGCGACATTTTCGTCCATCCCTTCAACAGACCTAACTTATACTATGAGGTTTATATTCCTCAGAATTTTCCCCAAGTTATAAATCTCAGATCAAGTTCGTTGTAGATTCGCTACACTTCTTCCTCAGATGAATTGTCCAAAATGGCCGAAATATGCGATTACATTTGCGGTCTTCATCGCAAACGAGGTAAAGTATCGTGCGGAATAATCTATTGCAGGACGAAGAAGACGTGCGACTCCCTATCTGGGTATCTTAGGTCAAAGGGGTTAGCCTCTCGACCATATCATCGGGGAGTGGCGTAAGTTTTCGAATTCGAGGAATTTGATGGAACTGAAATGCAAGTTCCAACGCACAGAAAGGGTACTCTTGCTAAAACGTTCGAAGAATGGTCTATACCAGGAGGCTCCGAGAGTGGCGGTATAGATGTGGTGAGATTTTCAAAAACATCTTTTTGGGCCCGGGGCCAAGAATGTAATTCAATCTGATTCACATTGGAAAGGTCGTAGCCACCGTTGCGTTTGGTCTGGGAATAGACAAGGGTGATGTGCGATATGTTATCCACTATGACATCCCAAAAAGTTTCGAAGGCGAGCTTTTTCTTTGGTATGGATGTTACAGCACTCAGGGAATCTCAATTGTAATAGGTTACTATCAAGAAACTGGTGAGTCCTCCTCATTTCCCATTCTGCGGTCAATGTGATCCATACATTGTTTTTCAAGGCCGAGCAGGAAGAAATGGTGTTGTAAGCTACCAACTTCGGAAACTTTCAAACATGTATTGGCTCGGACTCATGAATAAGTAGCCTTCGAAGTGTATCTTATACTATTGTAAGTACCCTCTTCATTTACTGCTACGTCTACAAGGAGATTGACGTGCAGTTTCAGCTCGCGAAGATCTCAGTGAAGTTCGGCGATGGGTCGTTGATTCACATAGCAGTCGAGTGCAAAAAGCTGAAGATCTTCGATTTCCTGCCCCGAGCCAAAGATCAATATCAAGTTTGGAGAAGGTGAGAGATGATTCGAAGAAGTTGTTTCCCTTGGTTCTCTGATTTATATACACTCACAGTTGTCCCAATATGCAGAAAACACGGATGTCTGTCGACATATAGTGATTCTTCATAATAATAATATTGATCGCAACGTTATAATTTACCTGATGCGCTAATTCTCTAGTCGATATGCCGCTTCTTTGGTGAAGATATTGATGACAAAGATGCAGAAATCGTAAAACAGTATTGCAAGATGATGTGCGATGTGGGTCTCATCAAATACCGAAGAAATACTCGGATATATTTCGTTTCAGGTGTGCAAGTATCCGGAAAAAACCAAACGACGGAAAGAAACGCTGGGCGCGGCGCCGCTTGAATTCCGCACTGTACCAAGTCGTCCATCAGCGAACGCTGCAATCTGCGATACACACTCTACTGGGTGGAATGATAACGGCAAACGAATCGCTAGTGCCATGGATCAACGACTCGGGAATGGTTCGAGTGCAGCCAAGAAACACAAAATTACTGAATATAGCAAACCTCTAGGTCAGTAGCGTGATCCGTATGTTCAAATTGCTGATAAAACATGGTAGTCACAAAACCTTACAACTCTGCTGCCAGTTTATCCAAACCTTTCAAGGCCCCTTCAATGAACGGAAGAAGTTCTCTCGCCGTTGCTGCGCCAAAGAAGGTGGTATCTTCTTCGTCATCACGCTCATCCGAACAGCGTCAGACCCAGAACGGACCTCCATCAAGGGGTGTAAAGAATAGTGAAGCACAATTGAGGCTCGAAAAAGACTCTACCTTCGGGGTTGAACTCGGATCAGACTCATCTGTGCTGACAAGCTCACAAGACATGGCCAAAAATTCCGAATTAGATGGTGAGCTATTTCATCTCATCTTTTAGTCGTCGTACTGATGAGTATTTTAGCAATACCTGACCTTGTATTACCCGATGTCCACATTGAGATTGAAGATCCAAGCTCCGGTAAAGTTCCAGTCAGTGCTTACTATGTAGCCCTCTCTGTAAGTTAGCCGAAACAATTTCGCGTAATTCACAGGTCGCAATACGTCGCACTGCCGTTGGCGCTATACGACAAACCATACACCGCGTATTTACGAGGCGTGAAGAACTCTGGGGTCGACTGAAAAAGATCCCGAACATCGACACCCGGTATGGCAACGCATTACACTTAGCTTCATAATTCTGACTGTCTTGTCGTCTAGCGGCAGCATCATTGCTTCTGTTGCAACAGAAATTGAATACAGTTCCATTTTCTGTTTTTCGAGTACGTCCGAAGGATATCGAGTACGGCTCAAGAACAAGGTGCAAGCCCTGATCCTTCTGGGAGACGAACAATCATGGAAAATGGATGATGAACAGGAGTGTTTTGAGGACGCTAGAGAGGCAATAAAAATCATTACACGGCTTTGTAAGTGAAGAGTAGGTAGAACCACGAATTTACTTTGCCCAAGGAAAAACATGGCAGGGCCTGACCGGGAATTGAACCCGGGACCTCGTCGAATGGATTTCAGTCCCTAACAATGAATCATACTCCTAGACCATCAGGCCATATCGCTTACTAATTCGAAAATTCTCAATTGAATTACAAGTCTTATTTGGCCTCCTGGCGCTCCTGGCATTTCCGGTTACTATTCCACAATCCGTTATCTCCGCTTCATCGGGACTCACTAGAACGGACTAAGACAAACGAGGATCCACTAAGCCTCGCTGCAAGGTGTTTCATGCCAAATGACCCTGCAAAACGTGGACTTTCAGAACTTCAATCAAAAATCTATAAAATTTGAAGGCCCTTGTTATTACTAGCGAGCGGAATCCTTCTGTTTTTGCGGCCTGTTTTGCGGTCTGCATTTGCTTCTGCTCCACAACAAGAAAATATGCTTCTTTCCCTATTTTTAACTACAGGTCTCTACTCAAATATTGCCCTCGCTCGCCAGGAAGCCTTTGGGACCCCTGCAACCAATTTGGAGGCAAAAGCATGTGTGCGTGGTCTGAACAATCCATGACATTGAATTAATTCCTTTCTATATTCTAGTGTACTGGGCTGAATTCCCTACTCCCTGGACAAGTCTTCTGGCCATCTAGCGATTCATACCGAGCGCAACAGTCCTCGTATTATTCTGGTGAACAGGCCACAATGACACCAGCATGCCGAGTCTCTCCAAACAACACTTCCGATGTCTCACGTATACTCAAGTTTGCAAGCGCACATGAATGTCATTTCGCCGTTCGCACAGGAGGGCATATGGCATGGAGTGGCGCGTCAAATATTGGCTCAGAGGGGTTCACCATTGACATGCAACAAGTGAAGGGTGTTCCAACGCTTTCCGCGGACAAATCCGTCGTATCTTTTGGGGCAGGGTCAAGGTGGCGAGACGTGTACACTGTACTGCAACTGCAAAATCTTACGACTGTTGGGGGTAGGTAAGTACAGAATATAGCATCGACACGAGACAAAATTATTAATTAGTGCAAAAGGGTCGGTGATGTAGGAGTGGGAGGATTTCTCCTAGGAGGTGAGCGACGGATAAATATGAATCTTGAGCGCTTGAGCTTTGCTCATTCACCATTTTAGGAGGAATAGGTTTCTTATCCGCAGAGCATGGATTTGGAAGTGACAATATTCAAAACTACGAAGTGGTCCTCGTCAATGGCTCCATCATCAACGCCAATCGAAAACAGCATTCCAACCTATATTGGGGGTTGAAGCTGGGCAGCACAAATTTTGGCGTCGTGACCCGATTTGATATGTTCACCTTCTCACAAGGTCCGGTCTGGGGCGGATCGCAGTTTTTCGCGATCAAGGATGCGTCGAACCTTCTGGAGCGTCTTGTTACCTTTACCGAGAAATTAGCTGAAGATCCGAAAGGCTTTTTTGGCTTGAGTCTAGCATGGAATCCAGAAGCGAAGGACTACATCATCTGGACGCTCCAGACGTATCTCAAGCCAGAGGCATACCCTGCACTGTGGTCTGGCTTCGAATCGTTCACACCTCTCGTCGATATGATGGGAATTAAGAATCTTACCGACATCACCGAAGAATTTCAAGAGGCAGATCCTGGAAAACATGGACGTAGTCGCTGGCTTACGATGACCTACAAAGCAAATGCACAGTTCCATTTGGACTTGTATGCACGAGGCGTAGAACTTTTCGAGCCGTATCATGGACATGCGGGAGTTCATTGGGCCGTCTCGGTGCAGCCCGTACCTGCTAGGCTGGCTTCTGCCAGTATTGAAAATGGAGGGAATCCTACTTGCTTGAAGGAGAGTGAGGGCAATCTCTGGGGTCAGTATCTTCTAAAAACCTGAGCGTGTCTACTTTACTGATGTCACACCAGTGATGTTAATTACAACGGACTGGTTAGACCCATCCGACGACCACATTATGAACACCAGTGCTGAAGCATTGCTGAAGTGGGCTGAAGACGAAGCTAAAAGGCGAGGTTTATTTAGTCCATTCATATACATGAATTACGCATCAGGCTCAGAGCCCGTGATGGTGCGGTCCACCGACGATCAAACACTGAAGAAGATGATTCAAGTGAAGAAAATGTACGATCCGCAAGGGGATCTTGATAAACTATGGCATGGTGGTTTCAAACTGCCTCGAACTGAGGAACATGAACCAGTGACGAATTACGATAGATCCGAATTGTGAATCATGGTTACATTAAATGTGTTGAATAAGTAGCACTTCCAATCCCGTTTTAGAATAATATACCACTTACCAGAATCCAAACGTCTGACGTTGGCGTGCGTTCAAGGACCACATTCTAGAGTTGAGGGAACTCGCGCACAACGGCGCACGTGTGTATTGCCAGTTATACGAAGTGCTACAGTAATACTGTTCGTGGATGTCTATTGCTACAGAATTGAGAATTTGAGGACACAAAACAAAACCAGAAAGTAAACAGTGAGAAATGCACGATGGAAAGCGATTAGTGGTGATAACAAGACGTGCCTATACAAGGCCCCATGAAACCCCGGAAGACGTGAATTATAAAGGAGTGTGACAGTTCTTGTATCGTGAATGACAAGCAGATCCTGTCTCGTGAATGAACACTACAGGAGATCGGCCTGACTGTGCATGTGTCATTAATGCGCCAAACAGAAAGCTCAGTGAATTGTTGGCGACGCGGGATTTTGGTTGTGGTTTCAACGATTGTATTCGTATATTATGATCGTGAAGTAGACAGACCCGGTTCTCTGTCTTTTGCACCTTTTGGTCCGGGATTAGCAGGCGCCAATTTCGAACTCGATCCGGATCGTTTTGAAGCTGGCTTGGCAACTGAAGCAGCGTTGCTTGGAGCTGGATCGGAATCCTGATGACTTCCGTCCTCTACCAGCTTACTCCATTCCTGCAATAATTGCTCCCCAACACTAGGTTCAATTTCTGTTCCATCTCTCGAAACCTTGACCTCTCGATCGTGATTCCAGGGATTTCGAAGATGACGGGTTCGAAAAAAGGGAAGTCGATCAGTGCAGAGCCACTCGACCTTGAAAGGTTCGCCCCAGGTCTCAGGCTTTCCGTCCATGGCCTTCTCCAGATCCTCTGCTCTCTCTTCCACCTCCTCCACTGAATTCAGCCTTATTCTGGATAAATCCTCATCCAGTCTGTTACCGCTGCTTTCGCTACGCATGGCTCGGAATGGAGCAGATTCGTCCAGCTCGAAGTCTTCCTGCGACGCACTATGAAATTGGGCTTGAGCAGAGTGCAGTTTGGGTTTCCAGCGATTGTCGAGGCTGAGTTTTACGGAGGGAGTGCTCATGGTAATTCGGTGATGTAGAGTTCCTAGCTCAGCAGGCGCAGACGCAACTGAAGTTTGACTAGACTGCTGCGGAGGCACCGAGGGAGGTGAAACTGGATCGGGTGAAGCTTCCACCAGTCGGTTTTCACGCGCTGGAAAAAAATTCCTCGCAGGAGGAGAAGTCGGATTTTCTTGTGATGAAGGACTATTTGGCTCCTCTGGTATTGTATCAGAAATAGGGGCACGACTAGTGATGGGGGAAAGGGAAGATCGAGAGGATGCGGATGAATCCGGCCGACTAGCCCAGGGGACACGCTGCTCTCCTTTGCGCACTGGTCCTGCCATTCTTATCACGATTTAAGTATTGGAAACGAATACAAAGCAGATTAGACCTTACTTCGCATATCCATAGAACTCGCCGCTCTTATTCACACCAAAAATCAGGTAAACTTCATTACTCGTACGATAAGCTTGATCTAGGATACCCTCGTTGTGCTTCTGAGTGGCCCAGAGATTTTCTCGAACGCTGAGGTCAAGGTCATACTGGGAGAACAACGAAATATCAGTGCAAAATTTTAAGAAGGGAGAAAAATAGATCATTACTTGTGACAAAGATTTGAGGATAAAATAGCGTTTTGGAAAATACCGAGTAAGTAAACTTGAATTTGTGGAGGCGTAAGAGCCGGAGCTATTGGAATGTGTCCCTTTAACGAAAGGTGGTCGAGTATCATCATCACTCGATACAGAGGCAGAAAGAGCAGCAATGGAAGAATTTGAATCGTCGAGGTCTGAGTGGTCCGACAGATCAGTGGCCTTTTTCTTACCCTTTGCCATTTCTCGCTGATCCCTTAACCACTTTGCATGCATACCGACTCCACGCTGCCCGCCGACACCAGCCTTGAGATCGTCATCCACTTTCCGGACCCTACAAACTAATCGAGGACACCGGGGATCATGAGAACGCAATGGAACCCCATTAAATTTAGCAATCGCAGCATGTAGTTTAGCTTCATTCTCATAATTAACGAAAGCGCAACTAGACCTCGAAATGAGGAAGATGGAGATAACTCCTGAAGATGAGGCTGTATCATCGGATTGACTGAAGAACCGCCATAGTTCATCGTGGGTAGCATCCGATGGAACATTGCCGGCCCACATGACCCATTCCGAACGATAAGATGGCGGGTTGGGATGATAAGGACGACGAGCGGCGGACGGTCTTTCTCCGGAGACAGATTTCGACGAAGAAGCAATGGGTCCAGGAGAAGGATTCGCGGGAGTTTCTTCTCCGGAAGCGGCAAGGGAGGAAGGGGGCTTACGCGCAGAATTTATTGAAGCAGGAGATCGAATAGGCGATATCGGATAGCTGGCTGGAACAGACGCTCCAGGAGTGGCTGTGTAGGTATTTTCCAGTTCTTGGTGAACGGGAGAATAGTTCATAGGGTAATGACCAGGATATGATGGAGCATTAGGCGCTGCATGAGGAAGATACCACCAAGTACCCTGACCTTCAATCTCAGCCGGAGAAGTGAAATGCTGCGGATAAGGCGCCGGCGCATATTGTGACTGATACACAGGAGAAGAAGAGTAGGAATGGTGGGAATAAGGATATGGAGAGGGCGACATGGAAGAGGGATAACGTAAAGAGTGGAATTGCCCGTGACTGGGGTACGGTGGAGGGGTGTTTTGTGAGGTAGATCGCGAAGACATGGGAGGAGAGGGAGAATTACCCTGTGAAGGATGAGAAAACATGGGCTGGCTAGAAAATCCTGTTGAGGTGCCCTCTGAGCCATGGCGCTGGTACGAATAGACAGGTGCCGGAGGTAACATGGACTGATAACTCGCGTGTATATTTTGAGGAATCATAGCGTTCTCCGGCAAATTCTGGAATCCATGTGGATACCCGTACGTTGGATTGGAGGGCGCCATTGCCATTGGAGGCTGGGGGGACATCGTGTATTGTCCAAAGAAGCCGGACCGCTGGCCATACTGAGAAGGCGGAGGATAATGGGGAGAAGGACCATGAGTGGAGCCAGGAGGATTTTCCAGCGAGAATTGAGAGTGAGCAGTAGTATTATGAGGAGGCCTTCTGGGTTGATTAGACTGGCTGTAAGACGATGACCGTCTATTACTTCCTCCGACATGATCTGACATGCCTCTACTACTAGCATCACCCGGCATTAATATTGCACTTGCGCCCAAGTTGTGGGGACTAGCCAATTCTGATGAGTCTTCAAGATTATGTGAGGAGATCGTTTAGGAGAGAGCATATAAAACTAAGAAAAAAAAGACAAGTTAAGAGAAAGATCTAGAACATTATAGAAGAGTATGCACCTGATGTACCTCCACCAGACCGGGAGAAAAAATCTAAAGGTGCAGAAAGTAAGAGACAGGCATAACTTTTCGTATAGAGACAAAGAGAGAAATCAATTCAAGGCCGAAATGCCAATATCGCGTCGGGGAAAAAAATCAACCCACGAGGTCGGGTGCAATGTGATACACGTGGCACTTACCAATTGCGTCAGCACCTACTTGCAATGAAGGTTTCGGAGTGATATTTCTTAGAATTTCGTCTGAAGCCACGGACTCGACCATAGTGTCAGATAATTCGGTAACTTGAGAAATGAATTTGTTGGCTTTGATCAGTGGGTGATTCACGTCTGAAGACCGGAGGAACATACAATTTTTATTCAGATTGGAGGAAGACAGTGTGAATAATGCTGGTATTAACAGTCTTCGTGTAACGATTTCTGTCGTTGACTTGTTGAATCAGAAATTAGAATTCGGGATTTAAGTATCTGTTCGGGATATGGGAACTATGACGTCGTAACAGTTTGGAGTGAGTTTTCCATACAGTGTTGCCTGGCGTTGATAGAGGTCAAAATTCAAATTCACTCCATCGCGCCTCCTCGGACTGATCGACTAAATACGCGTCACCGTACCCTGCCAGATTGTGCGTTAGATATGATTACAATTAAATTATCCTCAACCCAAGACTTCATTTCATCCAACACATATAACTAGCGCCGCGCATTTACAGGCATTTACTTACTTCCAACATATACATATTTTAGAACCACTGACGTATGTTGCTTCCAGAAGTCAGAATTCGAGGAGGCCATTCATACTTCATTATACATTCAAATATTTAGGAAAATGACGCTGAGGGTGCTAATGTTGAATCCATCTTAGTGAACGAACCTCAGACTTCCCTCCTAATCAACACCAACGTGAGGAGAGTCCTGTAGCAACCCGTTTGAGCTTGGGTTTCACTCGTAGACTCGTATTCAGCTTTGACCCGAAGCCTCCCGATACTAAGTATTTACGCCTTCCAACAGAAATGCCTTACTTAGGTAACGGTGATCTCGAAGTTTGAACCCTCAAATGACATTCGTAGGTTGGATACATACCCACCGTCTCCACTGAGCAGTCAATTGTATATGGACCATAGTATCACGCTCCCACGCGCAGTTCACGATCTCGAGAGCACTGTCAATAAAAGTAGTAGGACCCTGGATATGAAACTTGAATAGTTCAACAAATAGAACACGCGGACTGATAAAGCTGTAGAACAGTTAGTGTCACTGAGACTCAGGGTTCACGCGCACGAGTGGCCCACATTCAATACATATAGAATGCGGTATAGGCATATGTACCTCAAGCTGCCTACGAGAACTTAGAAGCCTTCGGAAATCCTAAACGGAAGCTAAACCTACATACCTTTCGGAATCCACAGACCTCATGTATAAATAAAGCTCGGCTAGTCCTTGCAAAAACGATTATGGGCGCACGCCCAAAAGGATTTTGAACGCTCCACAGGAAAAAAAAATTTTGTGGAATTATTTAGGTGTCAACTTCCACATACCGTCACGAACAACTACCAGCTCTTCATGGCGAGCGGCCTCCATGAAAATACCTAATTGTTCTACGGTCTGGTCATAGCCAGGCGCAAGCTTCAACATTGTCTGTATTCGATCGATGGAGAGCGAGCCCAAGTTTGTCAGCATGCCTTCAATGAACTGGACCCTTTTCAGAATACAGTTTGTTGTGGCCTAGATCGAGACGTACCTTCCAATATACTCTCATCTGTTCAGCCTGTTGCTGTTGGACGCTCGGTGCCGACGGAAGTTCAACCGCAGATGTTGTGACTGGCATTTTGTATAATAAAATTAATAATAGTCCGACGAAAATGTTTTCAAAAACAAAACAAAAAAACATGCGCTCACCGCCTCTTGGTTCTCGAGCTCCAGTAGCAACGGTCTCCGCAACCTCAAGCAATTTGAACGTGTTCTCGGTCTGTTCCTTGAGGACACCCAAATCGACCCATGTCAAAAGCGCTTTCAGAGCTGCTGTTCTGTCGACTGAGGACCCGACTTGCGCAATCAGTGCGTCCATTGTCCAGATATCTATCGAAGAAACATTAACAGAATGCCGAAGATACAGTATTTGTCAAGAACCTACCTTGTTGAGAGAAAAGTTCGATGAAAGCAGCCTCTAGTGGTGGGACATCTACTTTGACCGTTCGATCTTCTAAATGTAACTCCAGATGAACAGTGCCTAGGTGTGGTAGCCAGCGCAACTTCTTGTCCGGCTTGAAAGCGGAAAATTCTTTCGTATATTCCTCTTGAAATCTATTCAGCCATGAGTCAGGGCACTTTATTCTATATGTTGATATGAACTAACGTGCGGAATTGTCCAGGCATGATGATTCCCGTTGCCTCGAGCATGGGCCAGAAAATTTTCGATATAATTGTTGGATGGATGACAGACTGCGTTTATTGAGTCAAATGTGAAACTAAAGATAAGAAAAACCTACCGCCTTCTGCGACTGGACATGCCCGTCGATACGTTTAGAGTCTGTCATATCTTTCAACATGACTTCGCAGACTTGTAAGGCAGCCTCTCCAAAGCGAATTTTCAGAATCTCAATATTGCGACGCTGGGAAGAAGGTTGGTTCAATGTTCGTTATTTTGAAAAAAATTTCATCTGTACCTCCTTTTCTACTTTCTCAGTGTTATCGTCCGTGATAGCAAGTAGGCGTTGGGCCAAAAGCACCTGAAGCTCCTTGACGAACAGGTCTTTTGAATCGTAAATGCTGACGAGGGTGCTAATGACGTCGCTGGGTTTGTTCGCGCGAAAGTCTGCCATATTGCGTAATTAAAAGAAAAAAACGCCTAGGTAAGAGCTTTTTACCTGGTCCAGCATCAACGGGTTCTGGTTCCCAATTTGGATCCGTGTAGTCTTCCAATTCTGTCTGTTGAAGAGCTTGTATGGGTTCGCTTTCGTCCACAAGAGAATCGCCACTGTCATCATCTCCGACAAGGTTAGATACAATACATCGTATAGTATCAGGTCGCTCCCTAGTGATAATATCAACGGACCCTTTCAAGAAAATGACGTAGACTATGTGTTACACATACCGAAGATATCGTCTGATAGGATCGGCTACTTTGAAAAGTAGCACTCCTGGAGGGTCTATGAGACGTAAACATTTAATGGTGGCAACATATTGTGTTAGTATCAGGCGTGTATCAGCTCCAGGATGAAGTAGACGTTTGCGGTTCCTACACCATTGTCAGTACCGGATAAGAGCTCCCTAACTCGAGGCAAAATCTTACGATTTGCGCAAGGTGTGCACCAGAGAGGCCCGTTGATCAACGCGATGGAGACATTCCTAAATGTTTATTGTTAGTTGATTATTATTACAACTATCATTGTACATGATTTACTTTAAGATCTTGCAGAGCCCCAGAAGAGTCAGGGAAATCGATGATGATATCGAAAATCTCTTTCGTCCTGAGTACAGGAAATCAGATGAGATAAAACGCAAAAGCAACATACGCACCGCAAGTCACAAAGTGTTTTGGCCATGTGGAAGTCGAATCTAGATCCAACATTTTGCAGCATAGCACGAGCGTCATCCGCTGAACAAAGACGTATTCAAGGGAGGTGATAATATGTAGTATGCCGTGACGCACCAGTAGTAGCGTTTCTCGCATACATCAACAGCATCCAAGGAACAACTTTGTCCGTCATCCACTTTCTCAATTGTCCCAGCATAGGCTCTGACCACTGTCCAGTACAGGTTGTGACCACATGAGCTTCGATATGTTCGTACCCCACACTGGCAATAATATTTTCGTATCTATCTAGAAGGCCAATGGTTTCGAAGGCTTGCCACATCTCCACATTTGGGACTGGTCCATCTAATTCCGGGTCCGTAGATGGTAACGTAGAAGCACACAATTCTTTGAATCCTCGGACAAATGTCGGGGTGAGAGCAGAAAATAGATGGGTCTGGAACGAAAGAACGAAGGCGGAATGAAGGGTGGCACCTAACCTAGAAAGAGCAAACATGGTAAGAAAGTCTCAAATACAATGGAATTTAAGCGCACTCTTGCATCGGAAGCCATCTTTTGTACCATTCAAGGAGCCTGAATACAAGATCCAAGATGAAGCTCGTATTTGATGTGCGCTGAAGATTTCGTGAGTGGAACTTGAAGGGTTGGACAAGCGAGGAACATACTTCATACTCGAGCGTATATCGTTCAACTTCTTCTCTGATGACAGGAAATTCTCTTCTCATATCCTCTACAAAGTGTAGGTAGCTGGAAGCTCCAGTTTTGTCAGCTCACGTACCAAGAAAACTTTCTAAGAGCATTGGAAGGCGCCGACATTTGTTCAAAAGTTCGAATGACGCCTGGAAAGTGCTTTTATCTGAACATGTTGAGGGCAAGCATTGATATGGAATGTGCAAGGGCAGTACCATATCGCGTAGAAGGATCAGGTTCATTCAGTCCCCTAGGGCGAATAGATTCCCTGGCAATATTCCAAGCCTGGAGTATATAATTGGATATGAAATGAAAAAGGATAGGACCAAAAACGTACCCGGCTGAAATTCAGCAATCCTACGATTCCTGGCTCATTTTGGTTCAGACGCGCGAACGATTCTTGCCATTTAGCAGCAACTTGTGCACGAAGTGCGTCGGTAGCCATTGCATTGTACTATTACTAATTAGTAGTTGGTGTTTGGTCACGATCACATGTATATCATTAATTCATGTCACGATAGACAAAGACGCGTACTTTAAATTGATTTGTAGCCAGGGTTTATATGTATGAAGCTGTACCTTGTTATGAAGGACTCCAGGAAAATAAATAATTACACGATTATGACTTTATAAGATGTACTAGTGTAGGATAAAAGGTATAATCATATGTACATGTCCTATTATCTGGCACCTACATCTCTACCCACGACCTCATATCCCCTGACATCGTCCTCGTCGTCCTCGTCCTCTATACGCCTAGCAAATCTACTTCCGTCCGATATTGACAATGTCATATCCTCTTCATCCACATTGAGGGCTTGGTACTCCTGAATGTCCCTGCGACTATTATTCCGCTTGAAAAGTCGTCCCAGCCAACTATGGGAGTTCGAATTTGATCGACTGTTCCTTTGCACTCTGGATTGATTTGGAGGGTAGATTGAGCTTGAGGGAAGCAAAGTCGAACGCTCTGGAACAGAACTAAGCGCAATTGGCAATTTGCTTGTCCCAGCTATTGAGAAATGAGTCCCTGTAACGGAAATGAACAACCACGTTCAGACCTTCACCAAACACAGCATCCATGTCCTCCAAGGTAACGCCTTTCGTTTCAGGATAGACTAGAAAAACAATGGATTTTTCAGCGTTTTCAAAAGAGTGATCCGGTGCTACTCACGGAAATAAACTATGATCGATGTTGTACCTGGTTAGAAGATAAATGCGATGGAAATGCCTGATGACTTGCCCAGAATAAAACTGCAACAACAAAAGAATGCATGCATAATGTAAAGCTTCCAAGTAATGACCTCCTGTAGGTAGGGAGTAATCTCTCCTACGAGAAAGTTGAACGCCCAATTTGTTGCGGTTGACAATGACACTCCTTTTGCTCGTACAGTCAAAGGCATAATCTATGTTTGATTTATCGTCAGACATATATGTTCCAGAGACACCAGACCTACCTCGGGGGGATACAACCATGGAATTGGGCCCCAACTAATAGTTTATCAGTACATAGTTATACAAGAAGTTCATACTTACCTGTAGCCAAACGCTGCATTGAAAATGATGACACAGACAACGACAGCGTTGGGGGTTTCTGGATGATCTAGATACATGAAGTATCCAGTCGCAAATAGAGCAATAGCCATCTGGGTATGATAGTATGAGAAATTTAGCCTTTCTTGTGCAAGTCAAGCTTACAATCACAGCCCCAGAAAGCAAGATAGGCCGTCGTCCCCAACGATCTATCAAATACCATCTTGAATGGAATTCAATCGAACAAATCATAAGAGAGTAGACAAAGGACGTACGGGGGTAGAGTACTAAGAACGTACACAATTGAATTGATACCAGACATTAGTATAGCTTGACGTCCTAGCCAGCCAGCCTCTAAATCAAGACTTGAATAAACAACCGAACGGAAGCAAGCGCTTCAATATTACCTTCGAACACCTTAGCTACGGTGAAGATCATTAAACGCGACATATCCCATATTTACGAACGAAAAACTTACGTGCATAATAGGATATGACTACAAATCTGAAGTCAGCAGAACGCCAAGCATAATAGCAGCACCCGTACCGTTGATTCCATTCTGTGCAGTTAGTCAGCAATGAAATCAAAAGGTTGAGGGAAAGACATACCAATTGAGCAAATGCTTGCGAAGACATTGCAAGTAGGACCCTCTGCTTGTATTTGCGCCACATCATTCCATAGGACCTTCCTTCCCCAAATTCCCGCTGAAGCTCGAGTGAGTAATGTTCCAGATGAGATGGGTTAGTCTTACCTCTAAAATGACTTTATCCTTAATTTCTCGATATTCTGCCTTTGCAACGGGATTGTCTAAATCTCCACCATGCAGGTCGGCAATGACACGAAGGCCTTCATCGTCCTTGTCAGTGTCGATTAGCCACCTATAGTCAACGTAAGGAGACAGGACACAGTAGGACCAGCAATATTGTCAGGAAAATGTACTTTCCTTGGAGATTCGGGCATAACCAGGCTTCCTGCAGCCAAAAGCGCGCCTATAGCGCATTGAACCAACAAAGGTATCCTCCACGAGTAGTCCGAATCGATGTAAGAGCAAAAGTAATCCGTCCACTACGGAGATGCGTCAAATTCTCTGATGATTTCGTTTGGGCATTACGACGCACAACAGAAATGGAGTAACCAAAGACGTTGCCTGTGAATTCTGCTGCGGCTAGAGCACCTCTCTGTTCAGAAGCGAGTAGTAAGTAGCGTGTAGGACAGGCGGCGCGACATGCTTTACATGATCTGGAGGTGAAATCTCGCTTTGATATATTGGCACAATTGTCCTATGAGTTGTGATCAACTACTGTGCAACAATCGAATAGAGTTGAACAAACGAACGAAAGTAGCCCAACCCCAGCACCGCTGACGATCCGTCCAAGCACCATCACGGAGAACCCCGTTGTGAACGTCTGGATAGCACCACCAATGGTGAAAACGAGAGCGCCAATGAAAAGCGTGCCTTTTCTACCAATGATGTCTCCTACTCGACCAGCGGCTAGAGATGTTGCTGCACATCGTTTAGCTCTAGAATTGGTTCGTAGAATCGACAACATACCGAAAGCACCAACTTCCAATACGGCGACCATACTTCCTACTTGTATAGGGCCTGGCCTATCGAAGTATTTCATGAAATGAGGTCCAGTGATGATACCGGACATAACGCTGGATTGGTATGAGGAATATAGTACATCCTATTTCATCTGTAACATACCCTTGATCGTAGCCAAACTAAGCCAGTCCATTTCAGAAACACAACTCATAACATGCAGCGGATGCAAACTCACAAGAAAGACACCGATAGACAGGAAGACAGTGACAGTGAGCAGCAGAGGCCGCCCAACTAATCGTCTTCTGCGCGTTTCCGCGCTGCGTAGAGTCATTGGTGTAATTGGACTCTACGTCGTGGTTGGCAGCAAAATATTATTTTGAGTGGAAAACGTCCGTTTTCTTTGGGCCGGCCAAGCCGGGCATGATGTTATATTTTGTTTACAAGTTCGATACTATACAACATACAAGTAACTATAACATATGGTCTACATCAATACGCTGCTGGTACTAATGTCTACAAAGGTGGCGATTTGTTGCAAGTGGGAAGGATATAATCAAGAGATTTTAGAGAGAGAAAGTAAGCATAGTTGACGTGGGTCATTATGTAATGGAAGGGATCATTAGCACTACTGCACTTTGAATCACTCGAGAATGGTAAAATGTAGCTGTTCATCGACCATCTCGCACTTCACCTTCTCCATGTTCTCGATAACAAAGTGAGCTCCGCAGTTCTCGATCTTCGAACGCTCGTGGCTAGTACAGACAGCAATGACGGTTGCCCCGCTTGCTACGCCTGCTCGGATGCCGCTCGGTGAATCTTCGAACACAACACATTTCTTCGGATCGTAACCTAGACAGTTCGCTGCGAGCAAAAACGGGTCTGGGGCGGGTTTCCCAGCTTTCAACCGTTTGTCGTCGGCAGTAATGGTGACGGGGGGAGGTATAATACCAACGCGAGTCATGCAGCCATAAGCTATAAAGACAAACAAAAATTAATTACGATTAAAGATACGCCGCCTAACAAACAACTTTTACGAACCATATGTTTTAGCACCGGAGGTTGCAACAGCATATCGACCGGCAGGGATGGAGTCAATCATCTTCTTCACGCCAGGGAGAATTCGAACAGAACGATCGACGGCAGCAGCTTCAATTTGCCATGCCTCGAGTTGGTGAATTTTGCTTTTTTCAATCCACTGATCTTCGACCACGCTTAAATGATCCTCCACCATGCAGGGATCCTCGAAGTCTGGGTCGTACTGATCGACGATCTCAGCTTCAGGGACAGCAGACATCATTAAAGCGCTGCTGAGTCTGCCGACAAAGGACGGACGACGTGAAGAGTCGAACACAAAAGAAGAAGCGCGCGAAGATGTCGCTGAACTTCCAGGTGTGAGAGATGGAGTTGCAGCCTCCGAGTCTATAGCTGAATCGGAGTTAAGGGTGACTGGAGAGGCGCGTCGTGAGCCAGGACCGTGAATTTGGAACGCGTCGGCAAAAAAGAGAATGGATTCCTCGAAGTTTTGTACTTCACTCTCCATTTGGTGGGGCAAAATTTGGGGTTTGAATTGCGCAAGGTTGTCGATGGCCCGCTTCCCATGAGTAGCAGCTATAACGTAGGCAGGGTCTTGCCCTAGGTCTTTCGCGACCTTTCCCCAAGCGGCTTCAACAGCAGCAATAGAATCAGTCAAAGTGCCATCCTGTAAAGAAGGGCGTGTCAGGCAGCACATCTACCAAACATCAACAAGGGCGTGAAGGTATACCATATCGAAGAGCACAGCGTCTGCATGGAAGCTCGAGGGCATTTTGATTTTCGAAAGAGATACAAGTGTTGTAAATGAAGAGTAGATAGTCTGTGGAGGGGAGTAGAAATGATCGCTGGTTTGCTATGTTTTGACCGCGAGCCTCTTATATACGGTGGAGACAAAGTCAAGACTAGGTGACGTCGCAGGGAGGAATCGGCGGAAACGACAGCAGCACTGCATCACTTCTCGTTGGAGACATTTCAAGTCCATGTAAGGGGACACCAATGCTTTTTTCCAAATTGGGCGAGGAAGAGGATTTCAACGACCCTCCTTTCCAAAGTGGTAAGATATGAATTGTTATGAAATTACTCCATGAACGTTTAAGCTCCACCCTCTGTAAGCGAAACGACTTAGCCTTCCATGATGTAGTGGAAACCTAGATTACACGAATCGTCCCAGAATCAGTACATACTTTGTCATCCTCGGAAGTGCCTGCGATTTCACAAAGGAGAAGCCAAGGGTACTACTTACGGAGAGCGACGAAGATATACAACGTGGGAATTCGCAGTTTCGGTCCTTGGTTTGTCAAGGATATAGATGGTGACCAAGACTCAAGAAGTAACATCGACACCTTGGCCTGCCGACCTCGATATGCTTTGAAAGCCTGATCTATAGAGTCCAATAATGGAGATGCTTGAGACAATCGGAAAGCATGCTTTGCAATTGCATCGTCTCGCACGATATTCAATACGGAGTTACTCCTCCAACAGAGTCTCGCTGGTGCAGTAACTTGTCAAAGACTCAGAATCGACAGCTCAGCTCGACAATCTTCTCCCAGATGCTTTCTTTATGGCTATATGCTATCAAAAAATCTCTGAGCCTCAGTCCCGATTTACGGTCGTGATATTCCCATGTGCTGATTTGAATTGATTGTCACCAAATGATCATCGCCGGAACGGGTAAGTGGCATTATTTACTCCTTCAGAATCTGATTGCTTGCACTTTCCACAAAGCAATTGTCGTACCCACTGATAGCCACCAATTCATGACTTTACTGTAATTGTGCCATTTACACGTTCGCCTTGGAGTGGGAGGACCTGTGGGGCTGTCGTTTGAACTTTGAGATAGAGATATGTACCCTGAAGATACATATCGAGCTTCCACAATGTCCCCCCCTTTTCAAATCACACTGGAAGTCCGTCTTCCGTAGTGACGTCGCTGATGGAGAATTTAAGGTACCGCACAATCCACTGTCTTTTCTTATTTTAACGTTACATGCATAGGTCGGATTTGGCAAGCTGGCAAGATGCAACAGGATTCAATCAAACTTGAACATCCTGCACCGTTTGGTGTCTTCGTTGCATTGTTCCGACTACATCGTGAAAGGTTACAGCTAGCGGCATCAACAAATGTCGATTCAGTACACATAGTGATACACTTCTGCCTCAGTGGCTAGACGGCAGTCTACCTTTTCCTTGCGGGTTGAGCTGTTAGAGGCTGTTGGACCATGAGACCAGCTGCTCCGTTATGGAACTACAGTACACCTACGGGTAGAGCCGTGTATACATCTACCACTTTTTTCAAACGCGGACAGACGACTCGAGCCGTTTTTCTCTGTTCGGAATTCGGCCCTCAGCTGGTTCCACTGTCCACGGAGGTTTTCACGGCGTATGTAGCTTTCAGCCGATATCATATGATAACCATTCTTTCGATTCAAGATCAGAAGGCCCTATTGGAAGTTGACCACTTTTGGGCCGCCAACGCTTGTTATCTTTCGAGACCGACATGAGCATTTTCGGGCGCAGACGTAGGGAGGGTGCAGATCGCATTCGGCCAGGGTCTGGGACGCTCCCACTGGAAGATGAGTCTAGAAAGGTTCGAAAATTGAGCTCTACATAGTAATATGAATAACATTTTATTGTCGCGCACTGACGCTAATGTTATCTTGAGTTTTGAAGTTTGATCTTGAATGGACGAGTTGTATTCGAGGTCAAAGCGTCATATTTCGAGTAGATACTACTACGCTTGAAGCTTGATGCCCTATGTACTCCAGGTCTGCAATTTTCGCTGGCCCTGCGTATAATGTAAATGGCTGGAGTTATTTGAGTGCGCGTTAAGCTAAGCGCTAAGCCTGCATGGTTTGCCTTGTTTACATTGCACGAGGCGCGGCAATTTGAATTACATACCTGGGATACTTATTTTCTCAGTTCTGTCAGTGTCATTTTCGTTTACTTGCTCATCGTCGTTTTTGTTCTCCCATCGTCGCCGCGGTCGACGAAGGCGTCTTTTGATGTCTTTTTCTTGACATCCACTTTCATTTCGATTGTTTTTCGTCAATTTTACTGTCGTTCAATGACGACTCGCCCCAGACATACCCGCCCAAATTCTGCTGTTTACCTCGGAAGTGATCCCCTTCATCTATCTTCCACTCCTCCAGGGATCCCGGACTTACCAGAACCTCCGAGTCCGGTAAGCTCAACAGGCTCCGGACTACCGTCTCCTCCGGCGACAAACTCAACTGGCAGCGGCAGCACAGGCGATCCAGCGAGTATCGTTGTTCGGGGCACAACGAAGTCGACGACGAGCATGATAAATGCATCCAACCTCAAAGCATTTCATGCTGCTTTCACCGATGACCCTCCCAACGATGACGACGACGACGACGACGACAATTACAATGGAAATGGAGAAGACGATACAGCCAGGTTGAACCGTCGCCACTCCCTTAAATCGGTGTCCGTCAATGAAAATACTATGGCAATACAACGTGCTCTGACTTTGAAGGAAAGGACAAGATTGACTATTGATAAACTGTCCTCTTACTCTCGAAACACCCCATCACCTTCCGCCCACACTCGCAGTTCCGATTCTTCTTCTTCTACCTCGCGACATCGGCTTCTGGAACAACATCACTCTGGCTCAGAGACGGAGCGAGAATTAATAGATTCCGACGCCCGTCCTTCCACTCCCAAACTCCACCGTACTCGTCTGGTGTCCGCCCCCGCTTCCCCAGGAAAAGCTCTTCTCTCCATCAAACAATCAAACTCCACTTCATCCAGCTCATCAGAATCTCCTGCCAGATCTCGCAAAAGAGTGTCCATGGCTGCCTCGGACTTTGCAGAAGTTACATCTGGAAGGAGGATGCGTTCGCCCGATGAATATAAAGTTTCTCAAACATCCAGACGATTTCCTGATGTTGCACAAGCTGCGCTTGCGGCGGTAGCGTCCTCTCGAGGCCGTATCAGCCCCACTGCCAGTGCGAAGAAAAGACAGCCACTTCCAAAAGAATTTTTTGAGGCTTCAGCTTCAGTGTCCACTACATCCGCGTCGCGAGGAGGTAGTTCGTCAAGCTCGAACCCAATAGACAACACTGAATCCGATTATGAGAATGGTCGGGTACGTCTTGTCTTTATTGTCTTCATTCCTTTGCTCTGATGACTCTCTTAGTTTTCCATTGAACCTACAACACCCCACCATACTATGTCCCGCCCCTCGTCTACCATGAAGTTCTTGCAGTTATCTCCTCGCCAACAAAAAAATCTGAACAACACGCTTACTCATTCCTCGCTCAGACATCCATTTTCCGACCCACGGCCGAACTTACAACGTTCGTCGACCCCCCGGAGACATCAAACCGGTGGGCGTTGGGTGTCCGAGGATATGTCGGTCGCCTCTTCCCATCGAACAGATGGGGAGGCGGATGAAGATTATGAGGATGTTCCTAATCCTCAAGGGCGCAGACAAACTCTGCGCACCGGGGGTAGTGCAGATAGTGCTCTTACTGTTGGCGTTGGAAGGAGCCTAGTGGGTGAGGGCCTTAAAGCTGCAGGTCTCAAAGGTGGTGGAGCTATGGGTCGAAGGGGTGATATTTTCGACGAAACTACTCCTCTGCGGGAAAAAGTGATACGAGATAGAGAACGGGCACAGAGAGTCGAGAGAATAGAAAGAAGTATCAGCCGAACAGGCATTCGGAGTCAAAGTAGGCTTGGGTGGGAGCACGAAAACGATGAAGACGAGGGTCATTTTTCCAACATAAGGAGCCGTGGAAACGGCTCAGACATTCGTACTCGCGCAGGAACTGTTGCAGGACCGCGCGCCTCTACTTCGATGGCGATACGCGACCGTGAACGTGAGGGTGTCGGTGGTGAACCTGAACCTCGAACTGCACCTCCCCACCTGAGATCATATAAGAGTTCTTACGATCTGGTTCTCAGCCATGAAGCTCTCTCTCGTCATGAAATTGACCTCGGCAGGGAGACGGCCCAGGACCGAGAAGATCGCGCACCATCATCTCTCAGTCGACATGTCCCCAGTCCCTTTGGCAGTACTCGACGGTCTATTCCAAACTTACTCTCGAATGACGGAGAGGCTTCTCACCTGAATGTTCCTCGTTCTAATCACAATCGATTACTTCACGATAGTCTCCACATGTTTGAAACTCATGTCACCCGTGTACCATCGACTTCAAGTGCAACCACCAGTGACCTGTTGCGGAATGCTCAAAACATAGCTGCTGCCGCAGAGAAACTCAATCTGATGACTCGTGTGGCGATGACCAAGGCTTTGGATGCTCAAATCAATGCAGAAGTTGATGGTGGCACTAACGATGAGGCAGCAGATATCTGGAGAACTGTTGGAGCTGATTACCGGGATCAGATGAGAGTCAGTGACGAGCTTGTGCGGAGTGTGACCGATTTCTTATTGGGTGTGGGGCGCGCAGTCAAGGACATGACAGGAGGGGGAGATAGTCATGGGCGGAGTGTTAGCCTAGATGAGGTTGGAGGTAGACTGACGAGGAACAGCTTGGGCTCAGATGGTGGAAGTACTGGAAGTGGTCGACGCAGTGAAGAGTCCCGAAGAAGCTGGGGTGATGATGTGAAGAGGTTGTCTACAGGCCCGAAAAGGTCAGAGAGCGCCTTGAGCGGAAGACCCTCTTCAGTGTTAAATGCGAGGGATCATGAAAAGCCAATTCTTCTCCGCTCCCGACAATCAAATGAAAGTACAAATATATCTCGTGCGCAAGAGTCCGGTCGTGGAAATTTGGTTACATTTGACTCTCAAGAAACTTTACACGCTGTTGCTTTCGATCCTTCTCCTACCCCCGCTTCCCGAGCTCAGTTGAATCGGAATCATGAACGTTCTGGTGCTACGTTAGATCGCGCTCGGACGCTTCCTCCATTATCCATTCCGAAACCTCTTGCTCAACTTCCATCTGAATCCTTAACTCGTCGCCAAACACAAACACCGGCTTCCTCGACTAGGCATAGACCAACCACAGGTTCGAATACTGTTCGCGGTCCCTTCCCCTTGAGTAGTCCCAATATTCCCACTACTGCTCTCACTCCGCATACCGTCTCTAACGGCCAGCGTCAAGATTTTCCCATACTTCGTTCTGATTCAGGTTCGGGTTCTGGTAAATCTTCGGGTGCCACACCCCGCTCCACTGTCACATTTTCTAGGTCTTCCACGGTTTCTGCTTTAACAGGCCTTCAACAACAACAGCAACTTGCGGAACAGCAGAGACAGCGAAAACGTACGCAGTCCAACTCCAGCGCCAGTGGTGTGGAAACGGCCGAGCGTGTTTCTAGAGTTACTAGAACTGATACTGGGAGTGAGACCGAACGAGGTCCAGCTCGCACCATTGGGCGCCAGGGGGACCGTTCGAGAATGTCTTTGGATGGCTCTAGAACTTTGAACGGAAATGTTCATCCCGCTGACCGTAGTGCTGCCACGTCTATTCTCCCGATGTCCAAGCCAAGAGAACGAAGAAAGACTGTGGTGGACATGTGGCCAAGAGGTGGATCCTAGTTTTGACCCTCGATGATAAATTCAATGTCTCTGTGTTAGTCGTTTGATTTTGACCCGATGGCGCTTCACTGATGTCTTTTTGTGCAGACATACTTGTTTTTCTCGATTTTTATTACGCATTGGATTCAAAAGATCCCAATGTCATTCATCTTCACCACACGAACTTTCCGTTAGTCGACCTCTGTTTTGGGCTTTGCGATTGCGACCAAGAACCTGTATCACCTTTTTTCCCCGTTCACTTTCTTGTTGCAACATATCTTCGTATGTGATGATGACTCTTTCTTTTTTTCTCTTTCCCTTCCTCTGCGTGTTTCAATATCTCTGTGTCAATGCCTTTTCAATGTCCTCATACGTTGCACGTATTTATGGATTCCATGTAGTGCTGAACAGTATAACTTACACTTCTGTCCAGCATAATGTCTATGCGTAATAAATCTGATATGAATTCCAAAAAATGCGTAGACGGCGAAGTGAGAGTACTACTAGTAGCGTGGCATTACATAACTCTCATTTCAACTTAGAATCCTCTTGGAATCCTCATGGGCAAACGAACCACTGGCTTCAGCGGACTTTCGCGCTTTTTGCAGGCGGAAAAATTAACTTCTGACCTTCCAGTCGATGTGCGAAACGGCACAAAACGATCTCTCGACTCTTCTGCAGAGTCTCAATCCTCAAAAAAGAAGAGAAAGTCTGACGGTGAAAGTACCGAAGATATAGGAACCTCGAGGACAAAATTAGTGCAAAAATATGATATGAGTGGATCGATTCCGGTTTTCAAAACAATGCAGGAGGTGCCAGAAAATTTGAAGAAGTGTGAGTATGTACTTCTGAAGAGTCTGTTTCTGTTCAACAATTCCCTCCACAGATTACGCTCAACGGGAACGATTCTTTTCGCTATACTCTACGCCTCCGGGTTGTTTACTCGATGATGAAGGATGGTATAGCGTCACTCCAGAACGAATCGCAAATCAAATAGCAGAGCGTTGTCGATGTGATACGATCTTGGATGCATTCTGTGGTGTCGGCGGTAATGCCATTGCCTTCGCAAAAACCTGCCAGCGTGGTTCGTGAAGCACGCGTGGATCGAGTAGCTTAGCTCAACTGACTGATTCACCAGTGATTGCTCTGGATATTTCACCTACCCGTCTTGCCCTAGCAAGACATAATGCACAGATATACGGGGTCGCTCAGCATATTGAATTCATACTCGCTGACTACATTTCATTTGCCGAGATGTATTTATCTTCTCCCAAAGCAGCAACCTCTCGAAAAATAGATGTCGTTTTTCTCAGTCCTCCTTGGGGTGGTCCTTCATACTTGTCAGGATCAGGCTCGCCTTCTGATTCAAACTCATCCCCGAATGAAAATATGCCAGCGCCTTTCGCTCTATCAGACATTCAACCTATTCATGGTGTTGACCTCTTCAAGCTTTCTAACCGTATTACCCCCAATATCGCATACTACCTCCCGCGTAACACAGACCTGGACGAGGTTTCAGCTTTAGTCAAGAACGATAACTCGAAAGATGATATACAAGAGTTCATTGAGGTCGAGGAGGAATGGATGGGGCGAAAGCTCAAAGCCTTGACTTGTTATTTCGGCGGGCTAGCAGCTGGACAGTCGGAGTTGTTTTGAAGTGGAGTCGATGCTTCAACGTTATGTAGTGCACGAAAAAACCATGAACATACCTGCACATGATCAATATTTAGATGACATGCAATTTGTGACAGTGTTGGATGGCCGCAAGGGGCACGGTAAGGCATTCAGACAATTGAGAGACAGTGTGTCAGGACATTGAGCGAGTGGTTGCTGTTGCTCGTGTCGACATTGAGCAGCAGTGTAATGTCCGAGGAACACAACTTCGACGCATGCAAGCTCACCACCACTGCTCATCACCACCGAATATGTACAGTACATACTTTTTCTACAACTTCGAATTCAATTCACTTGTCATGTCCGCGGAATTGGAAGACCGGCCCGGTTTTTTTTGGTCAGAGCCTTGGAGCCGCTGTGCGTGATGCGCAGTACATCCTTTTCTTCGATGAACACCCAACTTTGAACCAAGACTCAACAAAATTTCCAGTAATCTTCAAACCTCTAGCATTTTCAATCGCTAAAGATGAATATGACCTTGAGATACCTTTTAGCCGTTTTCGGTGTTGTAGTGAGTTTTTCCCATTGTTGTCTCTATATATGTCTTCAAATTTCCATAATACCATTCTTGACTTGGACCGTTTTACTGATATGAGTCTCATTCGTAGATCACCGTTCACTATGTCCTATCTTTCACGCACACCGACTATAGACGAGCCACTTCGTTAAACTCCCTCACTTCACACTTCAAAGGAGTTACACCAGCAGATATCACTCCTATACCTGACCGATATTACCCACCTTTCTGTGAGTACAAACTCGTCTGGAGAGACATTCTTCTCACAGCCCGAGTATTGTCAGCGAACGAGAGTTTGACCGTTGATCATCGGGCAAACGCCACGTTTGTAATATTGGCAAGAAATTCCGATATCGATGGAACTGTGCGGAGCATTCGAGAAATAGAGGACAGATTCAACAGACGGTTCAGATATCCTTATGTGTTCCTTAATGAGGAATCATTTTCGGACGATTTCAAAAAGTGTGTATACGGTCGCCTTCTGCAAGCAGAGCTGTTCTTACTTTCCTTACCGAGTAATAGGCGCGTCTCGGTGCTATCAGCCGCCAAAATGGAATTTGGAACCATACCCAGAGATCATTGGTATCAACCAAGCTCCATTGACGAGAAAAAGGCAGATGCTGGGAGAAATCGGATGGTTGAGCAAGGTATCATTTACGGCGGAAGCTTAAGTTACAGGAACATGTGTCGTTTCAACAGTGGAGTACGTCTTCTTTCGCTGTTCAGTGATGCATGGATTCAAAATCAACAACACAGTTCTTCTTTCGGCATCCATTGATGGAAAAGTATAGATGGTACTGGCGGATAGAGTACGGTTTCCGGAGATATATGAGAACAACCTATTCACATTCTTTTTCAGGCCGGACGTTCATTTCCACTGTGATATCCGATTCGATCCTTTTGTCTACATGGAGGAAAACAATAAAGTTTACGCATTCACTATCGCGATGTACGAGTTCGAGAAAACTATACCAAGTCTTTGGAGCCATGTCAAAGGTTGGTTCCGAGCTGTGGCTTTGTTTGAACCTTCATTCATCTATGCTGGCAATAATAGACTTCATCAAGCTACATCCAGAATACCTGGCCAAAGACAATGCGATGAGATTCCTGTCCGATACCGGCGGCGATACGTACAATCTTTGCCATTGTAAGTCTTATACATTATAAGCGACGGAGGAGTTCACAGACTTTGCCCAAATATGCAGTCTGGTCTAATTTCGAGATTGCGGATATGTCGTTCTGGCGTGGCGAGGCCTACACAAAATTCTTTGAATATCTGGATGATAAAGGTGGTTTCTATTACGAAGTGCGTGCTCATATCAATTTAAATATCAGTCACGCAATTTTACAATGGCTTATGTAGCGATGGGGGGATGCCCCTGTACATTCGATAGCTGCTGCCTTATTTGCGCCCTCAAGCCAGATACAATTTTTCGACCAGATAGGGTATGAGCACAATCCCTACACTCATTGTCCACGAAATGAGGATACGTGGAAGGAGGAGAAATGTACTTGTGATCCCAAGCGAAATTTTGGTAAGCATAATGATTTGAGTATGTTTCATAATACTTACTCGCGTTTCTAGACTATGATGGCTATTCGTGTATGAGTAAGTGGGATCAAGTATGAGCAAGCGGGATTAATTTTTGCAGAAATCTCGTCGTTCCCAGTGTGACCTCAGGAAGGACATCATGCAGTTTTTACATATCATATACTCAACCTATATAGAACAGAGGTACAGATTAATCAATGCTGTATTTTTATCGTGCTCATTCTGCCCATTCCATTCATCTTATACATACGCCAGTGCACACAATGCGAATGCGAGGAACGCTTAAGCACTCCCTTGGAGCATCTCGCTTGGAAGGATAAAACAACATTGCTGAACATTTTTAGGATGCTCAGCGCGAACCCCAGTGGCATCTATTCTTTCTGTCAGCAAATCTAGTGACAGAACTTTGATTTTCACGGAGCTCCGCGGTTAGAGTTTCCGGATACTTTGCAAAAAGCATAAATTTCAGGATTCTAAGGTAATACCTCCATAGCCCATACTTCGATGGACGAGTCTATTCGCGCCTCTGCAACTAGCCGTCTCTTGTATACGAACGTTGCCCTTTCCGCTCAAGAACGATGTATAATCACAGATTTACTAGAGATGAAGGCTCAGCATCTGCAGAAACTTGAAGAAAAGGCTCGCATTCTAAACAGTGAACTCGTTCAAGCTCGATCGGATCTCTTGGAACACAGAGCTCTGCTTTCGGGTGCTCGAAAGCTGCCCATGGAGATCATCTCAGAGATATTCTTACAATGCTTACCCGAAGTGGATACTTTGTCTTTCATGCGTCCGGAGCCCCATCCTGATCAAGCACCCTTGCTACTGACTCAGGTATGTCGGAGCTGGCGCAGTATCGCTATCGCTACTCCACGCTTATGGTCAACATTGATTATAAATGCGTCGAACGGAAGCTCATCTCACTGCGAAATCACCAAACTCTGGCTAGATAGGTCGAGAAACGTACCTCTGACGTTTACGCTCCTTGTTCGGTCTACGGATCGATTTCATGGTGGAAGGCGCGCGACCTCGTATGAGGAGTTTGTCCCGCTCGCTGCTACCAAAGTTCTCACCATGTTCATCCCTCATCTTCCCCGCATGCGAGCCCTTGCCCTTCTCTTTGCACTGCCAGTCATCCGTGCTGTGCCAGCCTTGCGACCGGTAGGGGATAACGTTTGTGGTCAGTTGGAGAGATTACATCTTATCACTTCCTTCGAAAACACTGCTCAGGAGATTATATGGACTAGATCCTTGGTTCACTCCGCCCCAAATCTACGTCATCTTTATTTTGATTCGTCCATGGTACCTCTCCCTATAGTACGAGGTCAAGAATGGTGCCTTTGCCTGCGCACCATTAACCTCGATGCAGCGTACGGGATCCCTCCGGAGGATTTTTTTCTCCTACTACGAAATTCTCCCGAACTTGTTCGATGTGTGATTGTCATGAACCTGGATGAGTCACTGAATCATCTTACCCGTTGGGAGGAGATGCCAAAGGTTGTACACTCCGCATTGGAGGAGCTCTCCTTGAGCTGCGAAGATATTTTCCTTGGGAACGTCCTTGATCTCCTCACGCTACCTGCTCTCGTGTCATTGAAGCTCAGCACTGTGGGAGATGAAGCTTGGCCACATACCGAGCTGATGCACTTTTTGTCTAGGTCCTTATGCATCTTGAGGGAGCTCAAGCTAGATTCGGAAATGATGACAGATGATCAGTTATTAATTTATCTGGGAACAGTGAATCGAAGTTTGAGAGCTCTGTATCTCCCGACTTGGAAATCGACTTCCGAGAGGATTTTCCGGTTTATAACGCCCCCCAAGCTCATCGGTACCGTTTCTAACTCTCCTGATCCCTCCTCTCTTCCGTTGGATCGTGTTCTCCCATTTCTAGAAACTCTAAGTTTTGGCATCACTCCGCATCTGCATCCCGCAAGCCTTCGCGATTTCATTGAATGCAGATTGATTGACAAATGTACAACAACTAGGTTACGAGCAGTTCATATCCACCTTTTGCTCCCCCTCATTCCTGGTCTCGCCACAGACCTGGATCTAAGCTTGAAGGCGTTACTCGACCAACTTGCCGATGATAAAAGCATAACTTTAAAGATCACTTCGAATCACTTGCAATTTCCTTCTGTTGTTTCTTAGTTTTCACATAATAAAGCATATAATCTACGAATATTAATGACATTCACGATGTTTACGATCTAATGCAGCACTTTCCAATAAACACTATAGTATGATAGCGTAGTAGTACCAGCCCGATACCACCGTGACCGGCAAAAACTGCAATCAAAATTCTTATAGTAAAGAAGGAATTTCTTCTCGTAACTTGCGTAGTTCAATCTCCGTAGTTTAGAATCCATGACCATCACCTTCATTTGCTTGTTCCTAACTGCGCGTTCCCATCGCTGAAGGCATATCAGCCTGACGTTGGTGACACTTCGATAATCTGCTGATTCCCTCAACTTCCATACCCCTGCTGCAGTAAGTGACTATCCTATACTAACGATCCTACGAATGCTGCAAAGCTAACAATCCTACCGCTCAGTTCATGACGAACTCGCCGACGCCACATACTGGTAATAGTACTGATATTAATTTTAGAGGTGCCCCAATCAACCCGATCTCTGTTGATGCGGGCCACCCAAAGTTGACGATTCGGATACCTTCATTGGTTCACTCTCACTATTCAAAGGTGATCTTTGTACTTACCACGCACAAAGTTAACGGACGTCACCTTTTTCGGTCTCAGGAATCTGCAACAACTGATCTCCCCCCCACGAATATCCCGACCTTGCCCAATCAAGATTCTTTATCGCAAAAAAAGGATGATCATCGTGCAAAGAGGAAGAAACTCTTGATACGATGTGTTCAGAGGCTAGCTTCGCCGCCGCCTGTAGTTTTTGTATCATTGAACGAAGAAGCCCGGGCAACGATAGAACGCTCTCAGTCGACTGCAGGTAAGGGTTCTTTTTGGAAGTTACATGGTGGTGGTGTAGATCCCTAAAATTTCTTGGAACAGGTTTAGATCTTCAGTATGCGTTGATTGATATGGACGCTCGTTTCGAGGGCGAGGAAAAGAAGGAGATAATACCTGCTCTCGATGAAGGGCCCTTCGCCCCAGAGACGATTCCGAGTAATCTCAGACACCTAACTGCAAATGGAGGAAAGTTTCAATCAGAGAACGATGGTATTTAGATTTTTTTGACTTCCTTTTCTTTTACTCACTTTTTACTCAAGCGTCTTTCGAGGTAGGAATTATGGCCGATGATGAGCGATTTATCGTGGCTAGTACATCATCTTCCGCGTCTTCTACCCGTCAGGGATCCAATGCTTTCATGTCCGATGATGATGGTGAGGGAATCAATCCATATTCTTCACCTTATCCTCAGGACGAGCCCATGACACAATCATCCTTCTGGAGTCCATTCAGTTACTTTCCTCGACATTTGATTGATGGTCCCGAAATGACCACGCAAGCCGCAGCCTCAGGTTTGAGTGCATCATTGAGTCCTCTTTCTACCCCGCCACCACCACTTCCGTCACATTCGAAGGCTCTTTCAGAATCGTTACCTTCACCTCGGTCGGATTACCCTACCCCGCCGCCAAGCGAGTCTCCCTGTGAATCGCCTACTCGCATTCCTACTTTCAATTATTATGGAAACTCGTTGAACAAACTTCTTGCTAGCCATCGAGATGATTTACCACCGAATGCACCTTCTGTCTTGTACGAACCACAGGCTAGATCGATTGGCAAAATGAAAATGAAGACCCATTCACTTCCTGCCACCCTAGCAAATATGATGGAAGTTGAGGTCGAGGAAGGTATAACTTATGGATCTCTTGAATCGGGTCCATCGATTGAAGTACAGAGCGAGAAGAGGCAAGGATCCAATGGGATTACTTTGGTCGCCTCAGCGGAAGAAGATATCATAATGAGAGACAATGTTTCTGAATCGGGTTCAACCGTGCCGGTTAACGTTGTCAATCGTTCGAAGCAAGGTCGAGAATCCAGTCGGAATGCTTTAGCAGAGGGAGTGATGGACCCGGACGCTGAAGTGGAATCAGAATCAGAACTATGTCCAGAAGAGGTTGAAGTACAGAATGAGGAATTTACGGATGATGAGGACTATGTTCTCAATCATTATGATCTTGTATACCCATCGGATTGAATATATCTTTATGGCGTAAACCTTCTGGGCGCAGACGAGAGTACTAATGGTTTCAATTCGAAGGTTAGGAAAAGTTCAAATCTAAGTTATGCAGCCGGACCCCCGGAACGGAACACTTTTGCTCCCCAACCAACTAGCTTAAATTTCCATTCCTATATTGTTACTCGAACGCGTGTTATACTACTCCAAACTTTGAGGCCAATATTTGAATAAATTCCTTTCCTTCTTCGGATAGCCAGGTTATCACCGTATTATTTGGAACCTGCAATTGGCCGATGAGCACATGTCAACGACGGCGGATACGGAGGTCAATACGACAAGAGAGGAAGCAGATTCTAGTGTTACGCATGTGGATGGTCAGGAGCACGAAATGGTAAATAGTGAGACGGAGAAGGATGTTAGTTCGAGTGAAGAGTCTGTAGAAGAGCCCCCAGACGACTCGGAAGATGTTGAGCAAGATAGTGATGAAGAGGAGGAAGAGGAGGAGGAGGAAGAGGAGGAGGGGGAAGAAGAAGAACCAGCACTGAAATATGAACGAATTGGTGGAGAGCTACCTGCACTGCTGAAGAAGGACTCAGCCTCCGCGCTGGCTATATCGAATAAATTCATGGTACGTGTCCTTTCCATTTGAACTAATATGCTATATTCAACTGGTACACACAGGCATTAGGTACACACGCAGGCATTGTTCATCTTCTTGACCTTAATGGTGGCAGAATAAAGTCATACAAATCCCACCAAGCATCTATTGTCGACATTTGTGTAGACGAAACAGGTGATTTTATTGCTACTGCATCCATTGACGGCCAAGTAATCATCATATCCCTCTCCTCCCGTGAATCTTATTCCTTCGACCTTCGACGACCATTAAGGACCGTTGCCCTCGAGCCTTTCTTTGCTCATCGTTCATCTCGAGCCTTCGTCTGCGGAGGCCTGGCCGGTACTCTGTCATTACGCGAGAAACGCGGCTTTTTTGGAGTCGGTCATACTGAGATAGTTTTACAGTCATCGGAGGGACCGATTTGGCTGGTTCGCTGGTCGCCTTCTGGTCGTCTTATTGCATGGGCGAATGACCTGGGTGTGAAGATCTATGATATGTCCAACAAATCAACGATAGCCTTCATCGATCGTCCCAAGGATGCTCCTCGGCCGGACTTTTTTCCTGTTACTCTGGTGTGGCAGGACGAGCAGACGTTGTTGTTGGCTTGGGCAGATTTTATTAAAGTCGCTCGGGTCAGAACAAGGGAGACCGGTTTCATGGTCGAAGTCATTAAAGTCTTTCAGTTAGATTCAATGATTGCAGGAATCATGCCCCACCCCATGCCGATAGCAATAGCGTCTGCGCCTGGATCTCGACCACAGTCCATCGTTTCCACTACCTCATCCTCCCGTTCCAACAAAACAAATGGTCTCCTTAAGCCAAACTCGTCTCAGCCAAATAATCCACCACCTCTTACGTCCTTCCTACTACTTACATTTTCGCCCCCGGAGACGGCACTTTTGGACCTTGATGTCCTCCTTACCTCTGATACTGACCGCACCAAACAAGCGAAGGCTCTTTCCGAGCGCCCGGAACTAAGGATCATTAGTCGGGGCGGTGAGGAACTAGCTGCAGATGCACTAAGTGTCAGTGGGTATCAAGCATGGACCTGTGGAGACTATAAACTTGCCGGTCCAATATCTGCAGACGCCGAATTGGCTAGGACGTTGGATCCAGCATCAACCAAGAGTCCAACCGTAAACCTGACCGATTGGTATGTGGTTCTCTCCCCCCGCGACCTGATACTTGTCCGACCGAGAGACGAGCATGACCATGTTGCATGGTTGGTCGAGAGGGAAAGGTACGGGGAGGCATTGGAAGCACTGGAGGTCATAGAACATTCTTTGGGGTCATCGAACAAAAACGAAGGAGGTGACAGTGCTAATGGATTTGGTGAAAAAGTAGTCAACGGAGTCAAGCTCACCTCAGTCGACGTGGGACAGAAGTTAGCGGAGAGTTTGATAAGTGAAGGTGAACCAGTATCATTTATTGATTATCTCTTCACACATTCTTATCATCGTACTTTAGGCTCATTTCCCAAAGCTGCTCAACTCCTTCCCAAAATTTGTGCTCGGGATCCGAAGCGATGGGAGGATTGGATATTCGTGTTCGCAGAGAAAAGACACTTGCAGGTCTGTTGAAATAGCGAACCGTTACACCTTATCTCACAACATCATTCCACAGTTCATCATCCCCTACGTGCCAACACAACAACCCCGTTTGAACAGGGTGGTATATGAAATGATATTAGCCTATTTCCTCGCTCATGATGCTAAGGTATCTTTTCACCAAAATACTAGACCTATTCTGACCCATCGTGCTTTAGATGATTCTTCAAACCATCAAAGAATGGCCACACGATATATATCACGTTGATGCGGTCATTGTCGCTGTGAAGGATGAATTGGACAAGGTCGAGGTATCGCATGAGACTACCGACAAAGCCAAGTCGGTTGTGCTCATGGAGTGTTTGGCTGAACTGTGAGTTTTGACATTACTTAAGGGCTTCTATTTCGTCTCATATTCTCCCCAGATACACATCCAATCGCCAACCAGGGAAAGCATTACATTACTTCCTCAAACTTAGACGTCCGAATGTCTTTGAGCTCATTGAAGAGAATAACCTATATACGGACGTTAAGGACATGGTGTTGAGTTTGGTCGAGTTCGAGTTCGAACTGGATGGGAGATTGAATGGAGAAAAGGATGAATATCCACCAAGTAAATCAATAAGACTGCTGGTGGATAACATACATTCTATACCTGTGAGTGATGTTTGTGTCACACTGCTTTCTTTCCTGACCAAGGAAAGCCGTTCTCATAGATCAACAAAGTTGTCTCCCAGCTTGCTCCACGACCAAAGTATCTTTTCTTCTATCTCGACGCACTGGTTGGGAAAGATCCAAATTTACTTTCAGGCTCTGGTTTCATGGATTTACAGAATCTTCAGGTGAGAACTTGTTTTTTGTTCGCAGGGCTGTGAATGAATTTCGTCCTAGGTCAAGCTCTACGCCGATTATGCCCGGCCAAGGCTGATCGACTTTCTGAGATCAAGTACGGACTATGATCTAGAAAAGGTGGGCTGCCTATTCGAAATGTGTTCGCTTGGATGATAACAGATGATCAATCTGCTTTTTTTCCC
The DNA here is from genome assembly GCA_028011325.1 of Lentinula lateritia. Lineage (NCBI taxonomy): Eukaryota > Fungi > Basidiomycota > Agaricomycetes > Agaricales > Omphalotaceae > Lentinula > Lentinula lateritia. The sequence continues at coordinate 412,528 of JANVFT010000024.1, read as the reverse complement.
GTTCCCCATCACCCAAAGGCCTACGAAGTCTGTCAGGAGCGGGACTTCATTCCTGAAATGGTCTTTCTCCTTGGACGAATGGGTGATAATAAGAAGGCGCTGGGGTTGATTATCGAAAGGTTGGGCGATGTTGAGAGAGTGAGTGCGTGGTTTGTGTCATAGTCCATGCAAAATGAATTCTTGTCGCACAGGCTATCGACTTCGCTAAAAGTCAAGCTGACGACGAGCTATGGGAAGATTTGCTGAAATATGCGGAAACAAGACCCGGTGAGTCCGAGTTCTCAATCTTTCTTGTCTCATCACTTCCCCCCCATTTTCTTTTTCCATTGCGTTTTATGCATGCACTGATTGACTCACGCAATATATAGCATTCATCCGTGGCCTCCTTGAAAACGTTGGCTCGGATATCAACCCCATCCGGCTGATTCGTAGAATCAGGAATGGGCTGGAGATACCAGGACTGAAGGGTGCTTTGATCAAAGTGAGTGTCTCAAATTTGCGTCCCGTTTCCAAACTTCTAACCCATTCAAAACAGATCTTACAGGATTTTCACCTGCAGATATCATTACTGGAAGGTTGTCAGACCATTCTGAACGGCGATAGCTCCGAGCTGAGCAAACGGGTTCAAAAAGATCAGACAAGTGGTTTCTTTTTGACTGGTAAGTACGCCCTCTCTCTTGTCCCAAAATAAAAGTAATGTTTCAAAAATTTCCAGCGAAATCTAAATGTCACCTATGTTCTCAACTGCTTCAAGAAGCCCCTCAACAGTTGGTTCTACTATACCTTTGTAGACATACAGTTCATGCCCGATGTGCACGCCCGAACGGTGACGAGACGGAGCTACCACAGCTGCCTGACCCGGCATTGAGGGGTGTGGAGCTTAGTGGTGTGGGAGGGAGAGGACTCAGTGGTCGAATTGCATTGTGCGAATCATTGATAGTGGTCATAGATGTATGTTCTCTGACGTTTATCTTAGTGAAGGGGTGGTTCGAGCTCGGATCGGACGTGGGTGCCCTGTGTGTCACAAACGAAGCCAGGGAACATCATGATATTGAGTCTGGAGATAATACAAACGCAGCGCAAAAACGTGAAGAAGCCTGATTATTTACAACAATAGGTCTGAGAAGCATGAACACCTGAGTGATGACGAGGTGTCTTTGGATTTGATTGGTAAAAATGACATGCAAATGTAAGAGGGCTTAGGTAGATATAGTCCTTGGTGTGCGATATGTGACATGAGTAAATTAACGAAGTTGAATATGAGAGAAAGAAAAAGCTGTAGTGTGGAGATAAGGTTCATTATCCGAGAGGCAATAGGAGTGTCTTTTCGTTAGGCGTGTTCCAAGATACTAGAAGGGGTAGAAGAGTAATGTAGGTGTTCTGTCACCGGGACCAGATCTAAGTCACTATCATTTTTTCTATAGCGAGATGAGTGGAAGGATGGTAGCGAAAAAGAGGGGCAGTAATGGTGGAAGTTGCCATCCGAAGAATGGAATGAGGAGATCGCTAAGCGGACGGAAAGGTTGAATGTTTAATGTGATGCAAGGGCAGAGGGATAACCAGTACTTACGCGCTGTTCGCGGGCTTTTCCGTAATTTTCACTTCAAGGACTGCGACAAACCCATCAGTTGCATTTGAGCTCGATGTCATCACAGTAAGATTGTGATTGATGCCGACGCTAGTGTTGTTCAACAATCCCGTTACGTACTTGACAGTGGTAGAATAAGTGTATCCTCCGTAAGACGTCGTACCAGAGTATGAGGAGTTTGTAAGGTTGAGAGTGGGTATATTGGTTTGGGTTATGTTTCCAATGATCCAATCTCGACCGAGGTTGTAACCATTCGATACGATGTCATGGCCATCTAAGCGACTTTGAGTGATAATGAAGGATGACGAACCGATTGTGCATACCAGTCAGAGGTAGTTCGTATGATGAAGCCATGAAGATAGCACCACTGTTTGCGCCTGGACCGTTTTGTGTCCAATAACGGAAATGACCACCACCTTGTATTGTCTCGGTACAAGTACCTAGTTGCGGATCATTGTAGTCATACCGAATTTCATCGGTTTCGTTCACTGATTGTCGTAGACTTAGTGTTGGCAATGGAGAATGACATTGTTCACATACAGATGCCGTTATTATCTCCAAGATTGGCAGCCTGTTCTGAGCCAGCATGTTGTCCCAAACATTCACCCGCATAGTCAAATGAACTATGACCTCAAATGAGCCAAATAACAAACCAAGAACGAGGACGTACAGCCAGTAGTTCCTCAGCCCTCCATCTGTCTCCTGATCCTTGAGCACTGCTTCATCCGAGTTTCCAGAAATAATGATGTTCAAAGGCTCTCCTTGACCTGGAGGAAAAGTACCGTCGACAATCTAAGAAGGATATTCAGTGATTGATCAATAAATTCAAGTCTGCGCCTCACAGTCAGCATGGAGCCTCCATTGCTAGAAGGATCGTAGTAGCCTTCTGAGGGAACACTCCGCCGAGTATGAGATGTGCGCTTCAGTGAAGGAAAAGATGGTGGTTGTCGTTGGTGGTCATCAAGCGCAAGCGCCATAATTGGTATGCATATTAGTAGATGAAATAGAGCACAAGGCTTGGCCGAGGCCATTGTCGAGGATATTGTCAAGTATTAGGAATGGACCAGCAGATGTGTTAGTTGTTGAAGACAGAATAGAGGGAGGAGAGCGAATGCATATCTAGCGCCCGTTCGTGCTTATTACATAAGTGACGAATTTCTTTTGTCCTTGAGTTCTCTGATCCAGCTGTCCTTGTTCTTCTTGGGATGTCTTCCCACATAAATAAACAGCCCTGAGATATCCAACTAAACAGAAGTATATTCCAAAAGCGCTTTGTTCGAACAACGTATAAAAGGTATATCTGTCCCCAACTCTACATCGGTTCAAGGTTGCAAGCGCCCTACTAGTACGACAAATTTTAAATGCGCTCGAAAATATATAGATAGGCCAGCTTCTTTAACTCGTTGACGCTTTCCTCGTCCGCTTTGACTACTTTCTCGTCATTGAAGAGAACCCATCTTTCTTCCTCTTTTGAATCTAGGTCCATGCTTACGTCCTATGCTTGAAGGTCAGTAGAGAACAAATGAGAATGCGATCCAGTCATACTTCTTTACCGCCGTTACTCGAAGCAAAAACATGCATCCAAATATGAGCGACATAATGACCTGAATGAACTGAGGGTCCTTTGTGTGAGATGAAAGCTTTGAGACGGTAGCGTGCGGGGAGCGAAGTAGAGCTGGTTAAGGGTTTGGGTTGGGTTTCCTGAGGAGTTGGGGCTGGCCCTGAAAAGTGGGGAGGCAGATACAGTATATCCTTTGTCAGTGAGTAGACACGGAGCCGTTCGAACATACCGGTATTATCATCCCCTATATCATCCGGATGGTTAAATAACCAGTCCACAGCACGTTCCATGTCGTTGCCCTATTTACACGTTCCGGTATCAGTACGAGTCAATGCATACCCCAAATCCATAATGGATTAAAATGTCCACCAATTCCAGATTCTCCTTGAAAATAAACACTGACCGTCTCGCGTAACGCCTTTTTCGCTTGTGCAGATGTGAAGCCCATATCAGATAACATGCTGATCTGTTCCGCCAAAGGCTCAGGTCCCAACATCGGTGAGCTTGTTACAGGTTGGATGGGCTCGTCTATATCTATACAAAGAGCGTGAGGAATCAATCAAGAGGGAGCGAGAGATGGACAGAGTTGAGGAGAGAAGGAAAGAGAAAACGAGCGTCAATTTGCCGATCGCAGATAAATGTATAGGACTAGCTCATATATGTAACATGCGTCTTTAATGGGGGAAATCAAAACCCTATTATCTTTCAAACTCACCAGGATCTTCCATATGCCCAAACAACCACTCCATTGCAACTTCGGCATTATCCGTGTTTCCGGTAGCGAGCAAGGCTTTTTGACACCGAATGAGAGGAAAACCCATGCCTTGTAGTGCAGCAAGAGCATTTTCATTGAATTGAGGTGATGAGGCTAACAGGTGAAAGGTTAAGCTATTAATAAGATACTCCACTGAGCACACACACCTTCCTGTACTGCAGGTTCATCTTCAGGTAGTTCTTCCTCGTCGGGTTGTAATCCTTTCCCAAAGTGTTTTTCGGTGAACTCGAGAACATCTTCGTCGGGGAGGACAAGAGGTATATCTGCGGAAAAAGTAAACGATGATACGAATGATCTGCCGAAAGAAGGAAACGAGCATTGGACAAATGAATGTACAAATAACGAACCTAATTTTGCTGGAACCCAATTCACTAACTGGAACTTTTTCGCGTGAATTACTAGGACCGAAGGGAAAGATGATACAAGAGTTTGTCTATTTGGAGCTGAAGTTAGCTTGTGGAAAAATATGACCAAATAGAAGAGGGAAACGTCTATAGAAGACATGCACCGCATAAAAAGTGGAAAACAAATGGCCTTACTTGGCAGCCACTACCGGTTTTCTGCAAGACGGACAATGATAGTCTTCCAATGGTTCGGGTGCGAGGAGAGAGTCGATACATTGTATTAACGAAACGTCTCCATACAGCGTCTTTCCGGTTTGAGGGTCTTTGCCTGTGGTGCGTAGCGAGTTGCTTTTCAATGTTGCAGCATTAAAAGTGGTCGCAACGCACCTTTCTCAATCGCCGGTACGGCAATACTCAGTACGTCGCTCTCATCTATCCTGTATCGGACCTTTCGACACTCGGTGCATTGCAGTCGTTGGGATGTCGAGTACGAGAATATCCGGGTTGGATCTTTTGGTTCGAAATCGCAGATCAACAATTGGGCATTACAAATGAGAGCGACTTACCCTCCCCACCCCGCTTTTTCCAATCCCTCCTTAGCACACTGACAAGATACTCTAGAAACTCCTCCGAATCTTGTTGTTTCATGGTTGAAAACTCGTGGTGGCCTCTGCCAACTAGGGTTTTGAATGTCGAGGGCTTCAGACCTTGCTGGAATGCCGGAATGGCTTACCAGGGAAATGTTTGATTAATGAACACCCGGAATTTAAATGAGGGGAACTACCCACTAGGATCAGTAACTTCAGCATGGGATGAAGCATTGATATGGGAAGGGGCTGGATTGGTGTATCGACCACTCAACAAGCCGTCCGCGATCTTCCGCATTTGACACTCCACACAATCAGCTGGAAGGGGTTCGGGACAAATCTCAGCGTGGTCCTGCGCACGAACTGATTCGAGTGCATAATATCGCTCCTTAAACTCGGGTAGAGCAAAGATTGTCTGCAAAACACTGGCCATGTAACAACTATTACCCAAATTTCTCAGTCCAGTCAGCCCTTTGCCGTGGATAGGTTCTAGCGCTTTCCCGTCTTCGTTTGTTAAACTAAAGTCATACTTCAAGTTATGTTCGATTTGCATCTCCGTGACGCTCAGCTCGGTTTTCGTTTGGGCCGAGAGGTTGATGCCGAAGATAGCTAGGTGATTGGAGAGAGATGGGTCCAGTTTCGAATCATCGCACAGATAACAATAAATGTCTGCATTGCCCTCGGGGGTAATGGTCCCGAGCTTAACAGCGACAGGATGCCTCGTGGCATGATAATGGGCCAACCCATGTCCGTTACCACCATTCGTGACCCCAAATTGGGCTCGTCCACATCCAAGAGAGCCACAGGTAAGGCAAAGCCAAAGATTAGAAGTGAGATCGCAGGAGGAACAGGTGGCATGGCCTGCCTCAGCAATGGGTTGGGTAGATAGAGGGAGTTGGTCCAATGTGAGTGTGTGCTCACAAGGAAGGATTTCTTCCTCCCAAGCTTGAACTTCGGATTGACGTGCGGAAGAGGGAGATGTGAGAATCGAGGAAATCAGGGACGGAATCTGCAAATGGTGATCGTAAGCCTGAACCACGACGACGAAGATGATAAGAATAAGAATGAAGACAACTTGACAAGCCACAATTAAAGCATATACGGACCTTGGAGCTACTTTCGTCAGTCACAAAGGTGTCACAGTCCCAGCATCTGACACTCGTCAGATAGTCGTACTTGTCCTCTTCGCGTTCTTCGAGGATGGCTAGTTTAGTCATTTTGAGTGGCGGTTCAGATCCTTCTGCCTAAAAGAGGTCAGCAATGATATCAGAGAGTGAGATACTTTGAAACTCGCTCGTTGACTAACAGACTTCTCGTCCTTTTCCTTCCGAATCCTCTTCACATCAATACTGAACAAATGGCCGGTCTTCTTCCAATGCGTTTGTGCGTGATGCCGCTCAGTACTAAGACAGCCGCCATTGAAGCAAACGAGGCAGACGGAGATGCCGAGTGAAGTATCCTGATCATCGAAGCATTGTGTACACTCTTCCCGATGTACACTCTGAGATAGCTTTGGGGGCTGGAGAGAAGCCACCTGGGCAAGATGAGTACATTTCTTGTGTTCAGGAGACATCGATTTGCAATCGATTCGATATGATCGATAGATATGTATGTCCAGTTGTATTGGCTTAGTGAGCTCAAATATTGAGCACGAATGATGGCAGAGAGTAAAAGTTGGTAAGTATGTCTCCAAAGGACGCGTGCGACGCGTCAGCGCGATCTTCGGCCCGGCTTCTAAATCTTGCATTTTGCAGCCTGCTTCAACGTGCAATTCATGGAACCATGAAATATCCTTCCTATTGAACACGAGGCAAGCACAAACAGTTGAAGCAGCTAACTCTGACCATCAGGTACATTTGACGCTGTTCTTCGGGGTTTCGCTGTCTTGCGACTTCAGAATTATTGCATTAACCGTCTTTCCGATGTTATCTCGAACACTCAATTGGCGTAAGTCTCATTTTAAATTAGTTCCAAATTATCCGATCACCAACATACACACAAAAAAACTGTGATCTTATAGAGACGGCCGTCTTGCAACTAGTTGTCCTTGCCAGTCTTTGGTTCTTCTCAAGCATACCAGGAATTGGTACATCTCTGTTCGACGCAGGGCGGAATTCTACTGATACTCAACTTTGTTCAAGCCTTTTATGTTTACGGAGCTCTGACAATTTCTTCGACCCGGCCGTGGTCTATCGCTGAATCCTATTGTGAGATGATCATTCTTCGAGATTTACCAGCAAATGTTCATTTTTGCGAGCAGTGATATCGCATCCCTATAGTGTGCTTTGCTGTTCGACTGTGGTTTTCCTTGGTCCAATCTCATTTGTCCTCCCTGTGATTATCTTACAAGATACTTGCATTCACGTATGCTTCAATATCATTCATTTATTCCATGGCTACATTTCAGGCCAGTCTCTACTTAGGTTCCGTTGTGTTCAAATTCAGCTAATGCTTTGCAATTGTACAGTGTGGAACCGTGCCAGGTATTATTATTCGTCCAACAACGCAATGGACTTCGTACCGGGGCTGGGAGGCATATTTGCTTGGCTAGAGTGGCTGGCGGCGACGTATAATACCTGGACAACAGAACATAAACCTCTTCTTGTGATCCGTATTTGTGCCGCGATACTAGGCATCTACGTCGCATTCAGCGAGTTCTACTTTGGATGGTAAAATAGATTAGCTTTCATACTTATGAGTTGTTGCGCCCGGTCCGTAACACCGCGGTTTCTACCGTTTGCAAATCTGATCTGATACGTGACTCGAAAAAAGTTGAATGCGTAGATTCTTGCGACCTTTCCCCTCTTTCCACATAGAACTTAGGTCACGAAAGTCAGTTTACGCGTCCAAATTTATACGCACAATGTCTACAGAAAATGCTGGTACCCAGAAGGACCCAGTGACTGGGGAGATGATTTCCAAAACGTTAGTTAAAAGTTTTGCTATCTGGCTGTATATGTTAATCGATCTTGATTAGTGAACTCAAGCGTCGAGAAAAACAAAGGCAAAAAGAAGCGGTCAAGGCTGCGAAACCAGTTCCAACGCAGCCTCAAAAGAAGCAAAAGGACGTCAGCGATGAGGACCTCAATCCTAATGTGTGTTTCCGAATTTTTTGCAAGTCGGAAGCTAATGCCAAACTTGTTCCTCTAGCAATACTTTGAGCTTCGATCTCGTCAAATTCTTCACTTGAAAAAAACCCAAAAACCTAACCCTTATCCTCACAAGTTCCACGTCTCAACGTCGATCACCTCCTACATCGATACCTATGGGCCTGAGGGCAAGATTATAGCTGGAACCAAACTTACGGGTGTGGAGGAGAGCCTGTCCGGCAGAATACACAACATTCGATCTAGCGGGCAGAAGCTTGTGTTTTATGACCTCCATGGCGAAGGGAAGAAAGTACAGATTATGGCTAATCAGCAGTATGTTCTCTGAGTTATAGAAACATGTCTCCTTCTGACTTATGTTCCAGAGATGCAGCAGATCCTGACTCCTTTATTTCTACACACGAAATATTCAAGCGCGGTGATGTCGTTGGAGTCGTTGGCACACCTTCGCGAACTAAAAAGGGTGAACTATCCATTTCTCCCTCCACCATGGTTCTTCTGGCTCCCAATTTGCATCAGCTCCCTTCATCGCATTTTGGTTTGAAGGACCAAGAAACACGATATCGCAAGCGATACCTCGACCTCATCATCAGCGAGAACACCCGTCGAATTTTCGTCACACGAAGCAAGATTATAAACTATATCAGGCGATTTCTGGATGACCTTGGTTTCATGGAAGTCGAAACGCCTATCACATCACTGCTTGCAGGTGGAGCCACTGCCAAACCTTTCATCACGCACCACAACGACCTCGACCTTGATCTTTATCTACGTATCGCGCCTGAACTTTATTTAAAGGAACTTGTAGTCGGAGGGCTCGATCGCGTCTTCGAAATTGGGCGCGTTTTCCGAAATGAGGGCATCGATCTCACGCATAACCCGGAATTCACCATCTGTGAATTTTACATGGCTTATGCGGACATGTACGATGTCATGGATATCACAGAAGCGATGGTGGAAGGCCTTGTCAAGTATTTAACTGGAGGGGAGACGAAGTTGATTTATCACCCGGATGGGGACAAGGATCAGGAAGGGGCCAAAACCCTGGAGTTGAACTTTCAGCGACCATGGAAGCGATACGACATGATTGAAACCTTAGAGGAGAAGTTGGGCGTCAAGTTCCCTCCCGGTGATACTTTGCACACCGATGAGGCCAATAAATTCCTACGAGAGCTTTGTACCAAGGTTTGTGATTCATACTGTCTAGTCTTCGTGCATAAATGAACTGGCACATCTAGCACAACGTGGAGTGCAGCGAGCCGCGAACAAATGCTCGCCTCCTTGACAAGGTACTGATTTATCTACTTCATTTGGTACATCGACTCATTGGTGATACCTGCAGCTCGTGGGTGAATACATCGAACCTTTGTGTATTTCTCCAGCCTTCATCGGTAGGAACACCTTGAATGATTTGAAGACGTACTTATCTATCTGGTACTTCAGTTGGTCATCCGCAAGTCATGTCACCTCTCGCAAAGTGGCATCGTTCTCGACCCGGTTTGTGCGAGCGCTTCGAAGGGTTCATGTGCGGCAAGGAGTTTTGTAACGCATACACGGAATTGAATGATCCCTTCGAGCAACGCTTAAGGTTTGAAGAGCAAGTACACCAAAAAGAGCAAGGTGATGAAGAAGCGCAAGGGATTGACGACACTTTCATAGATGCGTAGGTTACTCAATATTCCCAGTGATTTCGTCATCGTTTATATTCTGTTGTAGCTTGGAGCACGGTCTTCCTCCTACTGGCGGTTGGGGGTTAGGTATTGACCGTCTTGTGATGTTCTTAACCGACTCTACCAGTAAGTGATACCCGCAGTTTTCTTTCCGAAGTGATATTAATGTGCTCGTTAGATATCAAAGAGGTCCTTCTTTTCCCAGCGATGAAGCCTATTGATGTAGTACCACCTGCACCCGGTGTACCAGGACCTGCCCCTGCTCCTTCCGGTCAAATTTGAATTTACATCGCCATCAGCGCACTACATCTATAGTTAGTATATCCAGTAGTTAAAAGCTCTTATTTAAATCATATACGCATCGATTCTCAAGTACATAGATAGTCCTTGATACAATTTCGTAAGAACAGCACCTGTTCAAATTCTACTTTGTGACGAGAAACTGATTCTTTTCTGATACAATTATCTATGTACATCGAGGAGTACATGAAATCCCGAAAACCCGCTTAACTGTCTCCAGGGCTTACTTATCGCATTCTCACCTCTCCTGCCTTAGTAATAATATCTCCTGTGTCTGCTACTGCTAGACGACCGGCGGTGGTGCCTGCTGGACGACCTAGAAGCAACAATGACTGTGGGTTGAGAGTTACTGTATCCGGCGTAAGGGGAGCCGTAGCTGTAAGGAACACTGTAGGAACTACGATGATATGCTGGCATAGGAGCAACGTAGGACGGCATCGCTACCGGGGGAGCACCGTAGAAATTGTGCTGCATCGGTACCTGCATCGGTACAGAATTGTGCGAAGGATAACCATGTTGGCTGTAGTATGACCCAGGGGCTGGAGCATGGTGTACATGTCCATAAGAAGACGATGTATAAGTCGAACTAGGGTAAACGACACCCGAGGCAGGAGAGCCGGAATAGGCGACGCCCGGGACAGAACCGGAATAGACGACACCTGAAGCGGAAGAACCAGGATAAACAACGCTCGAGGGAGCGGAGCTGGGATAAACAACGCTTCCAGTGTGGGAGCCAACAAAAGACATGTTGGATAGGGTTCGAATATATAATCTCTTTGGGTTGATAATGGATAGCTGAATCAGAGAGGATGTGGAAATCCGTCAAAATTGTGCAGACGTATACGTATAGTGTTTTCGTGAAAGTCGTAAAAGGTCGTCCACAACCGTGAGGTCAAAAGTCGGGTAGATGTCGGAATAGACGATAGGCCAGCTATAAGGCAACTCTTGTGGGGGAAAATAGTTACCGGGGTTTCTGGGCTTCTTATACGAATCGTTTATCAGGTTGATACATTATCGAGATGATCCTGTACGGAAACAGGTTCAATAATGCTGTTTGATGTTGCTTGGATATGAATTCTTACACCGGAGGCAGTGCATATAGAATACAATATAGATCCGGAGAAGGCGGGTAACCTCTGGTAACCTCTGTACCCTGGTAATTCAGAAATGGCGGTTTCACCGAGTGTCGCCGCCGGAAATGATTCATTAGCATTTGATGTATCCTTTTTCGTCGGGCAAAATCCGAGTATTCTTCCTTTAGCTTTCAGGCCTCAGGACTCAGTACTCAGTACTCAGGATTGGGTACTCTCTTTTCTACATATTATTTTTATTCCTCTACCTCCCTTGAGACATCTCTTACCTCTCCAGGCATCTTCAATCAGTCTTCACATCAGTACATCTTTGATCATGATGACCAGCACCAACTAACAGGTTGACCATTCAGTTCAAAAAGGTTAGAACGCTTTAAAACAGGTCTGGACAGTTAGCGCAGGTTAACGCCTACACTCTCATTGTCATACGATTGATACTAGACATGTAGAAGTTAATAGATTGCACTCGAAAGATTGTGTTTCATTGTGATCAACCGATCTCGATATCAACATTGAGGCCAGTCCAACTTCAACTTGGTTCAACCTCTAACAGGCGTCTCTTCCACAAATATGAAATCAAACAATGACTTCCTATCGTTGGACAACCGTTACACACTGTAAAAATACTCGCTACAAAGAGCGCGAGCATAAAAGTAGTTGTGAAATGTGATTTTCTTCTTGTGCGAGTCGTGCGTGGCCTCACAGTTTCATCTCTAATGTCGGCAACTGCGAACATACAGCGGACATTTTTGAAGTCGACAATGCATGTGGGTTTGACTGAATTTCACGAGTTGAGCCAAGACTAGAGGCGGTACAACCAAGGAATCAATGCCTTGAATTTACTGGAATTCATCAGGGGTGCAGAATATTATTGGTAGAACCTGGGTGAAACGGACGAGTGAGCGCAGGACATCCAAAACACAGAGGCCCATCGGATTACGTAGAATAATACAAGGTAAGAGCGGGTAGACGGCTGTAGACGGCTGCAGAGAGACGTTCCTCGTTGATATATTTTATTTTTCCGTATCATGACGAGAGCTCATTAAGCCACCGGCGACCCACTCATATACCCCGAGGAACACAGCACCTCCGGCGGAGATCCACATCGTCCTGGGGGCTACCCCAGCGAATAGTGCTCTCGTGCCCTCCTCAACATAAATTGTACGAAAACGGGATAACAAGCTAGGAGAAGGCAAGGTTGAATCCTGTGAGGATGGCGATGAGTCTTGATAACGCGCTTCAAACAGATCAATCTAACAAACCCGCATGTCAAGCATAACCCTTGTCTTTAGGACATCCAAAGGGGTTGTAACTGCTGCTGAGAATCCGCCGGCGATACTTCCACATATGGCGGCCTCATGAGCATGAAGCGGCTTTCGTCCTAGAGCACCGGACAGACGCAGTTTGAGAAGTTCGTATAATGGAAACTGAAGTGAGGTGAAAGGAATCTGCGAGTGGCCAGTTTGTTGAGAAAGACTAGATGTCCAAGAAGGCAGTGCACAAACCTCTCGCATTACGGTTATACCGAAACCTCTATAGAAGCCCTTTAATCCATCATTTGTCCAAAGAATTCGGGCAGCCGCAAATGAGGATAGTCCAGTACCATAGCTAGAAGTTTGCATTCGTGTCTTGATCACTTCTGTAGGAACGCGTATCAGACAAGCTGCCTAGAATAATTAACAGTTGAGATTACGGAACAAAGTTCAACGACGTACAATTTCGCCCAAGGACGCAGACACAACGTGTTTGACAGGAGCAAGATGGTCAGGAAACGGAAGAGTCTTCTTCATTGTATCGTATGTACAGAAGAAAGCAGCAGCTCCTGGTGCGCTTCCGACCACCACACTTCCAATTCCTTTGTAGATTCCTTTGAATCCTCCAGCGTGTGTAAAGCCTTGTGCAGATTGAAGACGCGTTTTAAGAGTGTCTATCGGAAAGAACAAAAGGTCTACGGCAGTACCCGCAGCGCCGCCTGCGATGAGCGACTCGACAAATGTTGGTGGCATGAGTTAGAAACTTACAAATAAGATAAAGATCACATGCCAAATTAGCGGTTGCTCATTGACGCGTTGATTTTAGACCATCATGTCGTCTCAGACCTCCTCTCCAACGTCTTCACCACCACATTCTAGGCCGGGAACAAGCATTGCTCCCAGCACTATTAGCACTGCTGCGTCCAGTCCACCACCAACTGACTCCAATATGGTGCATGAGGGAGAGCTGAAAGAAGAAGACGCGCTTGAAAATGTGATACACCCTTATATTCTCGCTGTTTATCTGACCATCTAACCTCCAATGAAATGACAATAGCGATCCAACTCCATTTCAATGGACGAAACAGTACGCTTCTTGCTAGTGAAATATACTGTACTCTCACCATTTTTAGGATGTCGATGCGCGCTATGAGCGACTCAACTACGTTCTCGAGAAATCTGCAATCTTTTCGAAATTGCTCAAGCAGTCAATGGATAATGCAAACAGCAAGATGTTCGATCAACTAGACGCTAGCACTTCCAAAGTTAAACCTGGCAAGAAGCAAACGAGACGCAGGAAAGGCCGAAAGCGCGCAATAGTTGAGTCAGAAGAAGAGGAAGAGGAGGAAGAGTCTCTTGTAAGCAAACGGAGGAAAATTTCGGAAACGAGTGAAGACGCGTCTCAAGTAACACGGCAACCTTCCCTCATTACGGGGGCTACCTTGAAATCGTACCAACTTGAAGGGCTGCAATGGATGGCATCCTTACATACCAATGGAATATCAGGAATCCTAGGTGAGCGCCATCCGTTGTATTGTGTATACAAGCACCCAGCTGACAGCGGGCTATAGCTGATGAAATGGGTCTAGGCAAGGCGAGAAGAGATTTGTTCTAGTGTAACACAGGTCACTAACGATCACTCGTAGACTCTTCAAACAATCGCTTTTAGCGCTCATCTTCGAGAGCTTGGCGTTGCAATGCCCTTTCTCATTGTGTGTCCCCTTAGTGTTTTGCATAATTGGATTGATGAGTATGCCAAGTTCGCGCCAGAAGTGAGTCTCATCCCTTCCTTTCCATCTCCTCCCTCTCCCATCTTTTGCTCGAGCTGACTTCAGAGTTCAGATTCCTGTATGCATGTATCACGGTACTCCCGCGGAAAGAGCCACTCTTCGCCGGGAAGTTCTACGTAGTGATCTATTTCCAATCAAGAAGACTCATGGAATAGCTGATGACTCAAAACATCCCGTGAAACCAGGGAGGGGAAGGGGAAGAGGGCGTGGTGTTACTCGTAAATCTGCTGCTTCCAAGTCGAAAAAGATGGAAAAGGATATCGAAGAAGTGATGACTCCCGAAGAAACTAAGCGAGCCCTCAAGTTCCCGGTAGTTGTTACAACGTACGAAATGATAATCAAAGACAGGGCCCACCTTGCAGGATATAACTGGGGATACATCGTTGTGGATGAAGGTCATCGATTAAAAAATCTCGATTGTACTCTCACGCGCGAGATCAAGAAATACCCAAGTGCCTCCAGAATGATTTTAACAGGCACTCCTTTGCATGTGAGTATTCAGGTGCATCGTACACCATTTAACTGATGTCCATCTATTCAAAAGAATAATCTTGCTGAACTGTGGTCCCTCCTCAATTTTGTTCTCCCTGATATCTTCAACGATGTCGACTCTTTCCAATCGTGGTTAGTATGCATATATGTCTCTTGATAACATCGTTGACTGGTGTGTTTAGGTTTAATGTGCCAACGATGCAAACATCTCTCGGTAATGACCGCACTGCTCACATCATCGAGTCATTGCACGCCATCCTGAAACCCTTTCTACTCCGTCGGCTCAAATCCGATGTGGAAACAAGTCTTCCACCGAAAAAGGAATATGTTCTTTATGCGCCCCTCAGTATAACTCAACGAGAGGCATATGATAAGGTCCTAGATGGCACCCTAAGGGCTTATCTGATGCAAAGTAAGGAGGAAAACAAGGGAGCCGACGAAGTTCTCCCCGAAGTTGATGGTCCAAGAAAGCTTCGAAGGCAGACAAATAAGGGCCGGCCAAGCTATCTTGTGGAAGAGGACGATGATGTCTATTTCAAGAACTTAGAGACGGGAGAAAACGAACGTCAACAGGCAGAGAGGGAAGCTGATCTCACACAACTTAGAGAAACACATCGAAGAGATCTAGCACGTATGTGATCCAAAGATTGCTCCCTTGTATGTGTATGAAACCCCCACCTATAGGAAAGAAGGTCAACAATATGAAGCTGCAGAATACAGTGATGCAACTTCGTAAAGTCTGCTCTCATCCATTCTTGTTCGATTGGCCTGTTGATCCGACCACTTTGCAACCCATACTTAACGACGAATTAGTGGCAGCAAGTGGAAAGATGATGGTACTTGATCGTCTCCTTACAGAGTTGTTCAAACGCAAACACAAGGTGTTACTGTTTAGTCAATTCACAACCATGCTTGATATTATCGAGGCAAGTTTCATGCAGTAACTACCTGCTCTACGATCATGGCTCACTCCTTGCCTTCACAGGATTGGGCGCGGGAGCTTAAAGGCTGGATAATCTGTCGTATTGATGGTTCAAGCTCCCCAGTAGAACGGCGAGAACAGATGTCTGCATTCCAGACTGGAGGCGATTCACCCGGGGCGCCTCATCTGTTCTTGCTAAGCACAAGAGCAGGTGGCCTTGGAATTAATCTGGTAGCAGCCGATACCGTCATTTTCTATGACCAGGACTGGGTATGTTCTCATTCCTTAATCCTCCTTTCGATAAGTGAACGTCCTTCCAAGAACCCACAAATGGACGCACAAGCTCAGGATCGTGCTCATCGTATTGGCCAGACGAAACCCGTTCTTATATACAGACTGGTCAGCGCGCACACGATCGAGACAAAAATTATGCAACGGGCTACAGAGAAACGTCAATTAGAAGCACTTGTCATTGCCAAAGGTCATTCCTTTTGGGTCCTGAGTTTAATGGCATTCTCATATTCATTTTTAGGTAAATTTCGAATGCCCAGTGCAGCTGCTCAACGTGGTGGCAAAAGCGAAACTATTGCGGAGATGGCTGCTTCTCTTCTCCGGCTTGAAGGAGAGAAGATTGACGTGGTCCCAAACACGAGCGAAGGGAAGGCTAATGTCCTGACTGACGAAGATTTGGACTCGCTGCTGGATCGTTCACCCGAGGTCTTCACTGATAGAGGCAAAGGATGGACGTCGGCGAATCCACCCGGGAAATCTGTTGTTGAAAGTAGCAAGAAAGCTGCGTTTGCGGTTTACGACGCTCCAGTTGATGAGGGGAATGATGCTTTAGCAATGATGCTCGGGGAAGATGATTCATAGAATGGTGGATGAGGGAGGCCTCGATGAGTATAAATGAGGATGTGGATCTTTAAATTGGGATTATGTATATTTATGATCGTTATATTTTTCTCGGCATATCACTCGACATTGATTATACATGGGCTAAATTGATGTTATATAACCATCCATCGAGGCGGAGAGGAATTGAGAACGATAGGTGCTGTCGCCTTGTCCCCGTTCATCGCAGGTGTTTCAGACAGAATAGCTGCATGCCTCAAAGCAGTCATCTTCTTTTCATTCGGCGAACGACCAGATTGCGGCCATTCCGAGGATAAGCTCCTGACTTCATCATCAGGAGGATATGTAACAGCAGGCATTGTTTTGGCTGTTTCCCCGAATCCTACCTCAGGGGATACTCTACCCAACGATCTGAGCCATTGCGCAACGGCTGCGAGCGATACGCGGACTTCCCACGAGCCACCCTCCTAGCAGTGGGATTTTTTATGAGGACCGAATTTCATCGCAGCGAACCATGGAGGATGAAACTGACGTTGATGGTTTTGCATAGAGCAACATTGATTCCGTACGCCATGAGATATCCAGCGGCGTGATCCAGTGCTTGGACCGGGAACGGTTTTGGCTGTAACTGTATAACGGACGGACTGTTTCGAGATTCGGCATAAGCTTGAGACTCTGCTGTATTGAATCCTGTAGCCGTTTGCACTAAAGAATCAAACTAATCACACTTTGAGGCATTTATGAGCATGTTCCCATTAGAAGAATCACTAACCCCTCGTCTGCTCTTCCATGGACCATCCCAGCCCCATGCACAAAGATTAGCACAAATTATACCATGGTCACGATCTCCCTTCATTTTGACAATCTCATGAGTGCCAAACCCTTTACCTTCCAAAGCGCCAGGTCGATATGCTTGAAGAAAGACGTCAGCATTAACTATAAGCTTCTGTAGCTTCTCTTTGTCCTCTGCGCAAGTGAGATCAAGTTGTGTAGTTCGTTTCCCGCGCGATGTGTCGACATCAAGGGCGGGGAGCGCCGGGAGTTTGAGAGATGTTACAAGTAGTACATCAGCCCCATGAGCTATGTATATTTGTCAAATGAATTCGGTGTAAAACGCATAGGTCTGACCAGCCAAGGTTCTCCCTGCAACAGGTCCAGCCAAGACTCTGCTAAGATCCAAGACCTTGACATTCTGAAGAGGATGTTCATATGAAGACAAAAACGAAATTTGTCGTTTCGGAGCATCAGCGATCTTTGTAACAGTGACAGGGGGAACATTTTTTAAGGCTAGTCCCTGTGGATGTCGGTCCCACTCCTCGAAAGTCCTCGATGCAAAAGCACACATTCCAGACTCTGCAGCTTTCTCTTCAAATGCGTCGGCGTCCCATTGCAGAAATGCCTTTTGTACATGATCCCTCGTGAGATCTGGGGAGTCGGTCAAGCCCAAGATACTCAGAATACCACGACGATGGCTTAAATGGCAAGACTTCAGACGAATGTTACGTGCATCCCCCAGAACTTACTGCGGAAAATTAGTATGCACTCTGATAAATTTATCATCTCTGGTTTTGTATAGTCCTGCAATTGTGTCCCAGATAGATCCCGGGGGTCGATTCTCGAGACTGTAATAGGCTTCACTTCCTGAACAAGTATTGGAGATTTGGAAAGATGTAAGCTGTTTGCAAGAATGCCGAAGGATGCAAAGTGATACCGACGAAATTCAAGAACGGCATGTCGAGCATCCACCAAGACAGTTTGTTTTACTCCTGTCCGTAACTCATGAAAATAAGATGCAGAAAGTCCTGCAAGTCCGATGGTAGTCTGGTTTTGACTGAATTAGTCGTATTCAAAAGCAAGGGTCTGGAAAGTTACTTGAGCGGCACTCGCTATCTTGAACGATGAATTTATTACGCAATCAGGCTCCATGCTCAAAGTCAGGGAAGAGAGAGAATCTTCAGGAAGTCCGGCAGACAACCAAAGATCTCTTGCAGGGATTCGTTCACTTGACATGGAAGGCATTGTTTGCGAGCGATGAGTAAGCGCAGATACATATATATTGTTTGCACTGGGAGGTACACAATTCAACAAAGGTATACATCGATGATTGCTCAACTATGAAGACAAATTTGACAAAAGGTCGGCCTGGGGTACGGATGGCCTGACCTGCATAAGCAACAACCATAATCAATCCCCTCTGACTTCGTCGAACATGCCACACACACAAACATCGGTATTACCAAAGGTATATCCAACGGACTACCCACCATCCCTGAGAAGCAAAACAAAGAGTAACCGACGTGGGCAGCAGGAGAAGAACCTAGGAAACCAATCAAAACAAAAAGAAGCAACAATGTAACTTGAATAATAATAAACTAGAAGCGCAAGATTAAATGAAACGGTAACAAAAAAGAGAAGGGTTTTATGGTCCAACGATCCAGGAGCCAATTCTGCATTACAATGTTCCAGTTGACTCCAGGGGACAGGGGAGGGAGGGGTTGAAAGCTGCAGAAGGACAGTAGGAGTAGGAGTGTAAGCTATGACCGAGTGATGGCTAGTTATTCACGTATCATTCATTATGAGGGCTGAAGTTGAAACTGAACACATCTGCCCTTTACCAGTTCATACTACTCTCCCGAAGGATGGGGGCCGAAATAGCAGCTGGCATTACATTCCTCCGCTGCGACATTTGACCAGTCCTAGCATCGAAGTGTGAATCGTCTACTCGGTCACCTTGATATCCCCGTAACGAGTCCTCGGCGAAATAGAAGCTACGTCTGCGCTGACCACCAACACTGTCTTGATCAAACTCGCGTCCTTCAGGTCTGTAACCAGCTGTGCCAGTGGGCTCCGATAGACGTCTATGAGCGAGCTCTTTGCGACGTTTATAAGAACGGTAGATCAAGAACCCAAGTACACAGATGGCAATTCCTCCGAGGGAAGCAGTGACACCAATGATGGCATCTTCCTTGCTCTTGTTGTCGGAGGAGGAAGCACCGGTGTCACTATCACTGGATGACGACCCAGTCGAGCCGGAATCATCAGGAGCCGCAATAGAAAGGAGATTCCATCCACTGTTCACCAGCGAAGCAAGTTGTTGAGCCACGGAATTATTAACTCCAGTGTAGAAGGCCGACTGCTGAGCCTTGATCTGGTCTTGCAGACTGGACACCGAGCTTGAGGGAATATAGACTAGATACATAGTCTCAAGTAAGTCAGCATCTGAAGGACCAGTGTAGTCTGAGGGTATATTGACTTGGAGGGTCCATGTTTTCACCTGGTCAGCTGAAAATATGTTAGGCATTAATACTTGAATCGCAGTAAGGACAAACCAGTGAGACCCAGCGAGTTTTGCAAGATGACAGGCATATATGCAAATAGCTGACTACTTGAGTCCGGACTGCTGACAACAAATGGCCAGTTGAGTTGAAGATCAAATAACAGGCTGACCAGCGTGTAGCCAGATAAATCTTCATTAGATGCCAGCTGGTCCTGGGGTAAAATTCTATAAGGAAGACTCGAGGGCAGAGCCGCAGTAGCTAAAGGCGCTGAAGCAGATAATGTAGTCTGGGAGATCGTTGTTGTAGCCTGGTCAGGATTACTGAGTGTTTGAGACGTGGCGGACGACGATACACTCGCAACTTCAAGGGTTGTCTGGGTGAGCACGAACGACAAGTCAGACGGGACAGAGACAACCGTCAGGGCCGTCGTGACACTCGTGCTGACCACAGTCGTCGTTCCATTGACAGTAGCAGTAGAAGAGACGGACCCCGAAGGAAACGAGATAGTGACAGTGCTGCTTGCAGACGAAGACACTGTGGTGCTTCCTGACACGCTGAACGAGGACTGCGAAACCGACGCCGGAATAGAGGTGGAATTCACGGTGACGGAGGCTGAACCGGTGGAGCTTAGAATGGAGGCCGAGCCTGTAGAACTAGTGACGGAGGTTGAATCGGAAGCCGAACCTGTGGTACTAGAGACGGAGACTGAACCAGTAGTGCTCGAAATGGAAGCTGAGCCTGTAGTACTAGTGACAGAGGCTGGACCGGTAGTACTAAAGATAGAAGCCGAGCCTGTTGTAGTGGTGTCAGAAGCTGAATCTGTACTACTGGTGATGGAAGCCGAATTAATGGTAGAAGCAGAAAAGCTCGATTGCGAGCCAGATACAGTAGTCGAGAGACTGTTTGGTGAGGTATCAGTTGTGCTGGCAGAGACAGACGAGAGCGATGATATGATGGAACTGGGCAAGGCAGAGTCACTGGTAGTGGTTGATATTATCGGAATGGACACCGGTAGCGACAATGAAAGCGAACCACTTGTAGCGGTGGTGGTATCGTCGCTTGTAGAAGTTGCGGCAGAGCTACTAAATAAATCAGTGGAACTTGACACAGCAGAATCAGTGGTAGTCGGGAACAACGAGATGGAAATGGAGAGCACGGCTGAGGTGGAATCGGCGGACGTGGTTACTGGGCTGCTAGAAAAATCAGATGTCGTTGTCGGAGTAAGTCCATCTGAATCAGAGGTCGAAGTTGAGGTACTACTGGAAGACGCAGAAGTAAGTGTTATCCCGTTTGAGTCCGTCGATGAAGAAGTGCCAGAGTCTGTAGTCGGAAACAGCGTTGGTATTAGCCCTTCGGACGTAGTCGAAGTTGACGTCAATGCTACGGAACTGCTGGACGTATCGGCGACACTGCTGACAGTTGAAGGAAATAACGTCACGGAAGGCAGTAAAGAGGATAGAACTGATGACAGTAGACCAGGGTCAGTTGTCGAAGTAGCTGACAAGACCGTCGTACTAGAAGCCGTAGGAGACGTGACAACCGAATCAGTGTCAGTGGCACCCGTGGTGGAAGCTGTTGAAGAATCCGAGTCAGAGGCACTCGTAGTAGTCGAAGGCGACAACGTCACTGAAGGTAGTAGGGACGATAATATTGAAGACAATAAACCAGGATCAGTGGTGCTAGCAGTGGATGTTGTGGTATCCGAATCAACAGCAGTCGTAGTAGAAGCAGCTATTGTGGGATCTGAATCGACGGGACTTGTGCTAGCAGCTGTGGTAGAATCTGATTCGGCGGCACTGGTAGTAGTTGAAGGTAACGTCACTGAAGGCAGTAGAGACGATAAAATGGATGGCAATAGACCGGAGTCACTCGAAGTAGCCGACACGACAGACGTGCTAGGGACAGCGGTTGTAGACGTGGCATCCAGAACAGAGGTAGTTGGCAGGCTATTCGAAGAAACGGTGCTCGAGCTGGAAGTCGAAGTGGAAGAGCTGCTGGTAGGACTAGCACTGCTGCTTGCACTGGGTGAAGTGCTGCTGCTAGAGGAACTAGGGCTCACACTGTTCACGTTGGTACTGCTGCTGCTGCTACTACTGCTACTGTCACTACTGGAGCTGGAAGAGGCGACAGAAGCAAGACTACTACCAGCGGTTGACGTAGAGGCCGTAGGCGCAGATGATGCAGATGTGGGAGAGGACGATGTGGGAGAGGACGATGTCGTGGTGGAAGTCGCACCCAGTAAGTCGCCCACACCACTGCCAACGTCAGACACGGTATCACCAAGATCGTTACCCACGTCGGACATGGTATCGCCTATATCTGAACCAAGGCCGGTAATAATGTCGCCCAGGTTGCGAGAGATGACATCTGGGAGTTGTAAAAGTCAGAAAGAAGGGCAGCAACTTGAAGGAACTTCAAGAACTACCTAGGACAGTGCGTCTTTTAGCATGGCTCATAGAACGACGAGCAAAAGAATGTTCAGTGGACGAATGTACAGCATCGACAGGGGAAACAAGAACAGAGAACACGAGAGCACTGAAATAAATAAGAGGTAATAACGGTTTCATGGCGACAATTTTATGATTGCTGGATAGCAGGACGCGGTGCTAAAGCACTGCCTGGAGAAAGAGCGTGTAAGTCGAGACAACAGGGAAGGAGTTGAGGGAGATTGCGTGAGGTCCGTGCACGCTACGGCCAAAAAGCCAAAGCCAGGATGGAACGAAAGAAAAAGAGGGTGATGGGAAAGTATAAGTAACAACGGGTGCTCTCATCATTTCACACAGATCTATTATCAGGGCGCTGTATTGCCGCACACTGTGACTTGTTTGAAACGGTTCAAACAGTCCACGACCAACTCAGGACGGAGCTATGCATGTACATATGTCTATACATCTATCCACTGCTCTACTACCCAAAATTCTAATTCTTGGAAAGCCCCTACAAAAAAAACCAGACTCGCCGACTCCTGCCGAATGACTGCGCATGTGTACATAAATAATCATATTCAGATAGAACAGTAACGGTCTGGTAACGATATGTTCCAGACTTTTCTTATCCTTTCCAGTTTCCAATGCGAACAAGCACACATTCAATCTTTTTGCATGGTGATTTGTGTATGTAGAGAAGAGTCGCATACAGACATGAGCATTATATAGAAAAAAAGGAAGCGCTATGACAACCTCTGTACATATTCTATGCCTCCCTTAGATGAAACCAATCTGCCAATATCAATCAAGGTCAGTTACTGCCCAACATGACATGAAAATCAACGAACCTTGTTGGCAACATCCAGAGCGTCGTGGTCTGCTGTTAAGCGTACATATGCCTTTTTCTTACCGTCCGGACTGAATGATACATCCCTAAGAAACACAGTTGTTGAAAAGAGAACTTGCAGCTCACCGAATGAGTGTGTTCACTTTAGCTGCTTGAACGTCATACAACTTTTTCACAGCATCCTTGATCTGACGTTTGTTCGACTTGATATCGACGATGAAAACGAGGGTATTGTGCTCTTCAATCTTTTTCATCGCTGATTCAGTGTTCAAAGGCCTTGAGAAATCACATCAGCACTAGCAAAAGAGGATGCGTCTTAGTTACACACGAAACAATCGTCCTAAACTGATCCATTCTAGGTACATGAGGGACACTTTTTCTGGGGTATTTCGGATCTCTTGGGAGACGGAGGGTCTTTGGTCGGTGGAAGGAAACTGAGAATCGTGTCTTGCGTGAAGAGTGAGAGTGAACACCCTGAAGAGCAGCCTTCTTGGCTGCTTTAGCTTTCGAGTCCTTCGAGTTGGCCGTCGCTATATTACACAGTTGTAGTAATTATTTGAAAGCAAAGTGGCAAGACGTACACTTGGAGGCCTTGGTGGCTGCAGCCTTGCCCTTAGCGGTTTTGGTCGTGGCCATTGTCTTGAGGCTAAGAAAATGCCCAGAATGTCAGCTGATGGATAGTTGCTATTCAGAAATCAAGGTAAACAACAGCCTCAGCTCCGAGACGTGTCATCCAAAGCTAGGCAGAGGGCAGAAATAATCAGCCTCAAGCCAAGTCGAAGTACATCCAATCAGTACGATCTCCATCCAACGGAATTCGTTTGAATCCAACCCAAAGCTGCAGCCGAAAGCTCGTACAAGCGACACCAGCGAGAGACAACATGTTTCCAAGAGCGTATGAGAGACTTTGAGAGCTGAATCCACGAACCTGTTGTGACGATGGGGGTCGGGCTGAGATATTTTCAATAGGTACGTCTGGGTGTGGCTATGCTTCAGCGCCTATGAGTTGCAATGACTAATCTTGAATATTTTTTTTTTAAAAAAAACAAGCTTTACAGTCATCTACCACCATTTGGGATGACCAAATCTCTCCGACCAAAATTTCAACATGTACACCTTATTTATGAGTATTTTTGCATGTTCGGCATTCATTAGAGCATTTATACAAACTTTCTACTACCCTAAATACATTATCGAGGGAGGGATAGTTGTGCCAAGGTCTAATCAGTATGAAAATCTGTTATCAAGTGAAAACGAGCATTTGGGATGCACTGATAAGATGTAAGATAAACCAATTTAGGAAATTATTTATATTCAACTGATGTAATTAGGCCGTAATTCAAGTGCTTTTCCGCCTGCTCAACTCTTTCCACCTCACCTGAATGTTGCTATACCACGATATATAGTATTAGAGGGTTGGCAAATGTGTTGAATGATAATATCATTATGTTTACCAAGCCATAAGACCACATCTCAAGTTTAACAATGGCAATCCTCAAAACATTTTTCATTTTCATCCCATAATGACACTTTCTGAGTGTTACGATGGGACTATGCAAATACATGCTCATCTGAGTAGCTAATACTTTGAAGGGGTTATCCTATTGCATGCCTCGAAAAATTCCGAAACCAGAATAGCTATAGATCATGGTAAAACATCGTTTGTCCCATTTGATGGTGGTGTCCCAAATGATGGTAGATGACTGTAGAACCCATGCCTTCGCCACAGTAGCTGGGTTCACGGCTTGTTGGGGGCAAGTCCCCGACCGCATTAGTCGGCACCTTGCGCCTCCGCACTCAAAGAGCGCTGGAGGGCGAAAAGAGCATCTCACTCGCCGACTGATAATTAGCTAATCAAAACATCGTGTTTTATAATATGGATGTAGTAGGAAGGATACTTTTCCGCGTATGTATGGAAGTAGGGCAAGTACTCAGGCGCGGGGAGCCGTAAGAGCAGAGTAACTAGAGACTCGGCTAAGCTCTTGCTTTTCTACTACGATACATACAAGTATTTTTGTACCATAAGGGCACCCTAAGGCGCCGACATGCCTCCCAACTGCAGCTGTGGGAGAAGAATAAGATATTTCACTGATGTATTTTTACAGTCACCATTTGAACGAAGAAAGGGGCACCACGAGGGAAATCAAGCAAGGGATTCGGGAATGAGCAATGCAATTATCATCGGAGAAGGAGGAAGCGATTCAAAGAGAGCACTGATATAACGTAGAAGAGAGTCAATGTCACAACACACGCTCTCAGTCTTCCTGCCAGTGCACCAAGGTGTACTACTGCTCCATTACTATGTTACTAGAAAACTGGTCGAAATCGATGCATGTCGATCGGGTGGTCGATTCTAGCCGATTTGACGACTATTGCACTCAGCGCTACTCAGTGGTATTTCGAGCTCACCCTGATCCGATGGCCTGATCATAATCCCACTCACTATGTCAGCGGCTGCTGACAATACAGGTGAGCCCCTTCAGGCCCCTGCAGAGAAGGACCCTATTTTTGATGTTATTGAGATATTACTTCAGCTATGCACATATACTATGATTCATAGTTAGTACATATGTGAGTTGGATGCAATATGAATTGCGCGCAATCGATTGATTAGAGGTGACTCGAGAATTGCAGACCTAAGCCCTTGCTTGTACAATTTGCAAACTGTGGGGGATGCTACAAAGGCATCAATTATGCCTCTCAAACGCGTTCAGTGAAACGCTATGTCGAGAATGAGAAGAAAATGGCAATCAATTCAAGGGACAAAGAAGGAAATGTACTGTCGCACAAGTGCCTTACAAAATCAACGTGAATCGTGTACAAAAACTAGTGTGAGAAGTATGGTGAAGCCATTCATAGCGAGTATGGACCAGAATGCTATGGAATAGCCTTTGAACTGCGAAAGTGGATCAGCATCCAGAGGTTGATTGACTCCTAGTGTTATGGAAGTGACAACTGCATAAATGCGGATGAGATTTACTTCTTAGTCACACAGTCAAGTGAAAAGCTTACTAGCTAGACCTATAGTGGCACCGATTTGATATGCGGTATACATAATGGCGCTCACTACTCCCTGCTCACCCTCCCTTGCACCTTCCATGACAACAATAGTGCAACCTACGTATCCAACAGCGACCCCAATGTTCCCGAAAACCATGCCTGGGACAATATGGGACCAGTACATTGATGGGTCATTGGCGAGAGCAAACAGTGCTGCTCCTACAACCATCAATACTTGTCCCCCAATCAACAACAGTCGGCGAGGTATTCTTGAGGCAATGTATCCAGTGAGCATCGCTGTAGCTCCCCCAGATATTCCCAAGGGGAGGCATCGCACAGCAGCAGAGAGTGGAGACAAATACCAGAGATTCTGTGAATAAAAGATGAAAGGCTTAGTACAGTATGGAGCTGGAAGACTTACCGTGAAGACCTGCACCAATTGCAGTTCAGAGGAGAACAACCACCAGTACACAGACCACCCATAAAAGAATAACGGAGTGAAATTCTTATTTGTCCAAGTTCTCGGTGGAAGGGCAGGATCTTTCACCAGGTGTTCGATAAGAGCGAAAGTGGCGAACATAAAGATAGAAAGAATAAGGGGCGCAATCACGCCAGGAGACTGCCAACCTACGGTGTGTGTACATGGTAAGTGCAACAAAGGGCAAAATGATTTTGAATCTCGATGTACCTGCTGCACTGGCACGAGAGACGGCAAAAACAAAGAGAATTAATCCGACCGTTAGACTGGAGACCCCAGGCCAGTCAAGGTCTTTCGTCCCCTTTGCTGAACGGTTGATATGTGCCGGAAGGATAAACCATGAGACCACAGCAAAAGGTATGACCAGAATTGCGATAACATAGAAGACTGCCGAGAACATTTTATGATCAGGTTTAGAATGGGGTATGCAGGTGCTCACCCCATCGCCAAGAAGTCCTAGCAGATATCACACCACCGATTATGAAGCCAAGACAGTTACCAATCGCACCAAATGCCCCATATACGGCATACGCTCGACTGCGTTCCTTATGATCTGGAAAACATGTTGATATCATCGCGATAGCCGAAGGAACATTGAGTGCAGCACCTACAACAAGGCACTTAACAGCAATCTTCGAGAGGAGGGAGGAGATAAAAACCCACCTATGCCCTGAAGGGCTCGCAGGACAATAGTCATGATTGGGTTGACACTAGCCGCAATCGGAACACTGAGGAGACCAATGACAAGGAATCCAGCAACAAAGACAGGCTTTGGATGGAACATGTCAGACAACCGGCCAGAGATGAGCATGAATGCGGCAAAAGTGAGCGTATATGCCGACAGAACCCATTGAAGAGCTGTTGGTGAAAATCCTAAGTCAGCGCCCAGCTAACCGTTAGTGGATTTCAGAAGCATGTTCAAAGGAGAGTGACCCAAGAGTACTACTTACTGTTGGAAGAGCGATGATCGCTGCACATGAGATGTAGATATCGAAGAATTGAGCGCCAGAGAGGACAGCCAGGATTAAATTTTTTCTAAGGGTAGATAGTGGTAACTGTTGCACTGTAGTGTTGATCATATTGCTCGGCAATTTTTCCAAGTCACTCGCAGGCTCAGTCTTGGGGCGGGGAATCGATAAGGTAGTATCATCTACACATATCGTGGTGGTGGGACTGAATGGTATGTCCTGTGTGAGGGACGGGGAACTGGGCATGTTTGAAGCTGCGATAGGACGATCAGTTGAGGCGATATGAGGCTTTATAGTCTTGCATATTTCTGGAACTGTATATGATTGAATCAGATTGAAAACACAACGTCGCTTGGTAAGTTTAACAAAGTGAAAAGCTTATTACTTGTACAGTGGGTGGCGGCCGTTGCCGTGCCTGCCCGTGCGAGAAAATCGCGGCGCGGGCCACACAACGCGATTCCAGTCAATTGATGCTTGTTCAATGTCAACGACTAGTAATTCTTCCTCTTTGTTTACCTCTTCTTCTGCGAGTAAATCCCGTTCCAACAATCTCTCCGCATCTACATCAGGCTCAAGCTCGTCAATCCTGACAAAGGGTGGCTTGAAACGCGACAGAGACACGTTTTCAAGTGAACTCGAACGAGGTGCCATTCTATTTTTATTGTAGGAAATTTAGTGATGTTGAATCATATCCAGACTCTTCTCTTCCAAATACGAAGCGCCATCTCCGCACCACCATTAACAACAATCTCAACGCCGCTGCCGTCGAGCGCAAACTCGCAATCTTGCAAACAAACTGCGCAGAGCTGGAGAAGAAAGTTCGGGAGAAAGACCAGAGACTGGATCTTCTCGAGAAGGATCGGAGATGGTTAAACGATCGAGAAACTGAGGAACGCGAAGCTCGTGAGCGAGAAGGAAAGGAAGCGAGGGAAAGAGAGGTTAAATTGAAACACGAGCTTTCAGCTGCGAAAATATCTCTCTCGCATTTGGAGGTCTCCCATGCCGAATTACAGGATGCTCATTCCAAACTGGAGAGGTCACGTAAGCATGAAGTCAGTCTTCTTCAAACTCAGCTCGAAGAGACACAGAAGCAAGCCATGTTTCTCGAGGCCAGGGTCGAAGAAGAGAAGAATGCTGCCAAGATAGCAGCGTCCAACATCGCCTCTGCGTCGTCCTCAACTCCCTCACTATCTCAATCCACATCATCGTTTCCAGACACAGACAACATACTGCTGACTGCTGAGTTAAAACGCCAGGCAACATACCTTCGTCAGCTCGAATTCACGAATACAAGGCTTAATGCCGACGTCGTTGTATTAAAGAGTGACAATGCTATCCTGCGTGACCGTAATGCGACAGTGGAGGTCTTGAAAGAGGAGAAGAGGGGGTTGGAGAGTCGTCTCAAGATGAAAGAGGTCGAGGTTGAAAAGCTGGTTCGTGAGGTAGTTCGACGAGATCACAGATCCTCATCCTCCAAACGGTCCAGTCTGCCTCTCAATCCATCTACTTTAGCAACTCATCTTGGACTCGATCAGGATGATGTTGACGCTAGCGTTGGCGTGAATGATTCACTGCAAGACCTTCCGCATCCTACAGTCAAAGAAATATCTGAACTCGCTGCTTTACGATTGGAACATGCTGCCTTATTGGACCAGCACGGTACTACTCTTTCGGAACTTGCAGCGTTAAGAGGGGAGAAGGAAGCACTATTGCAACAGACGAGTTCCCGTGGAAATTTGGCTGTACCTGAGGTACACAGTCAAAACATAATTGTGAGGATAGATGACTATTCTAATTCATATCCGTCATTGATCATCTATCACAGACTTCAAATCTGCAAATTCAATTACGTTTGAAGGATGAAGAATTGGAGACCGCTCTCAAGGAGCTTGTATTCTTGGAGGCTGCAGTGGTGATTAGACTTCAATTCGATTTATTTCATTGTTCGAATTGACGATAAATTAGGCCCGACTTACTTCCGATTCCAACTCCTCGTTACATAATGACGCGAACACTGTCGCAGAAGTCAAGCACTACCAAGCCCTTTTCAACGATGCAAAGCGCTTAAATGCTGACTTGCGTTCTGAGATTGAGACTTCGTTGAACAAATTGAGGCAACATAGCGAACAGGACATCGAAACAGAGAAGAAGAATGAAGAAATGCATCAGCTTCTCCAAGACCAGTTAGTAAAGATGAGGACAGAGCTTCAGAGTGAAAAGGTGAAAAGAGAAGAGCTCGAAAAATGTGAGTATCCCGCACTATCTTCTTCTGGAATTCATGAATTCATCGTCTTGTTCATCAGCTCTTGACACTGTAGAGCAAGAGCTGTTTGACCTTCGAGGTGAAGTTGCTGGAGGCCGACATATTCCTCCTAACACTCGTATTCTGGAAATGAAAGATAACCCTCATGCTGAATGGGAAATGAGTCACACTGCCGTATTGGAACGTCTGAAAGGAGAGAATCAGGCGCTGTTAAAGAGATTAACAGAAATCGAAGCGGCGTTGAAAGAAGCGGGTGCTGCGCAGGCTTCTGAAACAAAGTCGGACGTAAGTATCTCAACATTGGTTCCGAGAGAGAGTTTGGATATAGCAGTGAAGGATAAGGAAGATTTGGAAAACATACTGAAACAGAAAGAGAAGAGGCTGCTACGACTGCAACAGGTGATTTATCCATCCTAGGTATTTTCACAACAGGACTAAACACATG
The DNA here is from genome assembly GCA_028011325.1 of Lentinula lateritia. Taxonomy (NCBI): domain Eukaryota; kingdom Fungi; phylum Basidiomycota; class Agaricomycetes; order Agaricales; family Omphalotaceae; genus Lentinula; species Lentinula lateritia. The sequence goes on along the minus strand of JANVFT010000024.1, from coordinate 382,491 downwards.
CAATAGGTATTTAAAGCCAAGTCCGCAGAATTTCGTGAAGCCATCGAGTCCATCATGGGAGTCAAACTGGCTTTTTATCCGAATGGTCAGGTCCGTGTAACCTCACTGTTTGACTTGAATGCCAGTTTTGTTTTCGGTCCAGACAAGGTCTGTGGTACATCGTACAAGGACTCGAAGCTTATTGACCTTTTTTCTTATCATTAGACTGTGAAAGCCAGTTCTCAGACGGAGCCTAGCGGAATGAACATGCAACTTGTTGCTACAGGCGAGGGCGGCCCACAAGACCTGCCTGATATGATGCGATATTGGATAGAGACCGAAGCCTGCATTCCAGGTTTTTTGGCAAGCATTACGCTCGAGTGTTATGAGAGCTCGAAACGGTTGCGTGCGACGTAATGTTCTACATAGTTAAAATCGATGCCGCAACACACTCAAACTCTGCAATTATCAAGATTAAATATCAGTATATCCTCAGCACCAGTTGTTACGAGATCATCCATTATTTGAGCAAGTCTCTTCTTTTCGACCATACTACTGACAGCCACCCAATTGTCTGTTTCCAATGGGCTGATAGTTGGTGCCCTACGCCCCGGGGTGATCGCGATAGCTGAGGGAAGTCGGTCTCGGGCAATATTGTACTGGCATATAGCGTATTTGCTAGCGGCGACAACTCCCTTTATTCGATTGGTGATAAGGGTGATCAGATCAGAGTGCGCTTCGTGTTTCGGGACTCGGGACTTGATAAGGACAGCTTCTGTTTCTAAGACAGTGGCAATTGCATGAAGACCAGCTGCACGCATGGTGTCTCCGGACTCTGAATATATAGATTCAGATAGCACGAGAAGTAAAACAGGATGTAGAGAACATCACTCACCGACTAGGTCAACTGTTAAACAAACAGTTAGACTTTGAAGGCTGAAAACAGAGCGAGAAACTTACCGATTCCATCAGCCAGTCCCAAGGCACATGCGGCTTCAACACTGCCACCAACGTATTCGATCTTCGTGCGTTTGTCGCCTGAGAGTCGGAGCTGGTCATCAAGTTTGCCGAAATAATCCCCTGAGAGCACCTCAAAACTGGTAACAACGCGTTTACCGGCAAGGTCTTCGACAGTCGTTATTGACCCAGCTTCTGGGACCTGTACTTGCAGGGCACACTTGCCAAACCCTAGCCGGAGCTCTTCGGTAACGTGTTCATGCATCTGAGATTCGACAATCACATCGTGTCCTGTGATACCAAGGTCGACGTTGCCCTTGCCAACAAAGCTTGGGATATCCGATGCAGGGAGGAACACCCTGAATACGATAATCAATGACCGTTGAAGGAAGTGTGTATGGAGACTGTACAAAGCGATTGGATGGTTGAGGACAAGACAGACATCTAATCGAGCGTGTCGACGAAACTGGATATCCGCACCTATGGCTACATAATTAGATTTGAGAAACAAGAGCATAGAAATAAAGACTCGCCAGCAAGAATGGATAGGCACTTTTCATACAATCTCCCTTGGGATGCTTCATCAAGGGTATTTCTCAGAGACAGTTCAAAATACCTTTTTTGGGAATTGCAAACAGTAGACGTCCGTCGAGGGAATCTGCGTCTGATGAGAAGATGAGTGACCGGTCTATAGAACACTCAATCGCTGGTCCATACTCATGTGCACTTATACAAACGAATCTTGTGTACGAGGTAGAGCTAGGTGGAGGTATGGGTGGAGGTATAGACGAGGTAACATGAGTCATTTTCGATGTAGTTTCTTGTATTCTCACCTTAAGCGTCGGAGGCCGCTTGAGGCCGTAGGTTACGGTTACACAAGCATTTTGTGTGATAAGTATGAACAAAATGTAATCTGAGTTAGAAGAGAGTAGAACTGGAAAGGGCTGAAAAAGGGAACTTAGGTTAACCGACGTGACGGCGTACGTAGTACATAGAAGCTACAACAACTATTAGTACATTTACAGCTACAGAAAGCGATATAAAAATAGACAGTGTCATCGGAAATTCATCGTGCTTGTGCTTCCTGCAAAGAAGTCAGCAGTATTCACGTTGACAAAGAAAGACAATACCTGGTCGACGAATTCCATTGCCTCTTCACGTTTAATGGGACGAATAGAGGAAACCTTCTGGTTGTTGAAAAGCACGCCGTAGAATTTATCGGCAGTCACTAACATCTCCGGTCGAAATGTGGTGACAATAAATTGCGCCTTAGATGAGAGGGATTGGATCATGGCTAATTATTAAACATTTGTCAGGTACCAACGGGAATGCATCGAGGAGAGCTCACAGGCGACCGCGGTTCGGTATTGTGCATCAAGATTAGCGTCAATCTAGAGTAGATGTGATGTGAGGAACATTTTGGATATTTGATTGAGTTTGAAACTGACTTCGTCAAAAAGGTAGAACGGAGCTGGGTCGCACTTCTGTATAGCAAAAACTGAAGAGGTATGAAGGGGCCGCATTGCCTCGAATCTGAGGGTAACTGACCAGTAGCAAGAGCTACCAGGGATTTCTGTCCTCCAGATAGCTGTTGTATTCTGAGTCCTTCATCAACTTTGGAATTGAATGAAACCTTAATAAGGATATCAGCTCTATTCATGAATGGTAGATACTATGAACGCACCTTGATGGATACGCCGGTGTAATTATCAATAGAACTAGCTTGGGCTTCCCCATTTCCATCTTCAGCATCTTCATCCTGTCAAAACAGGATCAGGTGAATTTTGACGAGCCAAAAGAATTTTGTTACTTGGTCAATGCGACGTTGAATGATAAGGCGACCGCGACCTGCTGGAACGAGTTTCTCAAACACTTCTTCAAAATTGCTTGCAACCTGCTTGAACGTTCGCTCGATAGCTTCATCTTTTCGCTGATCTAAGACCTCTACGAGTTCTTCGATCGACTGAGCGGAATTTTCCAGATCTTCCCGTCGTTCCAAAAGTTGATCGCGCTGCTTGGTAAAGTTGTTATACTGTTCAAAAGCTTTCTTGTTGACATGAGCAAATTTTTTCAGCCCCTCGCTAACGGTGTGTAGTTTGCGAACAAGCTTGTTTGTATCGATTAGTTGAGCAGCATATGAAAGGAGAGATGCAGCGTACGCGGTCAGGTTTTTCATTCGTGTATTTTTCGAATGCTTCCTCAGGCAGTACACCTAGATCTCGGATACTGCGACTACATTCTTCCTTTCGTCCCACCAGCATTTGTCTTTTAGCAAGATAGCGTTCAGTGACCTTTTGCTGCCTGGTTATGTTCCGACCATCATCTAATTGCTGAGATTGTACTTCCTCTAGCGATTTTATGAGGGTTTGGACTTTGTTCGAAATATCGTCGGTCTCCTTTTCCATGTCTATGAGACTGATTAGAAAAACAAGTGGATCCGTGATATTGTTAACTTACTTTGACTTCTCCTTGTCCAAGCAGTTATAGCGTGGTCGAGGGACTCGAGCTCTTTCAATCGGGCTTCGAGGTCGTCTGCCGTATCACTAGCTTCTGGCTCTGCTAATAGGTCAATACGCGTCTGGATCTCTTCTCGGCGACGGAGAAGACGTTCATTCAATTCGATTTCGATAGCGTTTTTTTTACTTTCCAGCTGTACACAGTCAAAATTAAGTGCGGTACAAGGAAAACAATGAAGGATGCTAACGGAGGTTTTGGCTTTGGCCAGTTCCACAAGTTCTCGCCTTTTCTGCTCTACTTCGACACCTAGTGTTTCGATAAGTTTTTGTTCCTCAGCGGAAAGGCTCTGTATCATAGGTGTCTTGAGTTCGGCTTCATAACCAGTGTGTTTTGTATGCAGGGAAGCAAGCTCTGCCTCTAGTTCCTGTACATCAATCTCTAACTTCCCTAAACGACCCGAAAGTTTCTCTTTCTCCTTGGTTAACATGACACCCTCTGCAAGGAGACGTTCTCTCGCTTCCCGGATTTGGTTTTGTTGGGCACTTAACACAGACATTTTCCCAGCAAGCTGAGTGATCTTCTGGTCGTATTCGACAATGGCGGTTTTGGTCTCCTTCGATTTTTTTGTGTCCTCTTCGTATTTTATTCGCCATGAGGTAACAGCTTTGATGGCTTCGATCCTCGAACGTCGAATATCGTGAAATCCGCCGGTCAGAGCACCTTTCCTATCAACCTTGTCGCCATCGAGGGTGATAGTGTTGATGCCATGACTCTTGACGTATGCAGCGGCAACGGTGAGGTCTTTACAAACACAGGTCTTTCCGAATACTTGTTGGAAAGCCTTCGCGTGAACATCGTCGTAGCGGAGTTTATCGAGAATAGGGATGGCGTCGCCATTATTGGGAAGCGGTGGATTCTTTGGTTTAAGACGATTGATAGGCATGAACGTTACTCGACCCGTCTTATCTCGGAGCATGACATCGAGAACTTTGGAAGCGGTCTCGTCACTATCAACCACAACGTGGAACAGGCTGAGGATGGTTATAAGTCAGAAAGAAGAACGCGAAGGCCAAAAATGCCAACCTATTTCCGGCAGTGAGCTCAATGGCAATGTTGAACTTGTGGTCGGTCACTTCAAACAGCCGGTATAGTGGACCATAGACGCCTGTAAGGCGATGCCGTTCTGCAATCTTGTCGACGGCTCGCAGACCCATACCAGTATCCTACAAGGAGAAATCAGCACGAGTGGGGCGAAAGATGAGGAGTTCCCACTTTATCCATCATGCTAGCCAGCTGCCTCTCAGCTGTTCGCATCTCATCTGCAGCCCGACCGACTAAGCTCTCCAACTTCGTGTCTTCCCTCCACAGATCCTTGCGTTCTTCAATTAATTTGGAGTGCTGCTCTCGTAGACGGGAGTGCTCCTCGGATAGATCTGTGACGCGTTGTCGACCGTCATCAATTTTCTTCTGTACATCGAAGATCTGTTGGTCGAGCTCGACAACAGAGCGTTTAGTCTCCTCAATCTGAGAGCGACTGAACTGTAAATTATGTTCTTGTGTTTGACGGTGGGTTTTCATGGATTCAATCTCTTGCTTTAAAAACTTGTCGCGTTCGGCCTTGGTTCGAAATCGGGTAGCGCGTCCAGCTTTTGCGTATAGAGCCTGCAGCTGTCCATTTGTCTCATCGAGCTTGCGTTTTTCGGTGGCTTCAGTGGCACGACGCATTTCCCAATCAGGGAGCAATACAGCAAGAGCCCCCTGGCGGTCAGCAATGTCGGAATTGATTTTGGTAAGCTCTGTCTCGAGATTTACGCGTCTACCTCCTTCTCTTATACCGGCGTTGCGAAGGTCATCTATGACGCATCGGAGTTCGGTACGAGACCGGATTGAGTCGGTTAATTCTGATTGAACGTCCTGGCGAGCCAGAGACAAGGCTTCGAGATCGTGTTTCGCTTCGGAGAGGGCTCTTTCGAGATTCTGAGAGTTACTTCAAGCCAATTGTATACGAAGGAATTGTAGAGACTTACCTGGACCTCTTTCTCTCTTTCGTTCCATTTTTCTCTACGAAGATTGGCTCCGTGAACTTCACTCTTCCTCTCTTCTTCTAGTTCCTCTAATGCTTCGCCTACATCTAGCAGCTCGCGTTGATATAGAGCGTATTCCAGACAGCGCCGCTCTTTGTCTTTTTCCTGAAACTCTTTTAGCTCTTCTTTCTCCTCCTCCAGCTCTTCTAATCGCGATTCGATATATTCGAGGAGTTCGCTAATCTTGGTACGTTTGGCGTCTGTTTCGGCCATTATTTTCAATGATTCGGCTCGACGCTGCTCATACACCTTAGTTCCTGCAACTTCCTTAAGCAAAGCAAGTCTTTCGTGATCTTTAGCATTAGTAAGAGCAGTGATCTAAGGCAGGATGAATCAGAGAAATGATAGAGGATTGCAGTATATTTGGTTCACGCACACGTCCTTGAGGCACGATATAATAAGGGTTGCTTTTACTAAAGCCTGCGCTTTCTAATAAGTTCATAACGTCGGCCTTGTTAGTACTTTTCTTATCCAGGGAGTATTCATCCTTCTTAAGTCCTACAGTCCGGCGAAGGATCACGGTATTGTTCCCAGTTGGAAAGCGTTGATCAGAATTATCAAAGACGATTTCAACTGGAAAAGACGCGATGAGCAGCATTCTGGCATATATAGTACCACTGACCGTATGCAGAAAGTGTTGTGGTCGCGGAGACGCCCTCATGCAGGAGAGATTGTCGTTCTTCGTTTGTCATGGAAGTATAGGCATCGGAGAGGACGAATCGAATGGCTAAAGCTATTAAGTCAGACAGAGCGAAAGGGAGGTGATTACGCGTTAGTACGCACCTGCGAAGAAATTGCTTTTCCCAGAACCATTTCTGCCCACCACGACGTTGTGTTTCGGTGAGAATTCTTCAATCTGAGCCTGATCACGGTCTTGATTCCAGAAAGAATCAGCGTGAGTAAAGGTGAGGTAGAGGATAGAATAAACTTGCAGGATTTAAAGCCCTGTATCGTCAGCGTTCTTATGAACATTTCGCGTGGGATCCAAAAGTTGAGGGGGGATTGTGCAAGTGCAAAAAGCGTGTGCCGTGACCTCTGACGCATAGTGACTTTAGCGCCCATTTTCTTCTCATTGATGTCCTTCCACCAATAAATACTGTAATGTCAGACTCGTTCGCAGACCTTTGGAACTCTGCGGCTCCTTCCAAACCTACTCCGCAACCTCAGAAGCTGGGCTCACTATCCTCGCAATCAAATCCTCCTTATCCTAGACAACCTCAGAACGATCTATTTGCCCAGCTTGCTTCCAGAGGCTCCTCAGTCTCCAATTCTCGTTCAGAACCCCCCCCTTCAGCTATCCCTGCTTCCTCTCACAAAGGCCTCGCGAAGCCTTCTTCCCAGAACAGCAATGGTGATGCCTTCAGTGGACTTTTTGGTGCTGGTTCTTCTCTAGCTAGCAATCGATCTACGGCGAATATGACCATAGCAGAACGAGCTGCACTGGTAGAAAAGGAACGATTAGAGAGATCGATCCAACAACGTCAGGCTCCAAGCCCTACACACTCCACTGCCTGGGATGGTCTAGATCGCCTTGGAAGTAAGACGTTTGCCACGTCACCTACGAATACTCACCTGCCTCTCGACCACGACTGGACACTTACAGCTCCTTCAGTCCTCAAATCTGTGGTTTTGCCTCCAGTTTCAAAGCCGGAGGATGAATGGGGACTCGCAAATTTTGCGAACACTTCCGCTCCAGCCACGACTTTCAAGCCATCGCATTCTGGAGCCGTTTGGGATTTAGACGAGTTTTCTACCCTTGATTCAACTAGTCGTGGTCTTGGGCCTGGAAAGTGGGACGAAGTCACTGCTAATGACGGGCTGGATGATATTCTCGGAGACTTGAGTCGACCTATAGAGGCTATACAAAGAGAAAAACATGAAACCAGTCGTGGTAATGTCGTAGTAAGTATAGCTCAAGGCTAACATTGCTATTGCGCTAAATCAATACGTTAGGTGTCTCCTCCCAAATCACCCTCATTACGGGAGCCCAGTCCCAACCGCAGTAATTCTCCACCTCCTCACATTCTTGGTCAGCTCATCGAGATGGGATTTTCGATTACCCAAGCTCGGACTGCGCTTGCTTCCACTGACTCAGGGCAAAACGTTCAAGCCGCTTTGGATATCCTGATATCAAACGGGGCTATCGGTGCTGGAGAAGATTATGGTGATGAGACGGGAAGTTTCTCCGGAAGAAATAATTCTCAGAATCAACGCACTCCTTCTCCTCAGGAGGAACCAAAACCGCGTCTTCGTCGTGATCGACAGATCATTCAAGAACGACAGCGCGAACGGAATACATCTTCCCCCTCAGAACTGGGAGGTCTGCAAGCTGATAAAATCCTTGCCCAAGCCTCCGAAATTGGGTTTAGTTTATTCAATCGCGCTAACGCGGCGTGGAAGGAAGGGAAAGAAAGGGTTCAGAAAGTCTATGAAGAGAAGGTTGCAGCCACTGCAGAGGGGTCTACCAGCAGGAGAGGCAGTGGTCGTTCGACGCCACTGGCAATAGCTACAAAGCCAAAGTGGATGCAGGACAATGAAGGTTTACCAGACACAATGATTGATCATACCAAGAAAGAGGCACGACCTGTAGAGAAGCCATCATTCTCAACACATACAGAGGTGGTGGATCTGTTTTCAGATACCACGAGTCCTGAATCATCCACATCGCATTTGACGAGCCAACCTACGACTCTTTCCGTTGGTTCTTCGACTGGTGTATACGTTTCTAAATTTCGGCACGCGAAGCCGAAGGTCTCCGACACAACTTCAGGATCTGCTTCACTGTCGCCACACCCCATTACTCTCGTTTCCGCCTCAGAATCCACCATTGCATTATCACAAGAGTCAAAAGCTTCCGGCGCTCACTTTTATAAATTAGGCGATTTTCCTGCTGCTGAAACAGCGTACACTCGTGCTATCGAAGCCCTTCCAGCTGGACACGCACTGTTAATCCCACTGTACAACAATCGGGCGTTGGTCCGACTCAAGGTGGGTGATGTCCAGGGCGTGATAGCTGATACCAAGAAGGTGGAAGAGTTAATTGGAGGAGTAGGGACTGTTCGTGAAGAGCTCAGGAAAGGTGATCTCGGAAAAATTCCTGTCAAGGGATCCAGACAAGGCTTTGGTGACGATGTCGTGGTCAATATGCCTGATGCTTTGGTCAAGGCTTGGAAGAGACGCGCAGAAGCCATGGAAGGACGGGAGAAATGGGAAGATGCCGGTAAAGATTGGGAGAAGGTCGCTTCCGCTGAATGGGCCGGGAAAGCTGTTCGCGCGGAGGGAGCGAGTGGAGCAGGAAGATGTCGAAAAATGCAGCAAGAAGGCTCCTCTCACCATACACCCAAGTTTAAGCCCAGCCCCCCCATCCGACCCCCGTCTCATCGAGTACCTTCGGTTCCGTCACAAGCATTGAATGCTCTGCGTGCTGCCAATGAGGCTGCTGAAGTAGAAGACTCTCACAGGTACAGATTGAAGGATGGTGTTGATGCTAGACTTCAAAGTTGGAAGGGAGGAAAGGAGAACAACATTCGGGCCCTTTTGGCGTCGTTGGATACAGTCTTATGGCCTGAATTGGGTGTTCAGAAGCTGAGTATGGCCGAGCTTCTGAACCAAGGGCAGGTGAAAGTGAAGTACATGAAATGCATAGCCAAGGTTCATCCAGACAAGCTCAACGAGGGTAACTCAACAGTGGAGCAACGAATGATTGCAGCTGGAGTTTTTGGTGCACTTAATGAAGCATGGAATGCTTTCAAACCATAATTATTCATTTGCGTTAGGTGACTTATATTAAACTTATGCACTGCCACGGTGTTCATCAGTTGCAAATCGCTCGATTAATTGGCTTCGATTCTTGCGAGGAATACATGTAACAATCAAAAGTACAAGCTGTGAGGAACAGGCATAGCATGCAGCAGCGATTGCAATGGGATTACGATGTGAAGACAGTTGTGGATGCACCGTGTCGTTTATTCTGCAGAGAGGAAGAGAAGCAAATATTAGAAATTGGATAAGGAGAGGGCAGCAAAAACAAAAACGCACTGGATCGGGCCCTCATTTTTCTGCGTTTGCGCCTAAGCCTGCGGGAGCGCTTTTTCTTCCATTTCTCTCTCATACTATAGCGAAGACAGAGTACGCTAAGCTGTCAGAAAGCATTACAATAAATAAAAAAGACGTACGTGTTTCAGCTATGAGGTTGTTAAGATCGAGACCCACAGAGTACTCGGAAGCACTTTGTACTACAGAAACGATTCCCACGACCAGCTGTACAGTCTACGTTATTTTTCTCACACGGTCATGATCATGCGCTTTCAAGTCACCGGGAATAAAGCAACAAATTCGTACTAAACAAGCTTTAGAACCCGTGCCTACGCCACGGTGGCTCGCAAAGCTCGCACCGCACTCTAGCCGGGTTCACAGCTTGTTGGGGGCAAGCCCCCAAACCCCCATTTGTTGTCGCTTTGCTCCTCCACACTATATAGTTGTTATTCTGTGTCTCACTTACAAATAATATGTATTGTGAAGCTAGAGATTGTTAAGATCGTGCACACCGTGTAACCGTGCCAAAGGTCACAGAGTGTCTAAGTGCGGAAGACGAGTGGGACAGTAGTGAAGTTATTAACAACACCGCTGTTACGCCGTTAGTCCCCGGAGGTCAAGAGTGTAGAAGGGAGGAGCTGAGTAGCAGCCAAGTCGGAGCGGTGGTATCGCCGGTGACAAGGAGCGAGCCAAAGAACTTATAAGTCCAAAGGCTGTAGAGAGAGTACTTCAAGGCGTTGAGCCTGAAGACTTAGAGAGGAGCTTAAGTGGAGAAGGGAGATCTAAGTTGATAATTAAACTGAGGAACTACGGTAGCGTACAAGCAGTATTTATATCTACGGAGCGGCGCAGCGGTGCGGAGCGCCAGACTAACTACTAGGAGTTATACGTGTAGTCCTGCAGGGTAAAGTAAAAGACAATAAGGAGGGACTAGGATGAATGGGTATGTGTAGCGAGAAAGAACAATAAGGAGAGATTACAATAAAAGGTGGATCTTCGGGATACCAAGCGGCGAAGTGAAGGCCCGAGGCATGGACTTGACAGAGATAGTGCTTGATGTGAAGGAATACCCCATATGTACAACTCAGTCTGACAGGTAAACAGTGTTATTATTATACTGTACAGTAGGTAGTAGATCACACACAGTGCCATAGAGTCCCTCAGTTGTGTTTCTATCAACTGTGAGCATAGTATACTCTCTACAACCACCATACTGATACACAGTAGAGTAAATGGTTCATTAACAGGTACATACAATATACATAGTTGTGTTTTTATCTGTTGAGGAATATGCTGTACACGGAGATGAGGAGAATACACTATAAGTGGATACATCCAACATTCCTGTTTCAGCAATGGCATTATTATTATATACTGTACAGTTTTTACTGTCAACTGAGTATACATTAACACTATTATTTGAGATTAAACTGTTCATTGATACTTGGCATTTAGTCATTTAATTTCAAGTAACCTCTGGGATAGGATAGATAGGAGATAGTATGAAACAGACCTCAAAATATAATTTCTATGTTCTAAATCAAACATTGCTTAAGTATCATCTGTGCAGCCTCAAGAATTTATATCATACAGTGCAACAAACAACTTGACCTTTGAGATAAATAGCTTTGACCCCAGTTTGTGCAGATTTCAGCCTATTGGCTCCACTAATTGACATTGTGATTTGTTGATTGACCATTTGCAAAAGCAAGACAAACTGAAAAATTGATGTCTCTCCAATATAAATGGCAGGTTCATCCAAACTTGAAGGCATTAGTGTTATGAATGGTTTAAATGCAGTCTCCTGCATTATCACCTCCAGGTATTCAAACTCTGGAACCAAATGTTACTGATAATTAAGCAAAAAGATTACTTACATGGAAGCAGTTAGATTACACAAAAATTGGTACAATGAGAGCTGCCAGGAAATTTATCTGAAGGGTGAACAGCTCAGGTATTCAACATGAGGAAAAGCGGCTGCGCCGCGCCGCTCTGCGGCAGATTTCTGAGCGCTCCGCGCAGAGGATCCACAGCCGCTTCGCGGCAATATTGCTTAGTCACTATTACCAATACTCTGCGCGTCTGATATAAGCGCCCCCAGGAAATTTAATATATAGGATATTGTACTATGGTAGAGAAATAGCAACTTATCATGAATATTATTGGATGCGTAGTACTTATCATCATTCGATTGGGGACATTGGAAAAATGAGGCACAAAAACGACCTACAGGCGAAATTATTGGCATTCATGACGATCTGGCTTCGCTCCCTTCCGATACACCCTTTGAAATCGCGACTGAAATGAGTCGCCAGTCAAACCAAGATTGTAAGGACAATTACTCACCTTACCCCGACAGGCAGGGCAGCTGTTTCTACCCTCGAGTAGCCACCGATCTACACAATCCATATGAAACGCATGTTTACATTCCAAAACTCGCACAGAGTCTTGCTTATCATATTCTTCCAAACAGATCAAGCATTGCTCGACACAATTACTTCTGACTTTTCCTGCTTTTACCCATTCTTGCATTTGTCCGCCGTTTATTATCTCCAACCCAGATTTGTTGAGTTGTTCTTTCGTGACCGTGATTGGCGTCTCGAAGGGAGCACGATGTAGGAGTTCGTTGAGCAATCTGAAATATTTTTCAGGGATTGAATGAGCTATAGATAATGCGTACATACAACAGTGCTTCAAACGAAGAATCCAACACACCGTTCTCGCCGGTTCCAGTTACGATTTCATGATCAGGAGGATAGTAGCCTACATGAATGAGGAGGAAGTAGTGTGTTAGTGAGAGGCGGTCATAAGAGCCACAAAAATAAAATGCCCGACCTCCGATCACGTATATCAAGAACGTCCTCGAATCAGGGGAGGGGATTGGTATACCAATATCACGGGGGGTTGTGTTAGATGTTTGCGTTTGTGTTCCTTGGCTAGTCATTCCCACAGGAGAGGTTGACGAGGAGGCAGAAGAGCCAGTGTCTTGCAGCATTGTACCAGTAGTCGGGGTAGGGGTAGACCTGATCGCATTGTCCGCTCGACTGGGAACAGGGCTTTGATTCATCAAGTTCCTTGGGGTAGTAATTGGCTCCGTGGCCCAAAAAGGACTGACGCTCTGCAACCCGACAATGACAACAGGTACTACATTTGCGCTCCCTGTATTGGGTGAGTCTTGTACCACCGAATTTCGCGACAATGATGGTGTGGCTCCTGTCCCAGAATCTTCTCCAGCGATAGATGTCACGGAACGAGGCGCAGGAGTAGATCCCAGGGTTGCAGCCCTTGTCAGTCCGCCCAACCCAGACCTCATATTCTGAGCAACGTTATCGGCTGCAGCATGAGCTCTAGCTGCAGGTATAGGCGGAAATCGGTGCAGGCGCCAGTAGTTGATCCTTGGTCGCGGAATAGACGGATCATTAGGACTCTCACTTACATCGAAGCGGTGTTGAGCAGCTTCATCTGCTGGCGAAACGGACGCAAACGAATCTGAAGACGACGCGTGACTGTTGTTCGACTCTGTGTCATCATCGGAATCAGAGACATCCTGTAAGGACGGTATAGAATCCTCCTCAGTGTCATCCTCAGGTTCGGGCTCACGGAGAGGACGTGGTAGCCGTTCGTCCTGAGATGTGAGGGAATTGTTTGCTTCCGGAATAGTCGGCTCCTCGCGCTCGCGAGTGGTCCTACGATCCCCTTCCCCAGTAAGTACATTTCTCAAATCAACTTGCAAGTCCAACAGGAAACGCTCAAACGTGCCTTCAGACGGCAGGCCTGAGTCAGAATTGCCACGTTCCGCTCTTCCGATGGTAGGCCCTTGCGACGTATCTCCTGCATCGGTGGTGAAATTTGTAGGAGGAGCTGATGAGGACGGCGAAGAAAAACCCAAGTTGAACGCTCTTGAAATTTCATTCAACATTCGTTCTCTAGCATTGTGGGCATCCATGACAGGCCCTGCTCCAGGACCGCCCCTTGCGTCTACCGCTGCGGCATCCGCAGAGGCATCACTATCAATAGGGTTTGTGAAGGGCTGGGAATCAGGATCAGTCCTCTGACTGCTTGGTTGTCCATGACCGATTCCTAAACGACTCCTGACAGCAGACCATAGTTGACTTATTCTCTCCGCTCTGTCTCTTGCGCCGACTGATTCGGTGTTTGTTGTGTTAATTTGAGTCGAGAGAGGTCTCCTTGAAGTCGATGGGTATGGCGACGAAAATTCTAATGAAGAAGGAACGCCTAGTGCAGGGGTATTTGCGCCTGGGATAGAGGTGCTCGATGGTGTTCCGGTAGTGACGAGAGAAGGATAAGCTAAACCTGTAGAAGAAGCAGAATCCGAGGATCCAGTGAGGAGGGAGGCCGCAGTCGCTGCTGCTGCGACGCTAAAAAAAGGTGAAATTGACGTTTCTGTCAAGTGCCAAATAAGACGAACCTTAGTAAGGTGCCGAGGACATCTATACTGCTAGATGATATAGTGCCTGATGGATTGCCGCGCTGGATCACCGGTGGCGAAGGTGAAGGTGGGTAAAGAGTACTCGACTGTACATCCGCTGCATCTGAAGTTTGAGACTGTCGAATGTCGGCCGATGCTTCATTCGCCGAATGAGTACTACTGCTGTCCAAAGCGGAAGAAACACTTCTAGCTCTTGAACTAGATGGTGATCTATGGGTACGGCGTAATAGTGCCGAAAGCCTTCCTCTATGTCCCGATGAAACAGAGCTGGGTACCCTTTGGACCGTTCTGAAATCGTCCGTAGTTTGCGGAGCTTCCGCGATGACTGAGCTGGGAGGTGTGGGATTGGGATTGTAATTCTGTGTCTGTGAGAGAAATGGTGCTGATGTCTCTGTCGACATCTGAACATCGGAGGTGTGCACCACACCTTGAACAACGACAAGAGTACCAGATGGGGGAAATTGTGGACGAGCAGGAGAAACGGGAACTGTCGTAGTTGCAGTGGAAGTTGAATTGGGTTCTAGAAGAACTGTGACATTCTCAGATATGGCACCAGAGTTAGCATTGCTGGCGACTACTATCGGGTTTTCAGCGGTCGCAACAGCGATCTGGTCTGTGGTTTCCATCTCGCCTGCTGCGTGTGGGGTGGAAAGTGCTGCAATGGACTCAGAAGGAATTGCCAATGGGTTGGTATTGCTTTCTTCGCCAGAAAACGGAGGCACAGAGAGAGCAGGTGTAAGAATTGTAGGTATGTCCGCTGAGCCTAAAATAGCTGTGTCCGGATTAGGAACACTGGTTTCCGGGGGTTGCGATGTCGTTGCAGAATCTGAACTGCATGCAGGAATCGAAACGGTTGAGTTGAAGCTCGAGGATTGGGGAGGAGATATAGATATGGGGAGGGTAGCATCAGAATTAGAGATCGAAATACGTTCCCCTCCATCATCTTTGTTGTGGTCTGACACTTTATTCCATCGTCTGGATTTGACAAATCGAAGTGATCTCCGCCAGGCAGACCGATGACCAGATGCTTCAGGTATATCGGTCCGCGCCAACTGGCTCCCCTCATTGACTCGAGCTCGGGAACTCGTAGCTTCGAGTTCAAGTTTTGGCTTGACGATACTTGACAATCTTTTCTGAACAGCTTTTCTTCTTCGAGTCAAGCTAAATGACCTGACTGTCGTTTCACTGGATGGCGTTAACTGCGGCCTAGTTGAGAAACGTCGTCCGTCTGTGCTGCCGCCCGCCGAGAGAATATCAGCGGAAAGAGGGTTAGTCTGAACTCTCCGAATTCTGGAGTCATTGCTGTCGCTTTGACTTTGGCCCATCACTGCAGGTGGAGAACTGGAAATACAGGGAATAGCAAAGTGAGGTAAATCGTGAGCTTAACGGTGATGAGATGAGTTGAGTGATCTTGTAATAACACAACGTTCAGAGTAAATGGATGATTATGAACACAGAATGAACAATGAAAGACAAGAGTGGACGAGTATAGAGATTCTGACAAAGAGAGCCTAGGTAGGAAGCTCACAGAGTCACACTAGCGCTCTAAGTGTGCATGTGCGTTGGGCGCTTACATACACAAATCTGTTAATGCACAGGGAAGGAGCCTTGGCTCTATTTGGGTGTCTAGCCCTCTCCTCATCTATGATAGGAGGCTGTAGAAGTGCAGGGCTTGTACCCCCAGGCAAACTTCAATATATATTGACAACATTATTCTATGATATATGTAGACAATGACACTTGAATATTCTATCCAATCTATCGATGAAACAACAAGCCTAAAACAGATGCTTATGTTTGAAAAGTGGTCAAAAGAGAGTCAAGTTGAACAAGTTTTCGTGTTTCAACACAAGGTCGGTCGCTTGCTCACGCAACCAAGGACTACTGTACTACCACACACTAAATCAACTTACTCGATGCCGCCGGTGCTACCCTACTCTTCACCACCTTCACAATCCACAGAGGTAAAGCACTGATGGCGACAATAACGGCGACTTTCCAGGCAAATCCGAGGGTTATGACAAATGAGAGGTCTACGGGAGAGGGAACAAGATATGTTTGTTAGTAACGACCACATGAAACGAACAAACCATCCAGAAAAAAAGGGGGGAGAACCATGAGAGTCTTACCGAAATATTCAGGCAAAAACGCGATACTGATTATGTAGAAGAATAGGGTGACGATTTCAGAGATGATCATATATGTGTGCCAGGTCGTTATCTCAAGCGCGACCATGATAAGCTCGTTCAACACCAAGGCCGTAAACGATATCGACACGATATGCAAAAACTCGTTTTCGAATAACACCAGTGACATGATCATGATCGCCGCACCTGAAAAGGATCAGCTACGATTCACAACCAAAAGAAACCGTCTTCGATGTTGAATCACCCACCCTGATAGACACTAATCATCACCCACTCAAAAAAGCTCTTATACCCCAATACCCTCCCCTTCACCAACTCCTTATAAAGCTCCGGATAAACCAACGCAGTCTCCCTACTAACATCCCTATCCAAAACCAAACTGAACACTGGCATCATCGTATACACCGTCGCGTATCCCACCATCAACCAGCCTTGATACAAGGCAATGGGCGCGAAATAGAATATAGCGGAAAAGACGGCTTGGATGATGGAAATTATCAAGCCGCGGTGAATGACGAATTGGGCGAGGGTGGAGGAGCGGAGGTAGGAGAGACGGCCGTGCCAGAGGAGGAGCGGTATGAGGTGGGAAAATTGGGTTAGGGAAAAGTCGGCGGCGAGGGAGGCTTGGCGACCTTCTTTGCCGACGAGGCCGATTCCAACGTCAGCTGCTTGAATCATGCTAACATCATTGCCTCCATCTCCAATACAACATACTCTTTTCCCGGTATACGCTCTGATTAGTTTCGCGATGTCCGCCTGGGTATTGAAGTCAGAAATAAATAAATGAAAATACACATAATTCGACCTTTTGCGTTGGTGAACACCTACACGCTACAACCGCACTCAACTTTGTTGCGATCTCGATAAATTCGTTCTTGTATAGACTAAGACAAAGCTGAAGTGACTCGCCATCGATGACGAGGCAGGAGTCGAGTTTATTTTGGAGGAAGTCGAGGTGGGATTTGAGTGTGGTTGGGGAGGTTACTATATGGAAAGGTTCAGGATTAGTTTCAATAAAAGTAGATAAACATAGAGTTCACCTTTGGAAACCTCATGGATATACTGCCCTCTACTGACCATCTTTGTGCTAATCGCAATACACCGTGCGGTTTCGACCTGTGAAATAATTAGTCATACAACCCAATTGGAGACGAGAAAGAGTGGGAGCCATAGAACACCCCACTCTCTGTCAACTCACCTTATCACCAGTCAACATCCAAACCTTGACTCCAGCGTTCCTCATCAACTCCAACGTCGACCGGACCTCGTCCTGTAATCTATCCTCTACACCAGTTAACCCGAGAAGCTCCATATCTTTTTCAAGATATTTTGCTATAACTTGGGCTTGTGCTTCTGCACGGGACACTGCCCCGTCAGTTGTGGCATCCCCACTGCCTCCTCCAGTTCCCCCAACACTAGTCGAAGCAACCGCATACTCACTCTCAAACGCCGCCCACACCTCCTTGCCCACCTTCTTCCTCGCAACGACCAAAGTGCGCAGCCCTTCTCTCCCCATATTCCCCGTCTCCTCCTCAAGCCAATCATTCCGCTGGACAAGGGGTGCCATGACTGTATCAGCGCCTTTGAGGAGAAATAGGATGTCGGATGTGGAGTGGTCGAGGAGGACGATCCCCATGCGTTTGGAGGTGGAGGTGAAGGGGAAGATGGCGAGGATTGTGAATGTTAGAAGGGTGCGTGCAGGATCCTCTGCACGTAACACGATCTTTGTACGATCCCGATAAACAAGAGTAAGACCGATAGTTTGTGTCCAGGTGACGATAGCGACTTCGTCTGGAGAGGAAGCTTGGTACGTCACGCTTCCGTCGTCGTTTGTTACTGGTGTTACCTAGGGGAAAGAGGATTAATGATACAATACAAGTGTTTGAGAATTGAAAGGATATTAATTCACGTTATGACATAAAGCTAGACTTTGGACAACGTCTCTTACTCGAGAAGACATGTCTCTTCTGCCTCTCCCGGCTCCGCCTCCAATCGTATTGGCATGATGCCCTAACGCGACGCTGCTGCTTCCGCGAGTGTGAGTGTTGTTGTGGTCGTCGTCTGTGTGTGATTATGAGAGGAATACGTATAAAGAATTTGAGCACGCATACCATTACCGTTATTCGCAGAAGCAAACGCCAATGCGAGTTGTCTAGCGACTTCGTCCATGGAATCTTGACCATATGACATTGTCCCCATGTGAAGTCTACGCATTTCCATTTCATTCCTCGTCAACGTCCCAGTTTTATCGCTCAACAAATACTCGACCCTGCCTAATTCCTCTGGAAGAGTGCTGGTGCGGACAATAGTGCCGGGAATTGTAGAATCTGTCATGATTTGGTGCGAGTAGAGGGATTTACCGAGGTCGAGGTTTACGCGTAGACTAACCGGAGGTAGTGTCAGTGTGGGATCGAGATAGCAAAAACGCCCGCTCACCTGATCGGAATAATACTACTAAACAAAATCAAAAACCGAAAGACGGAAACGACGGTGTGAGTAGTAAAGACACCGCCGCGAAAACCGTTGAGAGCGACGAGGATGAGTGAAAGGAGGAATGTTGTTGTGCAGAGGATTTTTGCCAACCCATTCACCTCAACCTCCAACAAACCAACCTTGGTACCAGCCGTGCTAGTATTCATGACAGCACGAGTCTCGGGGCCGGTATAGATGATAAAGCCGATGATAGTAGCAGAGGATGCGAGTACCTGAGGAGGGAAGAAATGAGCAACACATTGGGAAGTAATCAGGTAACTAACTGTGTTGGCCCATAGAACGTTTTCTGCTGTTAAGGGTGATACATGTGACGGGTGCAAGGTAAGCGTGCCAATAAAAGTGTGTATATCCTTCGTTGGTGCATCTGCGTAAATCTCAGCTTCGCCACTACCAAGTTTCGCAACACCTTCTTCCCCCAACCCTTGAGTTTCTCCAACACTGAGACGCATCTTCCAATCTGTCTCGCCATCCAACTGGTCTGTGCGCACGAAACAAGTTCCAGAAGGATCAGACGTCCAAAGAAGAACCATATCAGCAGGAACTCTGTCATTTTTCTGGAGACGCACGAGTTGGCCGACTAGAAGGGAGGAAGATGGAAGGGCACGGGTAGATAGGTGCGGTGAAATTGAAGGTGGATCCACGACAATGTATTTCTGTCCATTTGCTTCACGGTCACGAAGGTTTCGTTTGTAATCATCGTATGCCTCTTTTCCAATCGTTATGCACAACACGAAAGCCAGTGGTGCAATATACGTCGCGATAAACCCTTACAATTCATTAGTTACTTAACAACACCAATCAACGGAGGTCTGCTCACCAATCTTCAACGCGGGCACGAACTGACTCAACGCGACCAACAAGAAATAGAGATTGAAAAAGAACTTGAATTGCTCGTAGAAAACCTTTGGGAAGAAGGTTATTATCGAATATTTTTGGTTCCGGATGATATTTGGGGGGTATTTGGATTGAAGGGAGGGTAAGGGGTGAAAAGGGATTATGCGGGAGGTGTAGAGCGTTCCTTTGGGAGATTTCGATGTGGGAGGTTTCTTGAGACGAGAGAGTGGAGGTTTAGAGCTATCCGGTAACATCATCCCTTCCTCGACTTCTTCTTCCCGCTCACGACTAGATTCCAATAATCCTATAGCTTCCTCCGGGTCATCATCCACATATAATCTCTGTGGATGCTTTGCTCTCCTCGCTCTATTCGTTCGACTACGCTCCGCATTGGCGTTTGCAACAGCAGCTACACGCGATACACTTCTATTCATCCCAGTATTATTCTCGTTGGGAGTATCAATAGTACTAGGACTGGGATTCTCTCCGGCCAGAAGTTCGTAGCCAGCTTTTGCGTTTTGCTTATTGCGGAATGCGCGGAGTGGGATATCAGGCATGTATTACACAGTTTGCCTGCATGGATCGGATGGATGTATGTACTCAGGTTAAAGTGTTTGGAGCGCTTATTGGGATAACACGTGAACACGTGCCAATATATTATACCGTAACCTATATAGGAATTGGCATCTACACCTGTTTACCTTTCTCATCTGGGTTGAGCTCGCCACATTAAAACCCACTTTATCATAGTTTTGAAATCAAGTCTCAGTCCAGTGGTACCATCTTAGGAGGCTCTGCTGCCTCGCTTTCTGCTTCACGCCTCCATCGAGAACCATTGAGCATCACGATTACAATCAACGCACCACTAATTGCCATAATAAAGGCGATGATGGTATACATCCATCCTGGTTAGAGACAGCATCAGGCTTAATCAAATATGTATCTGATAAACCTACTCACCATCTCCCAAACCGTCCTACATAGAATCAAGAAAAACATTCAAGAAGAAAGCACTGCCTGACAATGCAAATCGGAATCTTAACTGACCTGCATAGGAACCGCAATCTCTTCAAATATGAATGCAAACGTTCCTCGAAAGCAGCTGTTTAAAGCTACCGCCGATGAGGAACGTCCAACATTAGAATCTACAATGTACGCCAACGTGCTAGTGTATACGAAACTAGGAATGATTCTAAGCGAAAATGTCTGAAACGTTCAAGTAAAGCTTACATAGAGGCGAAACCACAAGCAAATAACATGACACTAACACCTGCGACGTTCACCCGCTTTTGGAGCACCCAGGCGTATCCAACTACGCAAAGAGGGAAAATCACTAACCCATGTAGTGTACATCTTAAACGCATCTAGATTTCGCGTTGACGATGATGAGAAGAGCATAAACGATGTATAATAGACATTACCTCAGGTGTGCTTTTTCCCTCGTTCTTGATCTTCAACTTCGATAGTTGATAGTCAGACCAACGGCCCCCAACGATACTTCCACCAACAGTTCCTGCAAAAGGTGATCAGAAAGAGATAAGGCCCACGACAGGAAATGTAAACGGACCTATCCCATAAGCAAGGAGAACGAGACCGATTTTCATGGGATCATAGAGATAGTAGGTACCTAGGGTTCGAGAGGTTGTGTATACTACAACAAACGCGAAGGAAAAGTAAAGACCTAAGTAACGGTGAGACCATAAAACAAAAATATGATGGGGTTCACAGTCCGTACCAGATGCAGTAAGCATGAACAGATTATATTTACGACGGAGGATAAACGCCATGGGTCTGAAGGGGTTCACATCGACCAATCCAAGCTTTACGTCTGGGGCCACAACGGGCTTTGACGAGACTTCTTGTTTCTCGATATCCTGAGCAGCGTTATCAGCATCGATATCCTCGACACCAACGTTCTTTTTTGTCCCGGCTTCTTTCAATCTCGCTTTCAAAACACCCTGATAAGTGTGGCTACGTTCGTGACGAAAAGTATCTCTGAAAAAAAGTAGAAACGACATGAAGACAACACCACCCATAATGGCGAGAAAATAAAACGGGCCACGCCAGGTAAATGCGGTTGTCAAGCCTCCACCCAAAATTGAACCAAGAGAAGGGCCAAGGAGAGGGGCAATATAGTAGATTCCCATCTCGACATGATCATTATTTTAGCGAAGAAATGGGCAATAATATTCCGCTCACTTTCGTTCCTCGTTCTACAGGATCATAGATGTCTGCTAAAGTGGCTGCACCGATGGACATAACTGCGCTGGAGCTTCGAAAAATTTAGATCGTGATTTCAGTCTTGGAAGCGTTAGGAACAGACCCAGCGGCTTGAAAGCAACGAAAACCAATCAACCTAGAGAACAATGGTGATTAAGCTACCGGAAAAGTCTACCGAAAATGTCAAACTTACAGTCCTATGCTCTTACTAGTGGCAACTACCACAGACCCTACAGTAAAGATAGCCATGGACACGATGTAGACAAACTGTTGATTGCTAGATTGATTTTGTTCGGAAAATACATCATTCCTGACGAAGACATACCCTGCGTCCTTTGACTTCGCTGATTGAAGCTGCAAGCCAAATGAATGAAAATATTGTTGACTTCGATTTCGTATTAGGACATACCCCAGATCTACAACGGGACATGTCGATAAGTACGGATATAGATGTAGGATTCAATACGCACCAGCGGTACAACGCCTTGCAAGAGTATAAACAGCGACAGACTTAAACTAATTTGAGACGCAGTAGCCGGTAAATCAACTTCCATCTCATGAATTGCAGCTAAAACCAAGGATTCTCAGAAAGAAGTCTTTCCCCCTAAGTTCATCGAACTTACGGTTCTGTATGTTACCTGCTAATCCAGCGATCATGGACCCGAAGGCAACCTGTAGTAGGATAAAATTCTGAACGACAATGAGTAAAAATTCCAAAAGACCCTTAAGGGAAAAAAATACCTTGCGAAAATTCGACCATTGCCTTGGGTCGTCGACGACAGGCATATGCTCGATATCGGGTGTGAGCGGTTCGTGAACGACCGTCGCGGCGTCGTCGTTCAAGTTCGATTCGGAATTGGAATTAGAGTCCGTAGTAGGGCGCGAAAGATCTGGTTTCATGGCAAGTCTTCGCGCAGAACTCGAGGTGAGCGGTCAGCGGCTTTATCGGAAGTGGAGTCATGTTTTGCAGCGAGCCTTTTTATACTCGACGTATTTTGAGCTCGTTTTCAGCGGTCCGAAAGGTCCGAAAATCACACAAAAGTGAACTTATTATTAGGTGCACCGGGGTGGTACTTACCCTATGGACGAGCGCAAGGTAAGGCGAGGTAGCAGGCTGGTATCAGGCTAACTATTGGTTTTAATCAAATGAAACGCTTCTCAGACGACCTACTTACATGTTACTACTGTACGTATATTCATTCGTCTAGAAGGGTCTTATTTGAAGGTGTGGGATCTGTTTCCACTTTTGACCTCGCTGTATGCCCTAGGAGGGGCAGGAAATTCGCTATAGAGCGAGCTGCGACCTGGAAAAGTTGTAAGAGAATTCAGTTTCAAGTGAGTATAGGCAATGATGCACCATACCCTTTGCCTGTTTTACCTTCTTCCGCGGAATTGATGATTGTTCAGTGGAAGGAGCAGCATCCAGGATATTTGGAGCAGAAGCGAAATCGAACGGTACCGTGTCGCCCTCGCCCCCTTTCGGATTATCTTCGCCGGGATTGGAAATAATCTTGACACGCTTCCGTTTCTTTTGCCTCGCTTGGCCCACTACAACGATAGTATCTTCGACGAGGACAGTTGGATTTGCGTTGTTCGTTCGTTGTGCAGAAGGAATGAAAGGGATTTCCGCTTGAACAGTAGAACGTAAGGTTCCCTCGTCTTCAGCATCCAGAGAGATAGATTGTTCCAAATTGAGCTCATGTGCCGGAGTCGTTTTTTTCGTTTCATGTTTAACTAATACACTAGACGCCTTGATGAAGTGGATTAGCCGATATTGACTGGATGCCGAAGAACTTTCAATTACTTTCAGTACACTCGGTGCAATGATTAGAGTGCTGTGTATCCGTGCTATGACCTCAGCGAACCGGTTAATAGGTAATGCGGTTGTCTATAGTCACTATCAATACGTGGAAAGGCAGGATATGGGATGACTGACCGTCTCGGTATTGCTAGCTGAGAGCGCCTGCCCAAACAAAGCACTTTGAGCAGTGGAAATGACGCTATTGTTTCCATTTGCCAACTGCGTAAGGCCTTTTGGTTTCGCCGAAGGAAATAATGTGGAGGACGCGTAAAGATGGGTGATAGATGGACCTCAAGATATGAGTAGCAGTGTCAGTCAAATCTTGCATACCGATGAATTGCGCACCACTTACCCAATGTCCACAGACTTTCTGTTGGGATCGGTGAAGATTGTTGCTCAACTACCATCGCATCCGGAGGTGCTTCTAGGACGACTACATCTTGTGTAGACTTTGCTTCACTAGAGGTATCATATCTTTTAATGACCTCTCGGATAATATTCAATAACTCCTTTGCTCTCCTCTTCAATACAGGAGGTACAAAGTGAAAGATCTTCAACATTGCCGCCATGTCAGCTGGCGGGTGCTCAGCCAGTTGGATAAGATAATGGTTGGGAAGGATATATCTGAGTTCAAAAGTTTCATTGATATTCCGAACCAGTGAAACTGAGACATGCCTAACACTTTCATCCTCTTCTCGAGCTACTTCATCGCGCCACATATGTATACTTCTGTAGATATCTTTCTGCTTGCATGACGGTGAGTTCACGTATAGATGGATTTTGTTCCATTTCTTCGCCAGCGTGTCCCATCCATTTCCACCACTACCCCGTTCCATGTCATAACATTCTTTTTCATAGACACGCAAGGCAGTAACCTCAGACTTGGCGAGCACTTGTCGTAACAAGGCCTGAGCTTGAGGATAGCTAATTTCTTCTATTTCCAAGTAATCTTCACTCGGTGACACAGCTCTATCCAGAAGAGCATTTCGTAAATTGTCATAAATGTAAAGCAGGAAATGCGTGTCCGAGCGAGCGTAGTCCAACATCTCCAGAGGCAACGGCCTAGCGAAAATTGTGAGATTACGTTCACATCTCCCTCCAGAACTCACCTAATGCGCCAATCTGCTAACTGATATCGTTTATCGGGAGAAAAGTCGCAATACATCTCCAACAAATTTGCCAGACCATGACGCGGGAAGCCCAGTAATTTCGAAGCATGAAACGTGTCAAATAGATTTACTATATATAAATTGAAATCTTGTTGAAGCCAAACAATGTCACTTTCAGCCCCGTGAAGAACCTAGGAGACAATGACAAGTTTCAGAAGGCGTCTAAGAAGTGATAGAACAAATGATACGCACTTTAGTGATTTTTGAGTCTGTGAAAACTTCATTGAGTACTCCTACCTCTTCCCTCAACACTAAGAGGTCCACTATCCAATCCTGCTGCCGTGTACTGATCTGCATGAGACACAGAAATCCGAAATAAGATCTATAGCTATGATGCTCTAAATCTACAGCAATTTCGGTTGCCTTGCGAAGGTTCTCCAGCATACTTTCGAGTGCAGTGACATCGGACACCCAACTGAACGTAGTGGACTCGAACGGCGTTGGAGGTATCGGCTGAGATGATCGGAACATTCGAGGAGGGTAAGATATGTGATTAATTTCATAACGGTAAGGGTGAAGTTTGCTGAACAAGAGGTAAACCAAAATATTTCTTGAAGTTCGGCCATGCATAAGACGTACATAAGACTATTCGTTTCCAGCTGGAAATCAGGTTCATAGAAGTTGAGACCAAGGGGAACCCGAGCGTTGTATTTGTGTGAAAGAGTAGGATACCAAGGAACGTCGTTATTAAGTACATGTCTCTTGAAATTTAATTGTGGTTTGGGCAGCTGAGAAGCATGTTGGATTGCTGGATCCAGACCACCCTTCAGCTTCCTATTTGGTGGTTTCTTTAACATTTCAATGAGACAAGGCCTCGTTCGGAAAGAGGGAGAAAGGGTACACTTTTAACGACGGTCGCATTCGAATTCGCGTTGATGGCTATGGCCGGGGCTTTATTTCGGCCAAGGTGTTCATCTAAGCTCATATCCTACAGCCACGACATGTAAGAGTGTTTTCGACTTGATACGGAATATCACGCACTGTTTTTTCCATCATCCTGTCCATGGTGTCCACAACAATAGAGTGGAAATTGTCGACGACATCATCTTCAGTCTCCAATTTACTTTGACCTTTGGTTGATATATCAGCGGTCCCCATAAGAGCTAGAACTTGATTGGCAATAGAGAGAATCCTGGAGGAGAAGATATCAAGATCCTTAGAGAATTCGGCATCCATTGTTCGGTGAAACTGAATGTCGGATGGTAGTAGCATGGAGTTTCTTGCAGCTTTAAGAGCAGAGGCCTGGATCTGAGAGTCGATCTCATCAAGTCCATGATTTGCGGGGGAACCCTGAAGGTTCATTTCTAGTTCAGGTAGAGTAAAGAAGAGGTAACGCGTTGGGCGCCTATTCTGTTCTCTGTGCTTAAGCCTTTCGCACGACGACGATGGCAGCTCATGATCAGGCGTCGGTGGATGATTATCCGTCTCTTCTCTGGGTGATGTACGTGGACTAGGACCCCCATATCGCTACTCCCTTTTATGGACTATTCATAGAATTCCTCCAGTCATTCTTCTTTCCGCGTATTTTACCCGGAAATGGTATCTGGCTCGACGACTTAGACTTCATGGAATTGGAAAAGGCGGTAAATGTGTGCTCTCATTTCCTCGGTCCTCGTACTAAACAGCCTGTCAGCTCCTGGTTTCCAAACTAATGTCCGCCGTATCCGTGTCACTCCCGAAATAGCTGCTCGCATTAGAAGAGGAGAGGAAGTGAGCCCAGATGAAATAGCCGCTGCTTCTGCAAAAGCTGAAGCAGGGGATGTTACGAGCGCAATTAGTTCCTCCCCCAAAACGGAAGCACAAACAAGTTCATCTGTTGAGCCTGTCAACGAATGGCTTCCTCAGTCTATAATTACACCGAAAAAACGGGCAAAGGGCAAACGCAAGTAACAAGTTACTAGTGATTCGTGGTGGAGTAGTATTTCATTCATCAAATAAAGGTAGAATTACCAGCCAACGAGGTCGTAGTGGTATAACATCCCTGAACACGAAATCACCAACCAACGCAGTTCCAGGTATATTCCAACCAACGGGACCGCACTAAATTGATATCTGATCTATTTTTCGACCAAAATGTCTGGAGCATCTCATCGTCGTGTATTAGAACTAACTCTAGTCATGCTCGACAAGTCTTCGCCAGGTGACGCAACTGATACTCGTCGAGCCCCCTCTATCGCAGCTTTTGCGAGTGGTTACCAGAGAGTCGTTTCGCATTAAACCACTAAAAGTTTCACATCCAATTATAGATTCTGTGAAATTTGCTTGGGAACACTCCCAGATCAATTACCGTTCGAGACAGCAGCCTTCGCGTCAAGGTATCCTCGAGCATGAATTCATTGTTTGAAACCTCGGTATAAAAGACATCAGCATAGGAGCAAATGTCACTCGTTCCACGATGCAGCTCCTCTCTTACTTGCCATACCTCTTACCTCTCTGTGTTCTCGTGAATGCTCAAGACACAGATATCAACTTGGTAAAGTATACCGTCGAAACAGCTAACGTATGTCGTTACTACTTATATTTGCTTTTAAATGAAGAAAGTGTTGCGTTTAGATTCCGTTCGACCTGGGCATTTTCTTTGATCCTACCGACCTTCTCGAAGTTACTTTCCCACAGAACGGAACAGCTCCGAGCATCACTCTTAAAGCAGGAGACTTCCTTAACCAGAACCGTATGCTGTTGTTGTTGTTTTTTCAACACTTTTTTTCTGACTATGTTCCAGAAACTGGTGGTCCCCCGACCTTTGCTCTCACCGGCAGCGCGGGCACAGGTCCCTTCGTCGTGGCAGCAGTT
Organism: Lentinula lateritia; assembly: GCA_028011325.1. Classification (NCBI taxonomy): domain Eukaryota; kingdom Fungi; phylum Basidiomycota; class Agaricomycetes; order Agaricales; family Omphalotaceae; genus Lentinula; species Lentinula lateritia. Next base: position 355,072 of record JANVFT010000024.1, on the reverse strand, counting down.
GACCCAGACGCGCCCACTCCCGTTAATCCCACTGAAGCTCAAATCCGTCATTTCCTCGGTGGTGATTTCACTGCTGGGGCCGATGGCACCTTGACCAACAGCACACCTGCCATCTCCGAGTTTTTGCAGCCCAATCCCCCTCTCACCTCTACAGCTCACCGGTATGTTGGAATTACAAATTTGTGCGCCGCCCCTGATGAAAATGAATGGTTTCCATCAGATACATTTTCCTGGTCTTCGAGCAGTCCGATGAGTTCAGCTCGCAAACATTGGTTACCCCTGAGACTTCGAGGGACGACTTCAACATCAGCGCGTTTGCCGCTGCTACTGGACTCGGAAACCCGATCGCAGGAACTTTCATGGAAGTTTGGCCTGTCAACAGCCCCACCCCTCCTGACGTTTAGTGTAGACACCTACGTCTTGCTGCAATGCGACGTCGAAAGTTAAGACAGACAGGGACGATAGGGAATGGGCTGCAGCCCGGAATCTGGCTGTCTATGTTGTATATATCATTAACTATATGGTTGAATCATGGTCCAAGCCATTGTGTACAATCTCGTCGACCGGTCCGAATTTGGAAGAACAAAGCTCAATAATATACGAAATCTGAAGTTGCACCAGTGCTCTGAACTTGAAGGGAGCTATTGTCTTTGAGAATACACTGTCACTCTTCAAATGTCATATCGAGTTTTGCGCGTCCTGCAACTGCTCGGAACCGGGTCCCATGGAAGGGGTCTTGACGAACGAGTCAAGAAGCGTTGGCCCAGAACCAGTTAGTAACACTGTGCCATTGGCTGCTAGAGCTTTTGGAACTCGTTTCTGAGGTTCTGGTTGGTTGAGTGAAATAATTTCTAGAATCAAAATGAATATGAGGTCAATGGCTATGTAGATGAATTTTCTGTGAAGAGCTACTACCGTCAAGGAACATAAATTCGTCTGCTCTTCGAACGACAGTAGCTGGATCGAGATTGTTAGTAAGGAAAAGCAAGGAAATAAATTCTAATGTTCGGTGCTCACCCAGATCTTTGTGTTGCACGGTAGTTCTTCTTTCCTTTTCAGCCGCTTTTTGCCCAGCTTGACACAACCGTTTAATGAACTCCTCCGCTGCAAGGGATATCAGAAACGTGGCATCTCGTGCAATGATAGGTATATCCTGTGACGAAGAAGGCTTCAAGTTGAATGAGAAACCGTGTGGATGAACCATACCTTGTCCGCTTTTATGATCTTTTGGACCCTTGAAAACGGTAGAAGTGATTTACCCGAGTCACGAACAAGATGTGTAGTTTCCTTTCTCTCCCTCTTTTTCTTCGGCGCACCCTCTACCTGAACAACTTCATCTGGATTTACAAGTTTCTCTGGATGCTCTTCTAGTTCATTCTCTTCCAGATCTTCGGGATCATTACCATTTTCTAGACGCCCCTGGGGGAGCTCAGACTTTAGATCGCTAGACATCCGTTATATGTAAGAATTAGACGATGCAGTCGACCAGTGTAGAATGTTAAAAGGAAATGATAGAATCAGACAGAGAGAAGTGACAGTAACTCATGAACACGTGGTCGTTATACATTTTTAGCGCTGCAAGAACGCGTTTTCCCCATGAACGCGTATTTCTTTGTGAACTACAGGACAGTTTGCCAGTTAACAGCACCGCAGGAATATTGTAGCTCGACACAAGGCGACACAGTGGCAGGAAACTCGATTGAAAATAAGCGCTCGAGCGCCTACGAGAATTAGACGATAAGCTCGGTCTCGACATCGCCTCGCGATCGGCGTCATGCATTCTCCGAGCCAGCTGTCCTATGTATGTATGTTACTTCTGTATTCTGTCTTCTTCCACAGACCCTGGTATCTTTTTACACTTCTGTCGTGGTGTTTACTCCAACTAGCCTCGGGCGTAGGGACAAGAACCCTCAAGAAACTCGGAAAAATATTATTCCACAATCTTCGACGATCTTTTAGCTCTTTCAAACTCTTGTGATAGATAACTATCTCGCTCATCTCGAACTTGTTTACTACGGATCATGGATCATCTTCGCAATCATTTTCCGTTACATCCAACCTCTCTCTCCATCGTGAAACCTTCTGCACCAATAGCGATTCCTTCTCGGCACAATTCAACGTTTCCATCCCCCATGCTCTATGGTGTAAGCTGCCCTTCTACGACCTCTTTGGACCTTCTCTTCGAAATGTCTCCCCTTGACCTCGAAGCCATTCGTCACAGAGAGACCACCATTCACCTGCCAACAACGTACGTCGGCGAGCCTTCTCTTCAAGTCGATCGTGTCGACAGGGATGCGTATGTCACTCGAAACTCTTTCCTGGCTCCATCCTGGCAACGTTATTTAGGATATTCGGCACATTCACCTACTGTCGACTGTTTCCACCCTCACTCCGATCTTAAAAAACGGCGCGATTCGGATCATTCGATCAAAACTGAATACATGCCGCCCGTGATTAGAACCACTGCGGTTCACAAGATTAGCGGCTTCTCGCCAACAAATCCTACAAGCTCTGAGGCCTCTCCTCGACTTCAAACACAGTCAACACCTTCTAACAGTAATTCGATTTTCAAATCTTTTGGGATCCATCAACAACATCATGACAACAATCCTATGACAGAAAGCAATGATCATTCGAAGGTGTGCGCCGTTTTCAGGACCGCAGAGTTATCAGACCTCAGGGCTCGACCTCGGTGCCACCACTCACTTCCTTCTGTTGCATGTTAAATTATGCCTTCCCGAAACAGTGATTTTACCTATCAGCGTCCAGGAAGCATACAGACTATGTAGAATGATCGCTCTTCTAATTCTTAACATCATTTCGATACTCTGGATTTTGTTTTTCAAATTGCCCATCTGCCTCAAACGCACCCGCCGTAGGTACTTGAGAATAGCATATCTGATGGATAAGCTTCAGTGTATCCACTTAACCATTGCTCTTGTTATTACTTTTGCACAGTCACCATATTGATGATGATGTTATTCGCTCATCCACTTTTCCTTCGCACAAGAAGGATACATAGAGTGTATACAGGAGTAACATACATACATATGTAGCATTGAGTAGTATGAACTGGTATTCTCAAACCCTATTCAGCTGCTTGATATCTGAATACTTGCAGTAACAAGGGTGCGTCTTTGTGTGTCTCTATTTTAGCCAGTAATTACAATTTATAATCCAGCCTGAGGAGACGATGGACACAACTACTGATATTGTGAATCGGTATTTCTCTTGAATGTGAGACGAATATGTTGTGCCTACCCCGCACAAATCCCCATTTTTGGAAGCATGACTTCGACAAGCTTAATTAGTGCAGTATAAAAATCGTGAAGTCTTTTGGGGAGACTGTGGCTTCTCATGTGATTGGTTCTGTAGTATACTTGCGATCTCAATGAATTGGCTCTTCGAAAGGCTTACCCTACCGGCCGCACCAATACCCTGGTCTCAATCTTTCAACTCCATTACATGCCTCGGTAAGAGGAGCTATTGTCCGCCATTAGAACGCAATTACTGAGGAAAGACTAGGATAGACTAGGATCTGACTCCGACCTCCTGGTACTTACTTACACGCATTCAACTTGAAGTCGTGTCATCTAAAATCAACCCCTGGACTTTTGACATGATAAATTATCCAATATCATCATTTGATTACCCTTGGATTATCCTGTTGAACGCTGTCGCTGTCACCCCTTGTCCTCCGGGACGGTTCGAGCTTGGTCAGACAATCAGGGATCTCATCATCACAGGCACTGCTAGAAATTCGTTCAATCTGACTCGAGGAAGCACTACCTAGGAATGCGGAGCCTACCCATAATAACAAGTTGCACAAATCCCTTGAGTTATTTTCATCATGAGCCTTGCTACATGTAGATAACGAGGATGGAATGTGGATATCTGTAACGAAGTGCAGGAACCATATATCCAGGAACTTCGAGTCTTGAATCAGGATTGTCACAGCACTAGAAAATGACTCTTGTGCGTTCTTTAAGAGTTAAATCTTTGTCAAGGTTCATCGCAAAGACAGCAGGGGTACGACAAGACTAGTATTGAAATCCACTGCAAATAAAAACTGGAAGGACGAGGAAGTGGAAGTTCGAGTAATTAACACAGCCTTCTGAGCACAGCTTTTGTAGATCCCCCTCGGGCATTGTCGATTGTCGATCATCAACACAATTTCCGGCATGGATCGTTGTAGATCGTTGTCGGGAGAGAGGATCGCCGATGCGCTCGAATGACATCGGCTGCCTGCCTCTGTTAGAGATTCGACGCTCACTGTAAGCGCCAGAGTCTGCTGTAGCTGATTTCACTTGTCCATATCTCCGTATATTTATTCAGAGACTCGAGACGTCGAGGCTCCTCCTGTCAGTGCTCAGTGTTCACTGGCTTAGTAAAGGAACAGGAAGTGCCAGAAGAACGTTGGGAATTTCAGCGACAGGATCTCTGGGGAAGTGAAGGATATGTACAATGGCATGGCGATTCTGGAATACATGCCTGGGAGCACCGCGCATGCTCCAGGGCTTGGTCGTGCCGCGTTCTTTTTAGCAGTGGCCTCGCATGTGTATGCTTTTCCTGTGCGATTGTCAATGATCATGCCAGTCAAAGATCGAAAAATATAGCCCTGTGTATACACATCATACATAAAATTTCCATCAGTGTGTATGTTTTCTCTTTCTTAAACTTGGCCGAGAAGTCGGTGGTGGAAAATTGAGTTTGATGATGAATGTGTAAACAATTGAAGACATGACCTATCTTTCGTTGCTCATTGAAGCTGCGGCAGCGGAATGGTACAAACGAGACTGTGCATGACAAAATTGCGATTGCAGGTTTTGCGCGTCTCGAGTCCCGAGGGTAGTCAACTTTCAAAAATGCGACACAATCGCCGCTGAACCTCACTCAAGGAACGGCCGATTTGAATACGAAGAGCTCTTGATATGAAATTCTTTGTGAAGATAGCGTACAGTCTATTTCCTGAAATAGAGGGTGTTGTCGTGTTGGATCTAGACTTGAAGTTTTGGACAGATGAATCAGCCGTCAGAAACAATCAACCTCAGGTAGCTCGGGATGTCTATGAGCTTGAATGAAGATTGCTAGAGCAGTCGAAACAAGACAGCTTGTGCTGACTTATTCTCACGAACAAGCTTGTGTGGTGTGTGGATGAGTTCAAAACCGTTTTATAACTTTGTGTTTCAAAGACTGTTCAGATGACCCAGCTCGATTAATCTACACGATCACGTGGGAGTTATGGGTCCTTGTTTACTTTACATAATATTACCCTCTCAACCATCATCAGGCGAACAGCCATCACAAACTATTTCACTACTTTTCAATCGACTATGTTCAACGTGTCTGGAACATCTCGTCCAGCATGGCAAACTGAGGAACTCGAGGATGAATGGATAGAAGCAGAAGCGGAGGGTGGAGAGTATGAGGACGAGGACCAATTTAATGGTACTCGCTCAATTTCTTTCACAGCGCCGCTCTCCACCCAGATACACACTATCACCAACACATCCTCCCCTGTGTCTAGTCCAGAACCGATGGGAACATTTCTGGTTCATCAGAGCATCCCCAGCGTACCACTTTTACCCAAAACCCCTGGGCGGAATAAGAAGGCCAATATCAAGGATTTTTTCAGTCCGATGCCCCTTGAAAGGATGTTCGAACCTCCTTCGCCGCCGCAACCATCCTCTCCTCAGCGACCTCCTCGTTCCCTAGGCGAAGATAACACAGATGAAATCATGGAAACCGACATACCGAACATGGTTTCCTTTGACGGCAGGAAACCTAGCGTGGGCTGCCAATTCACCTTCTCCGCACCTCGAGATGTTTTTCTTAATCTTGACAATCGACCCCAAGCCGAAAGCACGCCTGGGAATCCGACTGTTAGGACGACAAACGCGCCTCCTTCTTCTGATCCTCCTCTTCGACTATTTCAATTCCAGTATGATACTTATACTCGAGATCACCTATCCGCTATGGTCGATTCCATTGCCATTAATCCTGCATTGGGATCTGGTGCTACAAATTCACCTGCGAGCCTTGACCAGGGTTTGTCTAGGGTTTCGGAGGCCATTGGGACTAGTTCGCTCAATTCTCATCTACGCAGCGCGAAACGAGTGAAACTCAGTCCCAAGAGTGACTTTCTAGGGAACGGAAACTCACCGCGACCGAAAATTTTGGGAAAGGACTATGTTGGGGAATCGCGATCTCTTATGCAGCAAATTAAACAGGCTCGCGATTTTTCAACCATCTCCACAGTTGCTAGCGCCCAAGAACGGGATACATCAGACATGGGTGCGTAGAATATCCCTTCTATCTAAATTTCTTACATGATTCGACACTTACAGACCCTACAATTTCGTCTGCGAGTTCCGCGCCTCTGGCAGCTGGAGTGCGTTCTTCAACAAAATTCCGACTTCAGGCCGCTACACTGATGGCCCAAATCAAGAACGACATGAAAGGCTCAAAACGCATCTTCTCTGGGGATAGCGAATCATATGTGACTGCTGCTGAGAGTAATGCTCCAAATCTACCGCGGCAATCTCCTCGACGAAGCAAGCCCCGTCTGAACCCGAACCTTCGCAAATCAACCATGCGGAGGGAGGAGGATGATTTGGCTCCCCACTTTTCACAAATATCGATTTCTTCATGCCGGCCCCAAGACATTCCACAATTACCCCACATTCGCATTTCTTCGGAATCATCAATGTATGATATGGCTCCTTCCGCTCCCTCATCTTCATCTTCTCGCTTGTCGCCCTTAGACAACGATCTAAAACGATACGTGTCCTCCAGTACCACGTCCTCGGGAACGACTCTTACTACCAGTAGCGTCCCATCCTATGTCAAGCACGCTGGCCCGGCTCACATTCGAACAATTGCCCCAAGTGAAGTACCACCTTTAGACAGACTTGGAAACATGATGTTTGATAAAGTCATGATGAAGTGGGTCAAAAGCAGCGCCCCGCTCGATGAAGATCATTCCCTACTAGAGGAAATCAGCGAAGATCCATTTGGTGATATCGAAAGCCTAAAGGATGATTCTGGCTCAACTGTCGAAGACTCTATAGCTGCCTTAGAGGAACATGTCGATTCGAACCACAGTGAACTTTCCCTTGTGGAGGAACTATCGGAAATTGACGACACAGAAGAGATGGAATTGACGAGCTTTGAGACAGATCATCCCAATAGCCGCCTAGTTCATGCCATGTCAGATTTTATCACGAATGACGGAGCGGAGACTTCCGACTCGGAAAATGATACTGTTGCTCATGAACCATTCAATCCTATCGAATATGATTCAGAATGTGAAGAGGATGAACAAACAAATGAACAGAGCCGGGCACAGGAGGACAAGGAAGAAGACGACGATACGAACGGGTTGATAATAGCAGCTCCTCAACCTTCAATGATACCTGCTATATCTCGCTCTCCAGGCACTCCTGACCGTCCCATATCCTCACCCTCAAGCATGCGTTCTGCGATGAAAACACCTGCGTCAGTACTCAAAGACGTAAGTGTTGCACGGTACCGAACGCCGCAAAGGAAATCGAAGCATCGGCGATCTGTGAGCTTTTCAGACGGAAAACGGGATGGACCTATCCGCGGTCTGAACAAAAACGCCGAATTCGACGACGTTCCAGGGGGTAGCAGGATTGGATTTGTACCCTCTGTCCGGTCTAGGCGCATTGCGAACATGTTAGTGGCACTCGAGGATTCTGGTAAGTGTCACGTCATTTGTCGTCCATACTTCCAACCTAAAATACTAATTTTGCGGTACCGGTAGACTACAATTCGGAAAAGTCTCTTTCGATAACTGACCGAGAAATTCAACCTCCTGGGACGAATCCAGCATCCACTAGATTCAAAGGACAGTCCTCAAGTGGGCTACCCCGCGCATTCTCTAAGTCTCAGAGACACTCCGAGGTGGATACAGGAAATGCGACATTCCTGACGGAATGTTCTTTTGGCATCACACATGATCGATTAGTACAGGTCATTACCGACGTGGAGCCCTTCGAACCGCACTGGGAGGAGTTACATTCTATTGACCTCTCAGGCAAGAATCTTGAAAGTGTCGCTCGACTGAAGGAGTTTCTACCGCGTTTAGATTGCCTCCAATTGTGCGTAACTATTTCCTTCTATTACGAAATTATGCTGTCCTGACGAAGAACGCCGTCAACAGAAATTCGAATTTACTTTCGTGGCTAAGTGGAGTACCAAGTACGGTACGGACACTTTCTGTTGCTTGCAATAGGTGAGCAAAATTGGTGACTGTGATATACCTCTTTCCGAGGCGTTGATTCACCGTTCACAAGTTTGACAGGGCTCACCTCATATCATCATCTGTTGAACCTTGAAAATCTGGACATCAGCAAGAACGAGGTGGAATCATTTAGCCGTGCGATTTCCAACTTTTTTTTGTTGTTTGGCTTATATCTTATTTACTTGTTTTTGGTAGAATTATCTTGCCTGCGACACCTTCGGGAGTTGAAGGCCGACTGGAACAAAATCAGCAACCTAGAAGGACTGGAACACATGGATGGACTCGTGAAACTCAGCGTGCAGGGCAATCGAATTCGATCGATTGATATCCTCCAGTATCAATGGTTCGTCGACCTACAGTCCTTTCATGAAGCTCACGCTTTCGTTACCTCCAATGCTAATGCTCACCAGGACGCGGCTCGAAATGTTGAATATTAGCGAGAATCGTTTGGATCATCTGATAGGTTTGGCCTCACTGCCATCTCTGATTGCCTTGAATGTCGGTGAGTCGTTCGGTTTGTCTTCAGGACGCCAAAGCGAGTTGCCTGTTTTAAATTCATTCCGCCGGGAACGGTAGAATAATTTTCTTCTGGTCACCAATCATTCAACTGTGATACTCACCGAGTTTCTTGTTATTCGCAACAGATAACAATTCGCTAGAGATGCTCATTTTCGATAGTCCCATGCCTAGGCTGAAGATACTTCGTGCTAGTGGGAACCGCTTGAGTGCGCTGGATACTAGCTTTACCTCAAATCTTCGCACCCTTTACGTGGATAACAATTCGCTGACAGGTTTGACGAAGGTGGACCGGCTCACTAAGCTGGAAAATCTTAGTCTTCGGAATCAGAGCGGAAAGGGATGGTGAGTTATGAGGGTGATGAGGGAGTTATTTGCTGACACATTATACAGCAAGTTCTCAACCCGGGATACCCGAGATGTAAAGCGACTCTATCTCTCTGGTGAAGTACTTACAGTATATCGAGTACAGAGTTGATTCTGACACCTACAATACAGGAATCGCACTGGGTGGGAAAAAATTCCTCACGGAATCGTGCTATAATCTAGTTTATCTGGAGCTTGCAGCATGTCGGCTCACTAGCATGCCCGACAGCCTAGCATCATTGATTCCCAATGTTCGAGTATTAAACCTCAATTACAATTTTTTGGAGGACGCCAAACCATTGGAAGGGCTGACAAGGCTGCAGAAACTGACGATGATCGGTTCAAGACTGAAAGGAACGAAAGCTCTGATCCGCCTACTGCAACGAATGCCGGAAGTCGAGATGCTCGATTTCAGGTACGTATAAGTACCGCCATGTTGTCCTGAGGCACTGATATATTCAATTGCACCTTGTGTACCAGGATGAATCCATGTACATTAGGATGGTACCTCCCATTGCTAGTGAAGGATGTTCCTGGCGCACTGCAACCCTCTGAGGACGGACGGAAGGGAGACAAAGCGGCCAGTAAATCTGCATGGCAAGACTTGGACGCCAAGTTCCGGCGAGGCCTACCAAACGACTCGTATATCGGAAGATTGGCTTATCGTGGCCTGGTGATGCAGGCGTGTCAACGAATACGGATGCTAGACGGAATTGAAGTGACGGAGAAGGAGCGATCAAAGGCGGAGAAGCTTTTAGTAGGTATCCTCGGGGAACGAAAGAAGAGGGGGTAGCAAATGTACATACTCATTTATTTTTCGTCAATGTTGTTTTTTCGGTTTGTTTTGCTGGTTCGGAATGGTTTAAATGTGCCTGAGAAAAAAACTATTCGAGAAAAGACCCGTTCATGGGTGCCTTGCATTTAATCAGACCGAATGCTGTAAGCCGCAATATAACCAAAAGAGAGAGATGAAAAAAGGGAATGAAAACATGGGACAGATAAGTACAAGAGTAGAACGCGCTGAGATGTTGATGCCAGCTGAAAAACGAGTTGTTCTATGACGGGTGGCAGATATTACAGTTTTTTTTTCAGTAGAGTGTTAGATGGCAGATGGGGAGTCGGAGGTCAAAAGATGATTGGTAATCATTCAGCGATCTGCTACCGAATTCGGACAAGGCGTCTTTCTGGGCTATCCCACACATCTTCGCACCTTAAATAGTTCTCCGTTTTTCGCTCCGTCTTTCGTTTGAGATATCCCTTCCTTTGTTTGCTTAGGAGCCGATGATTGACGACCCCAAATCATTGGGCAACGAGCTCAACTCATACAACGTCGCTCAACTTCAATTCGCCCTGTAAGTCCTTAGCAGAAAACATTCTGTCTTGTCACTTAGCTGTCATCTTGACGTTCAGAGCCGACTCTAAAACTCATTATATCAACGACTCTTCTCCACTTCTTGCTTCACCAGCACTAATGTTTGATGACCTCCTCGAAAGTTCAAACTTCTCTATCTCTGACGCTTTTTATCCAGGCCCACAGATCTCGACTACGATTCTCGTCGAATGTCCAGCTCGGGTACGTCTACTGCCGACACAGACAGCAGTATTCTCTCCCGTGCAGAAAAACGGCCCATGACGCCCTCGGATTCACCCGAACCCAAGAAATCTCGTCCAGCACTTGATGTGGATCAGTCTAACTGGGAAATCAAATCTGAGGACGCTAAGGTCCAGCTGCCGTCTATCTTCACTACGTTCGAAGACGATAACACTCTACGACCGCCTGCAAATGAATTTCGCCGTGCATCTCTACCCACCTTGACATCAGACCGTATCAGGCATTCGCCATATCCTCCGCCTAGTCTTCGTCAGTCGTATGCTCCAACCACACAGTCTTCTCTCGCCGCGTACACTTTCCCCCCTTCGAATCCTGCAGATGACGACAAGAATCGTTCAAAGGTTTCTACCGATTTATCTTATAGTATCACTGCAGGATATGATTCGTATCCTACTCCTGGCCTTTCCACTGCAATCACTTCTTCCAATTACGGTTCCCCTTCAGGTTTTAACCCTGGGGCTTATCCAGATGCGGACAGCAATTGGCACAGCTCACCCTCCGGAATCGTGAGACCCAATTCGACTCCCGGTCAACTTTCCGCTCCGGCCGTAAAATACGATGAAAGTTTACGCCATGCGTCATTTAGCGCCCCAACACAGGCACACATGTTCGCAGGTTCGGCTCGTATCTCGGGCCATCAAGATCGCAGGTCATTCTCTGCGGGCATAAAAACCGAGTGGAATTTTCCCAACCCGGATTTCCTTCCTCCTAGTGTCCCTCGATACACTTCTCCCCAGATGCCCCCTGCGCCCTCATCTGCTTCGCGCCCGTCGCAATCTGTATCTACCTCCACTCTGGTAGACCGCCCACAGCGTAAAAGGGGCAAACTACCAAAAGAAACCACGGACTTCTTGAAAGCCTGGCTTCACCGTCACTCCGATCATCCTTATCCCAGCGAGGAGGAGAAAAAGCAGCTTTGCCATGCTACTGGTCTTTCGATGAGCCAGGTTTCGAACTGGATGATCAACGTGAGTGATACTGATCTTCCTTTGATTAATTAGCTTCGCTCATCAAATCCACGCCACGCTATTCAGGCTAGACGTCGTATTCTTGCTCCTGCTCGACCTTCGACCAACCCCACAACGACCGCTCCCTTTCCTCCGACTGGTCGAAGCACTTCGCTCTCCGGCCTTCTTGATCCATTAGGCCGGCGCGCATCTTTACCCGCGACTACTCCTGATTCCCTGAATCTTTACCACCCGATGTCGCTTCCCTCGATGCCCGGTGGTCATTCCTCTGAATACATTGGTCCGGGCAGGATACATGGCTTACCACAACCTCGGCCACATCACCATCAGATGCCCGGCGGGAACCTCGATTACCCTTCAACAGGAGGTCGTAATATGAACATTTATCCCAACTCGATGCAACAGTCATATATGAATTCTTCTGTTCCAATGTCTGCCCCACCATCGCTCTCTGGAAATCCGTTCTCGACTCAGGGCGGAAATCAGTCGATGTACTCGAATAGTGCAGGATATCTTCATAGTCCTCGTCTACCGGCTCTAGGTCAGGATCAACCGCATTATTTCAGCGACGGAACTCCGCCCAATAATGGATCTGCCCCGGGTTCAGGATACGGTACTCCTCAATAATGGTCTGGGAGTTGGGACTCTGTTCCTGGTGCACAAAAAGATTCAAATAGCATTTGTACTTAGTCTTGCGCATCTCTTGTCAAATGTCTCGCATTATTTATTTGCAGTGGGCGACCATCGACAATTGTGTCTTCATTTTGTTCCATTCCTTTGCACATATACCTTACAGCCTTTCTTTTCCTGCAACTTCACTCTTTGATCACTGCTGTCGTGTGTTTGAATCACCGTTATATCATAATATTATATTTTTGTATCTAACGAGTGATATTTGATTTCTTCGCCGCTAATTATTCAACCCACTGTCATACACCTTCGTGCGAGCCATCATTCAGAGTGTTGATCAAGAAGGATGATTCCCTATGATTCCTTGATTTAAATCCACCGCCTTAAGATAGACTCCTCCTATGCACAATTGAATTGTAAGAAGCCGCCCTTTCCTTCCGTTCATTAATCTTTTCACTCCAATTCTTTGATCATCTGTCCCGGAGGATCAATATCAATCTCCACAAGGTTCCGGACCAAACGCAATTGTCTAGCAAATTTTATCATTGAGTAAGGAAAGAATGGGAGGATTAACTAGGGAGGGGTAGATATGCAAGTACGCACAAGAAGAAATCAACCTGGAAGAGAAGGGAAGAAAAGGGAAGAAACCGCTCAAACTTTTTGCCGGAGGTGGCACTGAAGAGAAACGCGTTTGTCGAGAATGTACTCGTCAAAATACGCCCTGTCAAAATAAATTAAAACCTGACGGGAATCTCGGCGCTTTGCCTTTATAGGAATACCAAGAGCACTACGTTTATCAGCCATACTTTTTTTTTCGAATTTTCAATCGATAAGTTACATATACAAATATGTAATAGCACAATGAATTGTGTTTTACTCTTATGCTTCTTAGTCGTATCATAGACTGCGTACGCTGAGGCACAATATTTTAGTTTCGTTGTCCGCGTACGAAGAGATTCGAAGTCTCCTCGAAGCCTAGCGTAGCAAAGAGGTGTTTATGCAGACTTTGCACCAGTTGATAGCTCATTGTAATTATTCACCTCTCGCACAGGAAATTAGTAAGGTCGCAACCGGGCAGGTTAGGGGCGTGGTGTCCGCTAAGCTAAGTATTGCATCCATTCATGCCCCAGGACAATGACTTATTCTCATCAGCTAATATTACAAGGTATCTGCGGGTGTGTGTTCGCTGTAAAATGCGCAATCAATAGGGTGAAGTACGATTCGTGCAAGGACTACATACTAGATGAGAGAGTTTTATTGACCATATCCTAGCAGATCCCAACTCGTTTAAGTACGATTTATAGTATGCAGCATGGGACCTCTGTGTCGGTGAGAACGATAATTCCGGTAAGTACGCCGGATTTCATGATCTAATCCTTTTGCAGCCTTGCAAGAATCACCGAAAAGGTCAGATTAAAAGAGGGCTTTCAGGGGGCGGCGTCAGTGGGCAGTCGGAATGGAGAGGATCAAAATTTGGTTGGTTCATATAAGCGGGTAAACGGAATCAAGGGCGGTACGAGCAACGTGAAAATGGATAAGAAACAGCCAAACGGACAACCTGGAGATATGTAGAATGTTTTGACGTTATGCATGAGGAAAAATTAGAGATTGGGGAGTGGTTATGCATCATGTTTGAGATATGGCGAGCTTCAGATCCACGCGTCTAGAAACCTCCTCGTAGCGTTTCCAAAGTGTCATTGTAATGTAGAATGATTGGGGCTACTGTCGGTAGTGAAATAATGAGACAAGCCAGTAATTATAAGAAGGGGACGACCTGGAACGACGGTCAGAGACCTGGACCATGCTGGAAGTGCTAAGTTAAAGCCAGTCAATATGTACTCAGGGTCAAGAGGTAAAGAACCTTCCCCTTGAATAAGGAAGCCAAGGAATTGACTTTCGAGCTGGCACAAACTAACATTTTCATTACAGCTCTGGAATCGTCCCGCGTGTTCGAGCTTGGACGGGGTTTCAGCAGGTCAGTAGTGGATAGAAACCTTTGACTGGAATATACATACCTACATGAGCATGCGCACTAGTAGAGTATCGAAAATCTGTGTATATAGTCTGAGGGTGGAGCCAGGGTGGGGCTGAGTGTGAAGGTTGAGGGACTCAGAGCCCAGTTCATGGTTGGAAGGAAAGTCACGGTTTACGCACGCGATAAGTCCAGATCGCAAAGCTCCATCCAGGAGACACTTCCTATCAAAGAGGAGCGAAGAGACGCATCAAAAAGCTTCGACGTGTTGTTGAATTACATTTTCGAGTGTAATACCCATAGTATGGTGTACGGGGGAACGCGAGGGAGAAAGGACTTCTCAGGAGAAGAAGAGAGAAACATCGATCGGTATTAATTGTTTACAAGTTTCCAAGATGATATTCATCTGTGTCTTAAAAGGACTATGGTGCAGATGGACTCGGTTCTAAGATTTGAAGATGATGCGCACTCCGCTGTATTCGGTAAGTCACCCATACATGATTTTACGTGACGCATTAGCGAATAAAACCTACTTCAACGAAGGGCTGATGAATTGTTTCGGGTGTATATGGGGGAGCTGGGCTGCGGTAGAGGAGAGAAAGAGGAGCCCACTATTGGCCGGATCCTAGACAGAAATCCTGCTTACTTGGCATACAAGTTGCTATTTGCAAGCCCGTTCACCCAAGGAACCTGGAGGTGGACGTAAATTAGCGCCGGAACACGCGCTCATCTCGTGATACTTAATATATTAATCGCTTCCTTTCGAGGTTTCGAGTTACGCCTGCGACATGGCGAACAGCGACCACAACAGATCAGTTAGAGATTCTCATCGTCTCCTCGCGTCTTATCCAATTAGCTCTGCTGTCCCCTCAGGCCATGGTATGATTCAACTTCTGTGTTTCAGCAAGATTTTTATTTATCGCTGTTCTAGTTGCGCGCCATCTTGACAGTCTTTCTATGACTGCTGCGCCTCCATCCTTCGTCAACCAACACTTGTACAACTCTTCCTTGTACTCGAACACCATGACTCACTCAGAGTATGCGAATGAGATCCAGTATCTAAGGTCAAATCAGGCCCAAGGAAACCAAGGAATCGTAAGCAGAGACAGCGGGTATTGGGAAAGAGCTAGAGACCAAGCAGTCGCCTTGTTGAACGAACAGGCCGGAGGGTAAGCTCTAAAACTAACCTCATTTTTCCCCGAGTCTTTATCAAATTACAAACAACAGATCATATCCATATCCCCCACCTTCACAGTGGACTACTCCCCATACAACCCTCCCGAATTTATTCTCTCCATATCACACTCCAGATATAGCCGGTGTCGTGCTCTCCAATGGGTACCCTACTCCGCCAGCACTGCCCTCCATTCCACCTTTGGCATCGTCGTACACCTCAAGTTTAGCTGGTGCGTTAGGGCCGACGATGTTACCTCAGAACCAACAGCGCCAGCAACTGCCGCAACATCCTCAGCATAACTTACATCTGCTGGCATCAGGAGCACTGCCCCAACATCCTACTCACCAACAATACACACCGGCGGAGAGCGCCTCTTTTTTCAACGATATTCTTTCTCGTAAATCAAACCAAATCCTCCAGAATCCAGTCAATCAGCCTGGACCTTTCGTCGTTGAGTCGCGCAACTTACAGAATGACCATCCGAGCCCAATGAAGAAACGGAAAGTTGGAATGTTTGTTGAGGTTTCCTCGCCCAGAAAGAAGTCCAACCTCGGAAATAATATTGGTATCGACAATCACGACGCATCTCAAATCCCAACGACACCCTCTAAACTCAGACAGAAATTGGCATCATCTTCCGCTCCATCTATCTTCCCCAAGACTCCTTCCTCAACACACAGCCTCGCATTGAGCGTTCCAAAGACCCCTTCTACCACCGGACTTCTTACTCCTCAAAGTGCGCGCGCTAGCAGTCTCCTGAGCACAAACAGCCTGAAACGCAAAACTCTCACCTTGGACTCTATCGAATCGCTACCGGCTCTTCAAAAGCCATTCATTACGCCCACTACTGGTGGCCGTACCAAAAAAGCCGGTCTCCATCACGCCAATACTTCTGACTTTGAGTTTGAAGATGACGAGGACGAGCTTAATCTTACTTCTAGTCCGTTGAAACCTCTTCTCTACGACTCCGCCTTGAAGTCGAAACACAAGGCCGGGCGGGACGGGCATCTCACGCACGACAGGGACGAGCGTTCACCCCTCGACAAACTCATATCACTGATTCAAGAAATCTTCGAAGCAGAGGATGGACTACCTGCAGACCCTAATGCTACAGATCTCTCCCAAGGCGGGGTCTTTAACCCTGACTCACAGGATCCTTCAAAGCCGCAACTCAGCGCTCGCATCATCCGCAAGCTGACCATGCATTTTGGACAAATCAGAGGCGCGAGAGGGGCTGGGAAGGGCGTTCACTCTTCTCCGACCAAAGGTCGTGGCAGTCGAAATGGAAAGCTTAATGATATCGGCTGCGATATTCTTGGAAGACTCCTAAGGATTATAGCGAGGAGCGTGAAGATAGGTGGGGAGGCGGATCCTTTCGGTTTGCTTTCAGGAACAAGAGGTGATCCATTCATGAGCACACACAAAACGCCAAAGAAAAAGCAAAGTGGCACGCCTGTAGGGAAAGGCGGTCTAGACGTGGTCGGAAGCGAAGAAAAACTCGAGACACTAGGAACATTGGCTGTGGAGCGTGGACAATCGAAGGAACCAAAGACTCCCAAGAAGGATAAATGGAAAGGGAAAAGCTCTGCTGGATGTTCAATCGAGCAACCTTCTGCCGTCGATCTTGACGTGTTGATTCGGAAGCTAACACAGAGTCGAGACGGCGTTCTCGCTGCTGAAAGCATCATCGCTCTTCTTGGTGGAGAGAGTGTGAAAAGCTCAAAGGGAGGAGAAATGCTCAGTAAGCAACTTTATTCCGAAGAGATCATCCTAGATTGTTTCGATGTGGTCAAGAGCGCTTTGGAAGGTGGAATCTATCCTTTCGTAGAAGCATGCTCCGGGGTCGGAAGCAGTCTGTTGATGTATCTCGTGAATGGTGCTACAACAGCAGCTTCTGGACAATCTAGCTCTCCATACTCAAATCGGCCCCCCTCAACGAGTATTCAATCCACGTCAGCAAAAGCAGAAGCAAGTAGACACCTTCTCAGCGAAATATTTGCTGCGCTTTCCGCGACGCTACCGAGAATCAGCGTACTGGTAGGTGGTGCAGGCACCGTAAAAGATAATGAAATTCCCATGAGCGATGCCGTTGTGATTAAGGCGGTTTATGTCGGTATTGGGCCTTTCTTCGTCAGCTCGGATGAAGGCTCGCATACACTCAAGCAAGAAAGGGATCGGGACGAGGATGATCGAGGGAAAGGCAAAGCCAAAATCAGAGGCAAGAAGGTTCTAGGAGGTAGTCTGCTCACAGCCACCTTTGGAAAGAGTGCCATGCGGGGCTTGAGAATGGATGCCTTGGGCTTAATCAGAAGTGTCAGTGAATGATACCTTCCTACTGCGTTTACTGATCTACTACTTATCTCAGATCTTCGCTCACCACAACGACCAACGGTCGTGGATAATCGAGGAAATTCTATCCTCCCTCATTAAAGTATCTAACTCCAAGCAGGCCAAATCTGCTGATCAATTTCGGCTTCGTGACGGACGCTCAATGCGCACCATCTCGGCGCTTTTGCTTCAACTTGTACAGTCCAGCGCACACGACATACGACTCGGAGCTCGGAAAATCGATCGAGAAAGACAAGCGAAAATTGCCTTACGACGACAGGAAAGTATCGTCATGGAGAGTCAACAAAGTCAGATGAACAACGGCAATAATGAAGGGTTTCTCGATGAAGAAGATCGTGCCGTGATCAAACTCCACAGTGCTGCCCTCGCCTCCCCACACAAAGCTGCTTCAACTATCATCCACTTCCTCACTTCCAGATCGGGTAAAACTAAGACCACGAAAAACTCCAATGAGGCGGAATATCGAGCGATATTCGATGCTCTGATTCAGGACTGTTTGAGCGTATGGTGCTGGCCTGAGTGGCCTAGCGCAAGTATTTTGCTTAGCGTTGCTGTTAAAGGAATGGTGCGAAGCTTGGAAGAAGAGAACAGGGATAAAAACAGTACTCCTGGTGATAAAGACAAGGATTCACCTGGTGAAAACAGCGTTGGAAAATCGATGGCGCTGGATCACCTGGGAGTAATCGCTGCAAGAGTAAGGAGTCTAGTACAGAAGGTCCAATCCCAAGAGAAGGAGTACAAGGAAGGCTCTCATTCGTTACCATCAAATAGAGAAGGAACAGCAAGGGCAAAGAAGCAGATCAAATCATTGCGCGCTTTGACACAGGTTCATCTACCTTATACTTCGACACTCATCTATTCATATCTTCCTCCCAGATCGTGGACCAGTTAGATGGCAAAGAACTTGACCGATATCTAGAAGCCCATTGGGATGTGGCTGGGCACCTATGCAAGAGAGCCACGGAAGACCAAGCATATGATGTGAGCAGAATTTGTCATTTGTCATCCGTGCTAATTAAAAGCTTCACATAGAGTGCACAAGAACTTTGTGCCGCTACGTTGGGTCAGGATCTCGCTGCTGCACTACAAAAGGTTAACCAGTGGATCGAAGACGACTCGGCAAACAATCGCGCACCTCGTCAAAAAGTCAAAGATGTGGAACACATAGTTGATGACGGAAATAACAGCAAGTCCCAAAGTCGATCGCTTCCAAGGGACCACATCAAGCTCAGGGTTTTCGGCGAACAACTCAAAGCTGCATTAAGAGAAGTTTGGAAAGAGCGGGGCATAGATCTTTTCGACATTGGGTATGTATAAATGGTCCCAATAATGTCCCGCGCTTTCTCCCTCATGTCTATTCCAGTTCTCCTGAGGATGCCCTTCGTGTAGATCGACAATCGGAAGAAATTGGGGCAATTCAAGGCAGTAGTCTCAGGAATGGATTTACGTCCATGTTGAATGTGATAATTCAGGCCCTGGATGCCCCGATCATCTTCATGCGCACCAAAGCTTTAAGAGCCCTCGGACAAATCATTACTAGTGATCCTGGCATTCTGGCGACAGTTGGTGATTCACATTTCGCGACATTCATTTCCAGCTAAATTGCACACATCTGTAGTCTAGCGTTCGTAGAGGGATCGAAGGTCATCTATTGGATAGCTCGCCCGCAGTTCGTGACGCTGCCGTGGAGCTCATTGGCAGATACATGATCGACTCTCCAGATGTTGCAGCTGATTACTATCCCAAGATTGCCGATCGTATTGCGGTAAGCTCATGAACCGTTTTCGACCTACTAACATCCAACTGTTAACTGAATTAGGATACGGGTCTGAGTGTGCGAAAACGTGTAATAAAGCTTTTGAAAGCCTTTTATCATGTTTGCGATAGTGTGGAACGTCAAACAGATATTTCCACAAAACTTGTTCTTCGGATGATGGATGAAGATGATACGGTTAAAGACTTGGCCATCAAGGCCATCGAAGAACTGTGGTTTTCTCTGTCGTCGCCAACCGTTTCTGCGCCCATCCCACGAAGCTCCAAACCTGCGACTACTACAAGCCAATGGTCTAGCGAATCGTTGCAGAACAGAGTCGTTGTTATCATGTCCGTTTCGGCGAATTTCCGTGACCGACAATCTCCTCTCGAAGATCTGCTTCATAACATCATGTCATCGAAAGAAAAAGGTAGTGCAGAAGCACTGGCCCTGCATGCAACATACGAGGAGATTTGCGGGGTTTTGATTGATGGACTTGTGGACGCATCTGATTTACCTGGCTTTGTGAGTAACCTTTTCCCTTTTCGCAACTGAAGTTGACTATTCTAGACTGTGGTCAACTGTATTCGCACAATCAATCTCATTGCATCCGCTCATCCTTCAGTCATTGGTACCCAGAGTGCCTTGACATTGTTACCCTATTTAAAGAACCCAACAAATGTACGTCAGTCTCCCTCTCGTCGAAGTTGTTATCACTGAAATCAAATATAGGCCGAAGAACAAGTCACAAGTGACTACTTATTGAGGACATTCCGCGCAGCCATTCCACATATGATCAAGACCGCAGCGAAGTTCGGACAAGATCTTCAAGCCAAGTTACAGCCCATGGTGACCAAACCATCTACTGCTGGAGGAATCACTGTAAATCATTCAGACATGTTCAAGATGACAACTAAGAATCTAATGCGAGTTTGATAAGACTCTACAGGAAGTAGTGGCGTGCCTGTGCGCTGTTGTTCAATATCTCACTCATGATTTCGCCCGGCTAGTAGCGCTTTTGAAGTCGTGTAATGGTAAATTCTTCATATTCTCCTACCCCTGTCGATTCTAATGCTGTTAATTTCTAGCGCGTCTTCAGCAAGTTATTACAAGATCAGACTCTACACCTGCGCAAATCGATTCCAAGGCGCTCGGCACTCTCATCTTCATCGTCTCTCTATTAGTCGAAAATTACAATTTTGATCAACTACGCTCTCAGCAACCCTCCATCGCGAATGAATTAGATACCGTTTCGCCTAATCCGATAACCGAACACGTATATAGCACTCTTGTGCAACTTCATCACCGATTTACCGATGCCTCTTTTCGTGCACGCGTTTTGTTGCCATGCCTTGGTTTTCTTTTTCGTGCTCAACCCACTCTCATGACCTTCGACCAGTCGGCAACAATCATGGATGATATCTTTGCTTCCAACGATTTAGACGGGAAAGCCAGGTTATTGAAAATTATTCAGGAGTTTCTAGTCTCGGAATCAATCAAGCATTCACGGAAGGAAAAACGTTCGTCAAATTTCGCTGTTAGCTCCTACGAAACCTGATTTTTTTCTGTAATTTCCAGAGAGAAAGCAACTTGCGGAGGTCAATATGGACGAGCTTGTTGGAAATACAGAAGGATTCGCCGACTCTGGGTAGGTCGTTACTTTTAATCGAGGCTTGGTGCTGATCTCCTGGTAGTGTAAGCTCAGCTATTGTTCAGCGCTACCTTGATCCCGTCCTTGGGGCCGCTTTCTCGCAAAATACTCACATACAGGCCTCTGCGATTGATATCCTCACTTTCACCGTCAAGCAAGGACTTGCTCACCCACTCCAAGTATGTTCATATTGCCTGTAGTCTGTTTGTTTGGTACTGACTTCTATGGAAGTCTTTCCCAGTTATAGTCGCGTTAGAGACTAGTCCAAGTATATCATTGAGCAATCGCGCGAGTGCTCTGCATGCTATTCTTCATAATAAGCATGCATCTCTCCTTAACAGTAGATTCACGTTGAGCGCCTGGAAGTCTTTTGAATACCAACAACGTATATCCCCTGGTGGTGTTCATGGTACGTGGCACAATTTGTGCATATTTTCGATTGCCTACAAATATGTTTGAAAAGGATATCGGATGCAACCATTCCCAGTTGCAGTCCTTCAGCGCTGGTATACACTTGTTCGCGAAAAACGGGCCCAACGGCAAGATTTTTTAAAGGCGCTTGTCAAAGTCTTCTCCGATCGGCCGGATTACAAGTCCTCCCAGGTACTCAGACTTCTTGAAAACACACTGCATATGCTCAAACCGCCGGTGCTTTAGGATGATGTCGAATTTACGAGGTATATGGGAGAAAATTTTGCTGCCTTTGAGTACAAGACACAGGAAGAGGTTCTTACTGTGATCAAATTTCTGACGACGGTGTTGTCGACTACCGGCCTGCATATTCTGGAGGTGTTATCACCTTCACATCTGCTTTCTGAGTTGCATACATCACCTTTAACTGCGCAGTCAATAGAGACAGAAATTACCGTTGTGTGTGTCTTCGTATGCTTTCCCATCATTGTACTCATGTGTGTTGCTCATACAGACAACGAGAGAGACCGATAATCAGGATTGCACCACAGAACTTCCAATCGTTCGGACATCTGTGATAGTTGGAATCGTGATGCTACTCAAGGCGCATCTGAAGACATTATATATGTTGTCCGAAGAGTATGGCTTTTTTATGATCCAGATTTTGCCACTGACTGTTACTCCTACCCCGCAGGAAATGTGGTAAATTCAATCACACAAAGAAGAGCACCATCGGGGATAAACCTGCATTGCGAAGACATGACAAACCGATCACTTGGGATAGGTTACCATTCGCAGTGAAGCCAGTTTTAACATCAGAGGATGTGAAGGAGCAAAAAGAGCGCGTGAGTTAAAGTCATAGTTTCTATCAGTGCTGACTGAGGCTTATGCATCTGTACCATCCAGTTCAAGAGAATCTGGATGGAAGATGGTGTTACTGCTGAGCCTGAAGAAGTGTCGCAATGAGAGGTTTAGGTAATCACTTTTGACTTGAAGCAAATTCTTTTCTATTCGTGCAATTATCCTTATTGTATCATGCTGAAATTACATTTTTTGTTACTCGAAGATTATTCCTGCTACCTATAGTGTAGAGGGTGTCAGGGGCGGGCACCGGAGCTTTCCATGAAATAACTGGTGCAAAGCCACCGCGTGAACTTGAAGTTGCTGACAGTGGCAGAAAAATGAGCATGGCTCAAAGTTTAGATAAGCATTACTAACACGGGACGCAAAAGCCATGGCAGTTCATTTGAACTCACTGCGGGGATGAGCCGATTTCCTCGAGGTGAAAATGTGGGTTTTATCTCGAGGTTATGTACAAAAATATGGCAGCAGATATTTTGAAGGAATTGAGCTGATGTTATGGTAAAATTATGAAAAGATAATTCAAAATAAGCACGGCCCCCCGCCAAATTCACGATAGCTTCACAATAATCGCCACACGAAAAGTTTAAAAATTCGTGCTCAGGATTTTTGACGAATTTTGGTAAAAATCCTTGCATTTTCTCTTTATTTTCACCGCGAAGACATTGGCTCATCCCCACAGTGACTGCCATTAAGGCATCACCCTGGGCATCCGGCTGTGACCGGGTATACTTGTTAAGCATACTGTAGTGATAGAACACTTTATACATACATTACACAACGTCTCATCACTCCTAGTTATCACTGTAGTGACCTACTTAGTGTACAAAGTACTTACAGACTTCATTTCTTAGTTTTACAACTCATAACTTAGCTATTTCTTTAGTGTTACTGTAGTTAGTTAGTTTTCATAGGTGCGCACAATTGTGGACACCTATTATCACGCCTCATGCGTTTAGAGTACATACAAGACCAAACAAACCTGTATTCCTACTACAGTTGAAAGATACAAATCAATCCTCACTCTATATTGACTTCTGTCATATCTACAGTGTTTATTGGAGTACTGAGCAACTATAAGGCTTGTTAGTCCAACCTACAAGTCTTGTATTAAGGCATTGACAATCTGTGTACTGAGCTGGGTGGCATACTGCTTGGGTTAGCTGAAGGGCGCTCCAGTGTGTTTCAACTTCAACAAGTGCAATCTCCTTCAACAGGTTATGGGCCCCGTGCTCTAAACTGTGCATTGATCTGTTGTTGTCCTTGTTTGTTCTTTACTTGTGCGCTCCCATCAGTACTCCTACTGTTGTGGTCTTTCCAACTACATCTTGTCTATCTTGACTACTGTTAACCATGTCTTCTACAACCATCTCAACCACTCCATCATTTAAAGTCCTTACCAAAGACAACTACAATGATTGGCAGGGAAACATGAAAGCATCTTTGATGTCTCATGGGTTATGGAGGCTAGTCAGTGGAAAGGAGAAACAACCTCCAGCCTCTGAAACAGAGAAACTGGAGAAATGGGAACTTAAAGCTGAAAAGGCTGCTGGCTTGATTTATCTTGCTGTCAGTCCTGCTCAACAAGTTCCAATAAAGGCTCATCAAGAGGATCCTATTCTTATGTGGTCTATCCTGGAGAAGCAACATGTGTCCAAGAAGCCTGGTGCTAGGTTTAATGCCTATAATGCGCTCTTCACTATCACAAAGTCTGCTGATGAATCTCTAATGGATATGGCTGCAAGAGTTGAAGCTGCAATGGCTGATATTCAGAATCTGCGCCCTCCTGTTGCACCTATTGCTGTCCAGTCAAATGGACATCCTGTCCCCGGATTCACACTCGATTCCTTGGACTCTGAATTACAATCTATGGCTCTCATACGTGCTCTACCAGAGGAATATAAGCACCTATCTTCAAACTTGCTTATGCAGGACAACCTCGATAAAGAGAAAATCCTCGCAGCCTTCCTAGCAGAACAGCAGAATCAAGAGCACGCTGAGCAGCAGTCTGTGAATCGAGCTGCACAGGCTGCATCCTCTTCCAACAAGAAGAAGAATAACTACAGAGCTCCTGTTAGGACTGGGGAACCTAAGGACTACTGTAAGTGGTGTGGTAAAAAGGCGGTCCACTGGCAAGAGGACTGTCCCAGTAACCCCCACAACAAAAGGAAAGGCATTCAAGCCAATAAGGCCAAGGTGACTGAGGAGGATACTGAGGTGATTGAAAGTGCGGGTACTACTACTGCAAGTTCTCTTTCTAATGTACTTTCTGCTTCATCATTTGCTGATACTATGGAATGGAATACAGACACAGGCGCCACTTCTCATATGACTCCACACAGACACTGGATTCGAAACTATACTCCGTACAGAGTGCCTATTCGTCTCGCAGATCATACAGTTGTGTATTCAGAAGGAATGGGCGATGTTCTTTTCACTCCTATTGTTAATGGCAAAGAAGTCAGACAAGTTTTATTTTCTAGAGTCTTACATGTTCCTTCACTTAATAACAATCTCCTCTCCGTACTATATCTCACCAAGCACAAAGGTTTTACTGTACAAATCCTAAAAGATACCATAGAGTTCTCTCTACAAGGCTCTGTCCTATTTACTGCTTCTGTTAATAACAAATCAGTTGGTTATTCGACATGAAGGCGGATTCCAAGGGTAGGGAGCGTTTCTGGAGGCCTCTGCAAACAACAGATACACCCCAGCAATTAGATCTTGTGTTCATCACTTTTACAGTGCACATGAATACATCTAATTGCTGATGTTCCCCTTGTCCTACCATCACTACCACCTGCTAATATCTCGATTTCCATTGCCCCAATCACCTCCAACAATCACCTTGTCCATATCTTGATTAGGTCTCACACTATGAACACTTTTTCATCAGAATGCTCAACTTTTTATTCTGAGACTTCGAGTTTGTTTTATTTATAGCTCGTCGTCCTCGCGCCATATACACGCGTGCGTTGGTGGACTACAGCAGGAAATTGTCAGGAACAACGCTATAAAATTTGTTTGTCAATATCTTTACTACTGCTCCGGCAGTGAACACTTTTACATACCAACTTCGACTTTGCAATTCCGAAGTTTTGGTAACTTGTTGTCAGATGATCAAGGCAGGTCATGGGACACTTCTGGCAATCACAGGTGCCGGAGTTCCGAGCAGAGGCCTGTGATTAGCAGCATCAGGAGTGTCATCTGATCCTGTCCTTCTTCCTTCCTTTCCCCCACCATCTTCGGATTTGGGTAGGGTATCTGCACACTCCCCACAGCTCTGATAGCTCTAACATCACTCCACCAGCCTCTCCTACATCTGTACAGACCACAGGCTTCGTTCTAGAGTCTCAGATAACGGAATTTCTGGTATGGCTCCGCCACTATCACTGATCTCTCCACTGTACAGAGCTCACAACACATCCATACAGATCTGACCACATCCACTGCTTCATATCACCTCTAGATTGTCAGATCTTGGATATCAGGGCTCTCAATCTAGCTTGATCTGTGCTCTTTTCTTGTCACCCTCCCTCCCATCCCTCTATTGTACTTGTAATTTCATTTCACTTCATTCTTACTTTGATATGTACTTGTAGTATGCTACTTACACCTTACCTCACCTGTACCTTGTAGTAGGGCACTTCATGATCCGCAATTTAGGGGCCCTTGGGCTCAAGTTTTGGCTAAACACACCTCCCTTGAGTGACTAACTAGCATAGGCTCAATGGTCTTACAATAAGTAATGGTACAGAAGATGAAAATGCGCATATTGGTGGTACAACTCTTCCTCTGAATCTTGAGCTGTGGCATAGACGCTTCTTTCACTACAACTATGGTGATGTTAGCAAGCTGTCTAAGAATAACATGGTTGAGGGCTTTAAACTCGAGTCTAGTGCAAAACCAGACCCAGTATGTGAACCTGGTATTATCTCACACAAAGGCTACCGCTATTGGATTCCATTTATCTGTGATAAGGCTCGCTTTCGAGCTGTCCTGCCGATGAAGAAGAAGAGCGATGCATTTGCTGCATTCAAGCGGTTCAAGGCCTGGGCTGAGAAACTTACTGGATTAAAAGTCAAGATACTCAGACACGATAAAGGTGGAAAGTATATATCCAAGGAGTTTGAAAAGTTCTTGCAAGATGAAGGGATCGAAGTACAACGTACAGCCAGAAATCGACCTCAACAAAATGGTGTTGCTGAAAGGCTAAATAGGACATTGGCGGAACTACTGACGGCAATGCTACTGGAATCGGGTTTACCAAAGACATTCTGGGTGGAATGCCTGGCTGCGCTTGTTTATGTGTTAAATCGTAGCCCTACATCAGCTGTCCCAGATAAAACTCCGTACGAAGCTTTCTATAAGAAGAAGCCGAATGTGGAGAATTTTCGGGTATGGGGATGCATGGCCTATGTGCATGTTCAGAAGGATAAGAGACTACACCTTGGTTCTCATATGGAAAAGTGTGTGTTCATTGGGTACCCTGAGGGAGTTAAAGGATGGAAGTTCTGGAACCCTGTCACCAAGAAGATTATCATTAGTGAACGTGCAGACTTCGATGAACGATACATGTACGCATCCAAATCACCAGATAAACCAACTCTTTGTAAAGACTATGTCCCTCCTGAGCCTACTCCGAAACAGCAACCTCTTAAAGTGACTTCGAGTGCCCCCAATGAATTATACACTCCACCAATTCCTATTGATGAATCTGAATCCGACTCTGACTCCGAAGTTGATGAAGGCAATAACCCGCCCAACCCACCTTGACTTGAACATACACCTGGACCTGAAATTCCTGTGACTGAAGATGACTCTGATGAGCAACCCATTGCTATACGACGTCCTACTCGCAATCGTAAACCTCCTGGTGAATGGTGAAAGACAAAACCATCTACATCTCGTGTACCTGCTCCTAACGACGAGTCTGAGGATTCTAATGACGACTACTACGGCGATGCAGAGCTTGCAGGAATATCTACTCAGTTAGAACCTCGAAATTATAAAGAGGCAATGCACAGTTCAGAAGCATTCAAGTGGGAGGAGGCTATGAATGATGAAATCTCAGCTCATCTTGCAAATAACACTTGGGATATTGTTGACCTGCCACCAGGAGAGAAAGCAATGTTAAAGTCATGACTGAAAACAAAGTGGCCAAACTGGGGATTGAACCCAGGACCTTCTGGTTATATCCCAGATGCTCTAACCAACTGAGCTATCCGGCCTTGGTTCAACTAATGAGGACTTTACATATGGTAACAGTGGCCATCCAATCAACACTTCTTAAGGACTTACTATCTACTTTTGCCTTGGTTGATGGAATTTTGCATAATACCATTTACACCTCATTAGGGTGTCAGGATTGAATCCTAACAAGCAATTGGGTCTACTTGGGTATTTCGGATTAAACACAATGCTGATGGTTCTATTGAACGATTCAAAGCCCGCCTCTGTGCTCAAGGCTTCAGCCAAATGTTGAAGGAGATTGCACCTATGCTAGTTAGTCACTCAAGGGAGGTGTGTTTAGCCAAAACTTGAGCCCAAGGGCCCCTAAATTGCGGATCATGAAGTGCCCTACTACAAGGTACAGGTGAGGTAAGGTGTAAGTAGCATACTACAAGTACATATCAAAGTAAGAATGAAGTGAGATGAAATTACAAGTACAGTAGAGGGATGGGAGGGAGGGTGACAAGAAAAGAGCACAGATCAAGCTAGATCTGCTCAGATAACAGTCAGTACTATGTAGATATGAAAGATCAGAGCTAATCTGCGCACTGAGAGCCCTGATATCCAAGATCTGACAATCTAGAGGTGATATGAAGCAGTGGATGTGGTCAGATCTGTATGGATGTGTTGTGAGCTCTGTACAGTGGAGAGATCAGTGATAGTGGCGGAGCCATACCAGAAATTCCGTTATCTGAGACTCTAGAACGAAGCCTGTGGTCTGTACAGATGTAGGAGAGGCTGGTGGAGTGATGTTAGAGCTATCAGAGCTGTGGGGAGTGTGCAGATACCCTACCCAAATCCGAAGATGGTGGGGGAAAGGAAGGAAGAAGGACAGGATCAGATGACACTCCTGATGCTGCTAATCACAGGCCTCTGCTCGGAACTCCGGCACCTGTGATTGCCAGAAGTGTCCCATGACCTGCCTTGATCATCTGACAACAAGTTACCAAAACTTCGGAATTGCAAAGTCGAAGTTGGTATGTAAAAGTGTTCACTGCCGGAGCAGTAGTAAAGATATTGACAAACAAATTTTATAGCGTTGTTCCTGACAATTTCCTGCTGTAGTCCACCAACGCACGCGTGTATATGGCGCGAGGACGACGAGCTATAAATAAAACAAACTCGAAGTCTCAGAATAAAAAGTTGAGCATTCTGATGAAAAAGTGTTCATAGTGTGAGACCTAATCAAGATATGGACAAGGTGATTGTTGGAGGTGATTGGGGCAATGGAAATCGAGATATTAGCAGGTGGTAGTGATGGTAGGACAAGGGGAACATCAGCAATTAGATGTATTCATGTGCACTGTAAAAGTGATGAACACAAGATCTAATTGCTGGGGTGTATCTGTTGTTTGCAGAGGCCTCCAGAAACGCTCCCTACCCTTGGAATCCGCCTTCATGTCGACCTATGCTAGTTAGTCACTCAAGGGAGGTGTGTTTAGCCAAAACTTGAGCCCAAGGGCCCCTAAATTGCGGATCATGAAGTGCTATAAGCAAGCTATGGATTGTTGTTGAGGGGCGGATGGTGGTGAAGAGAAATGTGAATGAGACGCGAGTTGAAAGGGAGTAATATTATGAGGATGATGATTGGTGTCTCCTAATGGCAGCTAGTTCAAGTTCAGCTCTGACTGCAGGATTATCTCTAATGTAGATCTTCCAAGCTGTTGATGACCATCTACCTAGGGCCATGATGATCATCTCTTGAAGTCCGAGTCCTGCATAGAAAGTAGCGCCCCCAGCACGTCCAGAATGGCCTCCAAATTCTCTACTAAGGACAGCAAAGAACATGGAGTCAAACCAACCTCTGGTAGGGACATTACCATCTTCAAGTATGAACAAAGCAGGTCTAGCACCATGGAGTTTATCCCTAACAGTGGCATATTCCTTCAGTAGAGTAACTGGATCAGCAACTTGTTGAGAACAGAACAAGATGTCAGTTCCCTGATAGAATGGGTCACCCTTGTGATATGGTAAGTGGTAGCCAGCTCTCCCAGCCTCAAACTTGAGGGTGGAGCGCTTTATTACCTTCCTCCAATCTCGGAGTGACTTCTGATTAGAGAATGTAAGTTCACCAACTCTATGACATCCATAGAAGCAGCAGCTAATGAGGGTTGCAAACAGAAGATGATTGTAAGACTTGGTTTTAAGTTCAAGGAACTGTTGAAGGTGAAAAGTGCGGAGTGGTGGCTTCCTTTTGACAGGGTCAGCTCTGACCTTCTTGGAACCACGGATTGTAGCTTGTACAAGAGGATGGGAACGAGATTCATCAAAGTGGGGATAGACATCTTTCAGATAGTGCCTTGCACCAGTAAGATATTTTGGACCAGAAGCTTTGTGTCTTGATGTAAAGGCAATGTACCTTGATAGAGTGGATGGAGTAGGATCCAGAGAGAGGTTATGAGAGGTACAGAAGCGGACATAGTCCCTAGCACCAGTAGAATAGTTGTTTTTAGTTGACTGTTCAATTGCATGAGATTGGAGAAACAGGACAAGATCATCTAATTTGTTCAAGTCCATAGGTGGGTGAACAGAGGGGCCATTCCGGCGGCTCTGCCCACCCAATGCCTCTAAAAGCACCCTCTCCATCGCGCCGGCAGGAGCTCTCTAGGAGGCTCAAATAAGCGGACGCGTTCTGAGGGGAATTGAAGCTTGTAATCATCAAGCAAAAGTCGGGACAACAAATCAGCTCTGATGTTAGATTTACCAGCAATATGGCGGACTCTGATATCTATCCCTGTCTTGAGAACAATGGCAGCAATGGCCAGGAGAATGGAGTTGTGAGAGGACTCTCTGGTGGAAAGTGAGTTGAGCACTTGAACAGAATCCAGACTGTCAGAGTAGATGAGGACATGTTGAGGAGGAGATGGCTTGGAAGCAATGTGATGAAACAGACAGAGGATGGAGAGAAGTTCTCTGAAGAAGATGTCTACAACTTGACTACCTTCAGTGGGATGAAGCTGATAACAGAAACCATTTCCTGCATAGACATAGGAAAGGCCAATGTTACTTGCATCAGTCCAGCCCACAAAGTCTGCTTCACTGTCATGCCATATCTGAGCATCTACAAATCGGATCCCAATGGCAGTCTGTAGGAGATCTGAGAACCAAGTCAAATCCCTGAAAACTTCACCATTGATAGGAATAGCTCTGAACTGAAAAGTCTTTCCACTCATTTTCCTGTACAACTCTGTTAATGCAGGTCTGGCCCATGGAAGAACATTCAAGGACCAGTTCAGTGAACCAGCTAGGTGTTGCCAGTCTCTGAGAGCAGCCTGGCGCTTTGGGGAGGAGAGGAATGTAGTGATGTCTGCTACAAGACCTTGGATAGACTCGGAAGAGAGTGAGATGGATCCCTTGACAATATCTACCCAGAATCCAATGATCTTCAGAGTGACTCCATGCTCCTGTTTCTTGTCTTCATAAGGACACAAGATCATGTCCCAGAATACCAGGAGTTGGACCTGTCTCTTAGGGCGGAGTTGATCATGGAATAGTAACAGATTCCTCTTAAAGTCCCAGCCATAAAAGTCATCCATATAGACATGGAGACCAATGATACCAAGCTTTTCAGAGCCAAACCAACACATGAGAGATGAGAGGCTGCACCAGCAGCGGGGTGAAGTCCTGGTTCCAAACACCAAACGTCGGACTATGTGATATCTACCATCAACCTCCACAACTTGACACAACTGCCAGAGGGAATGACCAGGGAGGTTGAGGAAAGCTTTAGAGACATCACTTTTGAAGAGAATAAGTTCTTCATCAGGATGCTCTTTCAAGACATCATTAAGTACTTGACCAAAGGTGTGCATATCATCATACTTGACTTTGCCTTCTGCCTTAGGGATGTTGTCATTAAGGCCAGAGCCAGTATGGTCCATTACAACTCGAGGTTTTCCTTTCTGCCAGACCACAAACATGGGAGAAACTTTCATCCCAGGTAAAAGAACAAAATCTTCAGGTAGAGCTTGAGACCATCTCCCAGCTGCAACTTCCTGATCTCTATGAGCTCTCAATGCAACAAAGTCTTGAGGCTCAGAGACATAGTTGTCCAGTTTCTGCTTAGACTCAACTTCCCACTCTGCCTCATAGAAAGGCCAGAAACCTTCTCTCAAGGAGCGCATCACAGAGGCTACAAAGGGCTGATTGGGATGGGAAGCAAGGAGATTCTCCAATCTGTCAACATTGAAAGGAGTCTCAACTTTGATGTATGGAGCCATAGCTTTCAGAGTGGATTGAATCTGAGGATTGTTCAAGAGATGTGCAGGAGGTGAAGGAAGTGGAGGTGCAGTCAAAGTGGATTGTATACTGGGAGGGATGATTTCTGAAGAACTAGATGAAGTAGACCATAAATAACCACGCCTAAACCGGGGTATAGAGTTGCTAGAACCTGAGTTTGACTCTGGAGCAGCTCTCTTAGTACCAGCTAATGATTTAGGCCCTGCCAGAGCGGTTTTTACCCTCTGATCTACTGTGCTTAAGCTTCTCATAGCAGGATTGGGAGTCAATTGCTTTGTGGGGCTCTCCACAGACACTACAGAAGCCATGCTTGCGGCGATTTGGACATGGGGAAGTGCATTTCCCTTCATTCCAAAGGATACAAGGAGTATCCTGGCGCTTTGAAGCAGTAGAAGTGCTAGGAGAGGAGCTGGGACGTTTTCTAGCACTGAGAAGTTCTTTAA
This sequence comes from Lentinula lateritia, assembly GCA_028011325.1. Lineage (NCBI taxonomy): Eukaryota > Fungi > Basidiomycota > Agaricomycetes > Agaricales > Omphalotaceae > Lentinula > Lentinula lateritia. The sequence continues at coordinate 322,626 of JANVFT010000024.1, read as the reverse complement.
GCAGCAGGAGTCTGAAGTTTTCTGCATTTCCAAGGTCAAAGGGAGTATTAGAAGCTTTCTGGCGTGCCTCCCTGTCCACTCTAAAGGCGATAGAGGGATCTGATGGAGCTGCCCTGAAAAACTCCATAATAGATGCCTTGTATGCAGAAAGCTCACTCTGACGATGTGGGTAGATCTTAAGCACTGGGGCAAGCCAGGCATCAAAAACTCGGAGCCACTGTGCTTCAGATGTGACAGGGAGAGAGCGGATTGAGTGTTCTTTCTTGACCAGTTTGTACTCTGAGCCAAATGCAGTGCTATCATCAAAGATACTAGTGTAACTAGTGATAGAAGCATGGATCTTTTCAAAGTCCACATACCTATCCTTGATAATGAGTTTGAGCAAGGACTGAGGTAAGGGATCAGTGAATGGCTGAGCAGAGAGTAAACTGACTGTGGTGTCAACATGACTGTCCACAGTGAAGAGCATCCGCAATTTCCAAGTCTCAGAAACAGTGGGAGAGAGGATATCTGAAGAAGTGAGTGCAGAGAGATGAGGAGCTGCCTCCAAGAGACTGGGAGGGAGTCCAGAGGATGTCCCAGAAGAGGAGGAACTCTGAGTTTGACCAACAAGTTTAAGAAGAGCTTGTTGCAAAGAGTTGCTTCTGTCCTGATGAGCATCCTGCTCCATCTCATCTGCTTCAGCTTCAGCAGCAGCAAGCTGGAGTGCATTCTCAGCAAGCTCTCTCTCCATGAGGGCCCATGCAGCCTCATTGACAGCTTTCTCAGGTGACACAAGTGGTCCATCACTAATTCTACTCTTACTCTTGGAGGCAGTAGCAGCAGCAGCAGCTTTGGCAGCTGCAACTCTCTCCTTAGAGGCTCTGAGATGATCCCTTTGGATGTCCTGAATTTGACCAATGAAGTCTCTGACAACAGTGGCATCATCAGTGAGAGATCTAAGGGCTCTGAAAGCATCATTGGGAGAGAGTTCATTGTTCCTGTACTGCTCAACAACCTGTCCAAGGGCCTCAGCAGTGAGGCGGACCTGTTCCAGGGCATCTGGAGGCGTGGGAGCGTCGGAAATGCGATCCTGTAAAGGTATATGATGGGATGAGTGATGGGAATGAGTAGAAAGTGCAATGGAAGCTTCTCTGTGCCCAGATCCAGTGACTTGGGGGGCAGTACCAGCCTCTGGGATGACTTGTAGGCGCTCCTGAAGGGTTCTAGGCTTGATCCGGACAGATCGGATCGAAGGAGAGGGCCTAGGAGCGATGTAGGAGGCAGATTGAGAGGGCTGGGCACGACCTTTACCCTTATCAAGGGAGATCTGAGTGGAAGAAGTGGATGGAAGTGTTTGGGACCGCTGTAAGGGCTTATCAGAAGCGATCTGAGCCTTATCAAGGGCGATCTGAGGTGCTGAGGGCGAGATATCATAGCTAGCAAGAGGATCTGGTGATGTGGAGCGCTCTGGAGCCATATAGAGATGATATTGAAGATGTGCTGTGAAGGAGCAAGGGAGAATGACAAGAAAAGAGCACAGATCAAGCTAGATCTGCTCAGATAACAGTCAGTACTATGTAGATATGAAAGATCAGAGCTAATCTGCGCACTGAGAGCCCTGATATCCAAGATCTGACAATCTAGAGGTGATATGAAGCAGTGGATGTGGTCAGATCTGTATGGATGTGTTGTGAGCTCTGTACAGTGGAGAGATCAGTGATAGTGGCGGAGCCATACCAGAAATTCCGTTATCTGAGACTCTAGAACGAAGCCTGTGGTCTGTACAGATGTAGGAGAGGCTGGTGGAGTGATGTTAGAGCTATCAGAGCTGTGGGGAGTGTGCAGATACCCTACCCAAATCCGAAGATGGTGGGGGAAAGGAAGGAAGAAGGACAGGATCAGATGACACTCCTGATGCTGCTAATCACAGGCCTCTGCTCGGAACTCCGGCACCTGTGATTGCCAGAAGTGTCCCATGACCTGCCTTGATCATCTGACAACAAGTTACCAAAACTTCGGAATTGCAAAGTCGAAGTTGGTATGTAAAAGTGTTCACTGCCGGAGCAGTAGTAAAGATATTGACAAACAAATTTTATAGCGTTGTTCCTGACAATTTCCTGCTGTAGTCCACCAACGCACGCGTGTATATGGCGCGAGGACGACGAGCTATAAATAAAACAAACTCGAAGTCTCAGAATAAAAAGTTGAGCATTCTGATGAAAAAGTGTTCATAGTGTGAGACCTAATCAAGATATGGACAAGGTGATTGTTGGAGGTGATTGGGGCAATGGAAATCGAGATATTAGCAGGTGGTAGTGATGGTAGGACAAGGGGAACATCAGCAATTAGATGTATTCATGTGCACTTGTTGAAGTTGAAACACACTGGAGCGCCCTTCAGCTAACCCAAGCAGTATGTCACCCAGCTCAGTACACAGATTGTTAATGCCTTAATACAAGACTAGTAGGTTGGACTAACAAGCCTTGTAGTTGCTCAGTACTCCAATAAACACTGTAGATATGACAGGAGTCAATATAGAGTGTGGATTGATTTGGTTCTTTCAACTATAGTAGGAATACAGGTTTGTTTGGTCTTGTATGTACCTAAAACGCATGAGGCGTGATAATAGGTGTCCACAATTGTGCGCACCTATGAAAACTAACTAACTACAGTAACACTAAAGAAATAGCTAAGTTATGAGTTGTAAAACTAAGAACTGATGTCTGTAAGTACTTTGTACAGTAAGTAGGTCACTACAGTGATAACTAGGAGTGATGAGACGTTGTGTAATGTATGTATAAAGTGTTCTATCACTACAGTATGCTTAACACTAAAGACCTGGTTTTGACTACTTGGAAACCTATGCTTCCACTCTGCGCTGGTCCTCATTACGTCTCGTCCTTGCTTTAGCAGCTATTGATGATATGGAGCTACGCTCTGTTGACATCTCACATGCATTCATTAACTCGGACATCGACACCACCATCTATATGAAACAGCCAGAAGGATTCAAGCAAGGGGGACCAGAAAAAGTCTGCAGGCTAAACAAGTCCATTTATGGTTTAAAGCAGTCACCCCGTCTTTGGAGTGAGAAACTCTGTAGTGTTCTAGTCAAACTTGGCTTTAAACGCTTAGAGTCTGATCCTTGCGTCTACTTGTTTCAAAGAGGCGAAATCAAGGTGATTGTACCAGTATGGGTTGACGATATCACTCTTGCTTGTAAAAACTCTGGTGTCCTCGATAAATTCGTCATGGAACTATCAAAGGAACTCAAACTCCGTGATCTAGGCGAAACTACCTTCTTGCTCGGCATAGGAATCAGGAGAGATCGTCCTAATCGAAAGTTGTGCCTCAATGCAAAGCAATACATCATTCGTAAACTGGATGAGTTCGGCATGCAGGATTCTAAACCTGTCAAGACTCCCCTTAATCCCAACATCACCCTCTCTAAAGAAGATAGTCCACAGACACCAGAGGATAAAGAAGCTATGATTAATGTCCCCTACATGTCGGCTGTTGGCTCCCTATTGTTTTTGTCTATGATCATTCGCGCTGACACCGCTTATGCCACTGGTGTTCTAACTCGATTCAACTCTAATCCCGGACCTGCACACTGGCTTGCTGTAAAGCACTTGCTACGCTACTTGAAGGGAACTATCGACTACGAGTTGGAACTAGGACCAGACCCTACTGCACCAGACTTGATCACAGCTATCAGTGATTCAGACTTGGGTGGTAATAAAGACAATGGGAAGTCAACAACTGGGTACATCATCAAGATTGGATCAGGTGCTGTCAGCTGGAGTAGTAAACTACAACCTGTGGTTACTCTATCCTCAACAGAAGCCGAATTTGTGGCATCTAATGCAGTGGGCAAAGAAGTGTTGGCAATTCGTTCTCTCCTCACCGAGCTTGGTTATAAAGTCGCATCTCCTACCACTATCCATGTCGACAACCAATCCTCCATCCGAGTTGCTAAAAACCCGGAACATCATGGCCGAATGAAGCACCTCGATCGGACTTTCTACTGGCTCAGAGAACAAGTCATACATGGCAAACTTGCCCCTTCTTACCTGCCCACTGAGGATAATCCAGCAGACCTGCTCACAAAGGCCCTTGCAATTCCAAAGGTAGATAAGTTCCGAACTATGATTGGACTTGTCAAACCTACTACCTCCGACGATGAATAAGGATATACCGTGTTGGGGGGTTGTGATAAAGAGAAGAAGAAAAAGTTGTGAAAGTGATGGACTTATGCTAGATTGCAAAAGTGTTCCATCAGGGGGTTGTGTTAAGCATACTGTAGTGATAGAACACTTTCTACATACATTACACAACGTCTCATCACTCCTAGTTATCACTGTAGTGACCTACTTACTGTACAAAGTACTTACAGACATCATTTCTTAGTTTTACAACTTATAACTTAGCTATTTCTTTAGTGTTACTGTAGTTAGTTAGTTTTCATAGGTGCGCACAATTGTGGACACCCATTATCACGCCTCATGCGTTTTAGAGTACATACAAGACCAAACAAACCTGTATTCCTACTATAGTTGAAAGATACAAATCAATCCTCACTCTATATTGACTTCTGTCATATCTACAGTGTTTATTGGAGTACTGAGCAACTATAAGGCTTGTAGTCCAACCTACTAGTCTTGTATTAAGGCATTGACAATCTGTGTACTGAGCTGGGTGGCATACTGCTTGGGTTAGCTGAAGGGCGCTCCAGTGTGTTTCAACTTCAACAAGTGCAATCTCCTTCAACAGGTTATGGGCCCCGTGCTCTAAACTGTGCATTGATCTGTTGTTGTCCTTGTTTGTTCTTTACTTGTGCGCTCCCATCAGTACTCCTACTGTTGTGGTCTTTCCAACTACATCTTGTCTATCTTGACTACTGTTAACCATGTCTTCTACAACCATTTCAACCACTCCATCATTTAAAGTCCTTACCAAGGACAACTACAATGACTGGCAGGGGAACATGAAAGCATCTCTGATGTCTCATGGGTTATGGAGACTAGTCAGTGGAAAGGAGAAACAACCCCCAGCCTCTGAAACAGAGAAACTGGAGAAATGGGAACTTAAAGCTGAAAAGGCTGCTGGCTTGATTTATCTTGCTGTCAGTCTCGACATGAAGGCGGATTCCAAGGTAGGGAGCGTTTCTGGAGGCCTCTGCAAACAACAGATACACCCCAGCAATTAGATCTTGTGTTCATCACTTTTACAGTGCACATGAATACATCTAATTGCTGATGTTCCCCTTGTCCTACCATCACTACCACCTGCTAATATCTCGATTTCCATTGCCCCAATCACCTCCAACAATCACCTTGTCCATATCTTGATTAGGTCTCACACTATGAACACTTTTTCATCAGAATGCTCAACTTTTTATTCTGAGACTTCGAGTTTGTTTTATTTATAGCTCGTCGTCCTCGCGCCATATACACGCGTGCGTTGGTGGACTACAGCAGGAAATTGTCAGGAACAACGCTATAAAATTTGTTTGTCAATATCTTTACTACTGCTCCGGCAGTGAACACTTTTACATACCAACTTCGACTTTGCAATTCCGAAGTTTTGGTAACTTGTTGTCAGATGATCAAGGCAGGTCATGGGACACTTCTGGCAATCACAGGTGCCGGAGTTCCGAGCAGAGGCCTGTGATTAGCAGCATCAGGAGTGTCATCTGATCCTGTCCTTCTTCCTTCCTTTCCCCCACCATCTTCGGATTTGGGTAGGGTATCTGCACACTCCCCACAGCTCTGATAGCTCTAACATCACTCCACCAGCCTCTCCTACATCTGTACAGACCACAGGCTTCGTTCTAGAGTCTCAGATAACGGAATTTCTGGTATGGCTCCGCCACTATCACTGATCTCTCCACTGTACAGAGCTCACAACACATCCATACAGATCTGACCACATCCACTGCTTCATATCACCTCTAGATTGTCAGATCTTGGATATCAGGGCTCTCAGTGCGCAGATTAGCTCTGATCTTTCATATCTACATAGTACTGACTGTTATCTGAGCAGATCTAGCTTGATCTGTGCTCTTTTCTTGTCATTCTCCCTTGCTCCTTCACAGCACATCTTCAATATCATCTCTATATGGCTCCAGAGCGCTCCACATCACCAGATCCTCTTGCTAGCTATGATATCTCGCCCTCAGCACCTCAGATCGCCCTTGATAAGGCTCAGATCGCTTCTGATAAGCCCTTACAGCGGTCCCAAACACTTCCATCCACTTCTTCCACTCAGATCTCCCTTGATAAGGGTAAAGGTCGTGCCCAGCCCTCTCAATCTGCCTCCTACATCGCTCCTAGGCCCTCTCCTTCGATCCGATCTGTCCGGATCAAGCCTAGAACCCTTCAGGAGCGCCTACAAGTCATCCCAGAGGCTGGTACTGCCCCCCAAGTCACTGGATCTGGGCACAGAGAAGCTTCCATTGCACTTTCTACTCATTCCCATCACTCATCCCATCATATACCTTTACAGGATCGCATTTCCGACGCTCCCACGCCTCCAGATGCCCTGGAACAGGTCCGCCTCACTGCTGAGGCCCTTGGACAGGTTGTTGAGCAGTACAGGAACAATGAACTCTCTCCCAATGATGCTTTCAGAGCCCTTAGATCTCTCACTGATGATGCCACTGTTGTCAGAGACTTCATTGGTCAAATTCAGGACATCCAAAGGGATCATCTCAGAGCCTCTAAGGAGAGAGTTGCAGCTGCCAAAGCTGCTGCTGCTGCTACTGCCTCCAAGAGTAAGAGTAGAATTAGTGATGGACCACTTGTGTCACCTGAGAAAGCTGTCAATGAGGCTGCATGGGCCCTCATGGAGAGAGAGCTTGCTGAGAATGCACTCCAGCTTGCTGCTGCTGAAGCTGAAGCAGATGAGATGGAGCAGGATGCTCATCAGGACAGAAGCAACTCTTTGCAACAAGCTCTTCTTAAACTTGTTGGTCAAACTCAGAGTTCCTCCTCTTCTGGGACATCCTCTGGACTCCCTCCCAGTCTCTTGGAGGCAGCTCCTCATCTCTCTGCACTCACTTCTTCAGATATCCTCTCTCCCACTGTTTCTGAGACTTGGAAATTGCGGATGCTCTTCACTGTGGACAGTCATGTTGACACCACAGTCAGTTTACTCTCTGCTCAGCCATTCACTGATCCCTTACCTCAGTCCTTGCTCAAACTCATTATCAAGGATAGGTATGTGGACTTTGAAAAGATCCATGCTTCTATCACTAGTTACACTAGTATCTTTGATGATAGCACTGCATTTGGCTCAGAGTACAAACTGGTCAAGAAAGAACACTCAATCCGCTCTCTCCCTGTCACATCTGAAGCACAGTGGCTCCGAGTTTTTGATGCCTGGCTTGCCCCAGTGCTTAAGATCTACCCACATCGTCAGAGTGAGCTTTCTGCATACAAGGCATCTATTATGGAGTTTTTCAGGGCAGCTCCATCAGATCCCTCTATCGCCTTTAGAGTGGACAGGGAGGCACGCCAGAAAGCTTCTAATACTCCCTTTGACCTTGGAAATGCAGAAAACTTCAGACTCCTGCTGCTTAAAGAACTTCTCAGTGCTAGAAAACGTCCCAGCTCCTCTCCTAGCACTTCTACTGCTTCAAAGCGCCAGGATACTCCTTGTATCCTTTGGAATGAAGGGAAATGCACTTCCCCATGTCCAAATCGCCGCAAGCATGGCTTCTGTAGTGTCTGTGGAGAGCCCCACAAAGCAATTGACTCCCAATCCTGCTATGAGAAGCTTAAGCACAGTAGATCAGAGGGTAAAAACCGCTCTGGCAGGGCCTAAATCATTAGCTGGTACTAAGAGAGCTGCTCCAGAGTCAAACTCAGGTTCTAGCAACTCTATACCCCGGTTTAGGCGTGGTTATTTATGGTCTACTTCATCTAGTTCTTCAGAAATCATCCCTCCCAGTATACAATCCACTTTGACTGCACCTCCACTTCCTTCACCTCCTGCACATCTCTTGAACAATCCTCAGATTCAATCCACTCTGAAAGCTATGGCTCCATACATCAAAGTTGAGACTCCTTTCAATGTTGACAGATTGGAGAATCTCCTTGCTTCCCATCCCAATCAGCCCTTTGTAGCCTCTGTGATGCGCTCCTTGAGAGAAGGTTTCTGGCCTTTCTATGAGGCAGAGTGGGAAGTTGAGTCTAAGCAGAAACTGGACAACTATGTCTCTGAGCCTCAAGACTTTGTTGCATTGAGAGCTCATAGAGATCAGGAAGTTGCAGCTGGGAGATGGTCTCAAGCTCTACCTGAAGATTTTGTTCTTTTACCTGGGATGAAAGTTTCTCCCATGTTTGTGGTCTGGCAGAAAGGAAAACCTCGAGTTGTAATGGACCATACTGGCTCTGGCCTTAATGACAACATCCCTAAGGCAGAAGGCAAAGTCAAGTATGATGATATGCACACCTTTGGTCAAGTACTTAATGATGTCTTGAAAGAGCATCCTGATGAAGAACTTATTCTCTTCAAAAGTGATGTCTCTAAAGCTTTCCTCAACCTCCCTGGTCATTCCCTCTGGCAGTTGTGTCAAGTTGTGGAGGTTGATGGTAGATATCACATAGTCCGACGTTTGGTGTTTGGAACCAGGACTTCACCCCGCTGCTGGTGCAGCCTCTCATCTCTCATGTGTTGGTTTGGCTCTGAAAAGCTTGGTATCATTGGTCTCCATGTCTATATGGATGACTTTTATGGCTGGGACTTTAAGAGGAATCTGTTACTATTCCATGATCAACTCCGCCCTAAGAGACAGGTCCAACTCCTGGTATTCTGGGACATGATCTTGTGTCCTTATGAAGACAAGAAACAGGAGCATGGAGTCACTCTGAAGATCATTGGATTCTGGGTAGATATTGTCAAGGGATCCATCTCACTCTCTTCCGAGTCTATCCAAGGTCTTGTAGCAGACATCACTACATTCCTCTCCTCCCCAAAGCGCCAGGCTGCTCTCAGAGACTGGCAACACCTAGCTGGTTCACTGAACTGGTCCTTGAATGTTCTTCCATGGGCCAGACCTGCATTAACAGAGTTGTACAGGAAAATGAGTGGAAAGACTTTTCAGTTCAGAGCTATTCCTATCAATGGTGAAGTTTTCAGGGATTTGACTTGGTTCTCAGATCTCCTACAGACTGCCATTGGGATCCGATTTGTAGATGCTCAGATATGGCATGACAGTGAAGCAGACTTTGTGGGCTGGACTGATGCAAGTAACATTGGCCTTTCCTATGTCTATGCAGGAAATGGTTTCTGTTATCAGCTTCATCCCACTGAAGGTAGTCAAGTTGTAGACATCTTCTTCAGAGAACTTCTCTCCATCCTCTGTCTGTTTCATCACATTGCTTCCAAGCCATCTCCTCCTCAACATGTCCTCATCTACTCTGACAGTCTGGATTCTGTTCAAGTGCTCAACTCACTTTCCACCAGAGAGTCCTCTCACAACTCCATTCTCCTGGCCATTGCTGCCATTGTTCTCAAGACAGGGATAGATATCAGAGTCCGCCATATTGCTGGTAAATCTAACATCAGAGCTGATTTGTTGTCCCGACTTTTGCTTGATGATTACAAGCTTCAATTCCCCTCAGAACGCGTCCGCTTATTTGAGCCTCCTAGAGAGCTCCTGCCGGCGCGATGGAGAGGGTGCTTTTAGAGGCATTGGGTGGGCAGAGCCGCCGGAATGGCCCCTCTGTTCACCCACCTATGGACTTGAACAAATTAGATGATCTTGTCCTGTTTCTCCAATCTCATGCAATTGAACAGTCAACTAAAAACAACTATTCTACTGGTGCTAGGGACTATGTCCGCTTCTGTACCTCTCATAACCTCTCTCTGGATCCTACTCCATCCACTCTATCAAGGTACATTGCCTTTACATCAAGACACAAAGCTTCTGGTCCAAAATATCTTACTGGTGCAAGGCACTATCTGAAAGATGTCTATCCCCACTTTGATGAATCTCGTTCCCATCCTCTTGTACAAGCTACAATCCGTGGTTCCAAGAAGGTCAGAGCTGACCCTGTCAAAAGGAAGCCACCACTCCGCACTTTTCACCTTCAACAGTTCCTTGAACTTAAAACCAAGTCTTACAATCATCTTCTGTTTGCAACCCTCATTAGCTGCTGCTTCTATGGATGTCATAGAGTTGGTGAACTTACATTCTCTAATCAGAAGTCACTCCGAGATTGGAGGAAGGTAATAAAGCGCTCCACCCTCAAGTTTGAGGCTGGGAGAGCTGGCTACCACTTACCATATCACAAGGGTGACCCATTCTATCAGGGAACTGACATCTTGTTCTGTTCTCAACAAGTTGCTGATCCAGTTACTCTACTGAAGGAATATGCCACTGTTAGGGATAAACTCCATGGTGCTAGACCTGCTTTGTTCATACTTGAAGATGGTAATGTCCCTACCAGAGGTTGGTTTGACTCCATGTTCTTTGCTGTCCTTAGTAGAGAATTTGGAGGCCATTCTGGACGTGCTGGGGGCGCTACTTTCTATGCAGGACTCGGACTTCAAGAGATGATCATCATGGCCCTAGGTAGATGGTCATCAACAGCTTGGAAGATCTACATTAGAGATAATCCTGCAGTCAGAGCTGAACTTGAACTAGCTGCCATTAGGAGACACCAATCATCATCCTCATAATATTACTCCCTTTCAACTCGCGTCTCATTCACATTTCTCTTCACCACCATCCGCCCCTCAACAACAATCCATAGCTTGCTTATAGCACTTCATGATCCGCAATTTAGGGGCCCTTGGGCTCAAGTTTTGGCTAAACACACCTCCCTTGAGTGACTAACTAGCATAGGTCGACATGAAGGCGGATTCCAAGGGTAGGGAGCGTTTCTGGAGGCCTCTGCAAACAACAGATACACCCCAGCAATTAGATCTTGTGTTCATCACTTTTACAGTGCACATGAATACATCTAATTGCTGATGTTCCCCTTGTCCTACCATCACTACCACCTGCTAATATCTCGATTTCCATTGCCCCAATCACCTCCAACAATCACCTTGTCCATATCTTGATTAGGTCTCACACTATGAACACTTTTTCATCAGAATGCTCAACTTTTTATTCTGAGACTTCGAGTTTGTTTTATTTATAGCTCGTCGTCCTCGCGCCATATACACGCGTGCGTTGGTGGACTACAGCAGGAAATTGTCAGGAACAACGCTATAAAATTTGTTTGTCAATATCTTTACTACTGCTCCGGCAGTGAACACTTTTACATACCAACTTCGACTTTGCAATTCCGAAGTTTTGGTAACTTGTTGTCAGATGATCAAGGCAGGTCATGGGACACTTCTGGCAATCACAGGTGCCGGAGTTCCGAGCAGAGGCCTGTGATTAGCAGCATCAGGAGTGTCATCTGATCCTGTCCTTCTTCCTTCCTTTCCCCCACCATCTTCGGATTTGGGTAGGGTATCTGCACACTCCCCACAGCTCTGATAGCTCTAACATCACTCCACCAGCCTCTCCTACATCTGTACAGACCACAGGCTTCGTTCTAGAGTCTCAGATAACGGAATTTCTGGTATGGCTCCGCCACTATCACTGATCTCTCCACTGTACAGAGCTCACAACACATCCATACAGATCTGACCACATCCACTGCTTCATATCACCTCTAGATTGTCAGATCTTGGATATCAGGGCTCTCAGTGCGCAGATTAGCTCTGATCTTTCATATCTACATAGTACTGACTGTTATCTGAGCAGATCTAGCTTGATCTGTGCTCTTTTCTTGTCACCCTCCCTCCCATCCCTCTACTGTACTTGTAATTTCATCTCACTTCATTCTTACTTTGATATGTACTTGTAGTATGCTACTTACACCTTACCTCACCTGTACCTTGTAGTAGGGCACTTCATGATCCGCAATTTAGGGGCCCTTGGGCTCAAGTTTTGGCTAAACACACCTCCCTTGAGTGACTAACTAGCATAGGCTGCTCAACAAGTTCCAATAAAGGCTCATCAAGAGGATCCTATTCGTATGTGGTCTATCCTGGAGAAGCAACATGTGTCCAAGAAGCCTGGTGCTAGGTTTAATGCCTATAATGCGCTCTTCACCATCACAAAGTCTGCTGATGAATCTCTAATGGATATGGCTGCAAGAGTTGAAGCTGCAATGGCTGATATTCAGAATCTGCGCCCTCCTGTTGCTCCTATTGCTGTCCAGTCAAATGGACTTCCTGCCCTCGGATTCACACTCGATTCCTTGGACTCCGAATTACAATCTATGGCTCTCATCCGTGCTCTACCAGAGGAATACAAGCACCTATCTTCAAACTTGCTTATGCAGGACAACCTCGATAAAGAGAAAATCCTTGCAGCATTCCTAGCAGAACAGCAGAATCAAGAGCACGCTGAGCAGCAGTCTGTGAATCGAGCTGCACAGGCTGCATCCTCTTCTAACAAGAAGAAGAATAACTACAGAGCTCCTGTTAGGACTGGGGAACCTAAGGACTACTGTAGGTGGTGTGGTAAAAAGGCGGTCCACTGGCAAGAGGACTGTCCCAGTAACCCCCACAACAAAAGGAAAGGCATTCAAGCCAATAAAGCCAAGGTGACTGAGGAGGATACTGAGGTAATTGAAAGTGCGGGTACTACTACTGCAAGTTCTCTTTCTAATGTACTTTCTGCTTCATCATTTGCTGATACTATGGAATGGAATACAGACACAGGCGCCACTTCTCATATGACTCCACACAGACACTGGATTCGAAACTATACTCCGTACAGAGTGCCTATTCGTCTCGCAGATCATACAGTTGTGTATTCAGAAGGAATGGGCGATGTTCTTTTCACTCCTATTGTTAATGGCAAAGAAGTCAGACAAGTTTTATTTTCTAGAGTCTTACATGTTCCTTCACTTAATAACAATCTCCTCTCCGTACTATATCTCACTAAGCACAAAGGTTTTACTGTACAAATCCTGAAAGATACCATAGAGTTCTCTCTACAAGGCTCTGTCCTATTTACTGCTTCTGTTAATAACAAATCAGTTGGTTATCTCAATGGTCTTACAATAAGTAATGGTACAGAAGATGAAAATGCGCATATTGGTGGTACAACTCTTCCTCTGAATCTTGAGCTTTGGCATAGACGCTTCTTTCACTACAACTATGGTGATGTTAGCAAGCTGTCTAAGAATAATATGGTTGAGGGCTTTAAACTCGAGTCAAGTGCAAAACCAGACCCAGTATGTGAACCTTGTCTTGGGGGAAAGATGCATGCAAATCCTTTTCCCAGTACTGAGACCCGCGCTTCTGAAGTGTTGGAACTTGTCTTTACGGATGTGCATGACACTGGTATTATCTCACACGAAGGCTACCGCTATTGGATTCCATTTATCTGCGATAAGGCTCGCTTTCGAGCTGTCCTGCCGATGAAGAAGAAGAGCGATGCATTTGCTGCATTCAAGCGGTTCAAGGCCTGGGCTGAGAAACTTACTGGATTAAAAGTCAAGATACTCAGACACGATAAAGGTGGAGAGTATATATCCAAGGAGTTTGAAAAGTTCTTGCAAGACGAAGGGATCGAAGTACAACGTACAGCCAGAAATCGACCCCAACAAAATGGAGTTGCTGAAAGGCTAAATAGGACATTGGCGGAACTACTGACGGCAATGCTACTGGAATCGGGTTTACCAAAGACATTCTGGGTGGAATGCCTGGCTGCGCTTGTTTATGTGTTAAATCGTAGCCCTACATCAGCTGTTCCAGATAAAACCCCGTATGAAGCTTTCTATAAGAAGAAGCCTAATGTGGAGAATTTTCGGGTATGGGGATGCATGGCCTATGTGCATGTTCAGAAGGATAAAAGACTACACCTTGGTTCTCATATGGAAAAGTGTGTGTTCATTGGGTACCCTGAGGGAGTTAAAGGATGGAAGTTCTGGAACCCTGTTACCAAGAAGATTATCATCAGTGAACGTGCAGACTTCGATGAACGATACATGTATGCATCCAAATCACCAGATAAACCTACTCTTCGCAAAGACTATGTTCCTCCTGAGCCTACTCCGAAACAGCAACCTCTTAAAGTGACTTCGAGTGCCCCCAATGAACTATTCACTCTGCCAATCCCTATTGATGAATCTGAATCAGACTCTGACTCCGAAGTTGATGAAGGCAATAACCCGCCCAACCCACCTCGACTTGAACATACACCTGGACCTGAAATTCCTGTGACTGAAGATGAATCTGATGAGCAACCCATTGCTATACGACGTCCTACTCGCAATCGTAAACCTCCTGGTGAATGGTGGAAGACAAAACCATCTACATCTCGTGTACCTGCTCCTAATGATGAGTCTGAGGATTCTAATGATGACTACTACGGCGATGCAGAGCTTGCAGGAATATCTACTCAGATAGAACCTCGAAATTATAAAGAGGCAATGCACAGTTCAGAAGCATTCAAGTGGGAGGAAGCTATGAATGATGAAATCTCAGCTCATCTTGCAAACAACACTTGGGATATTGTTGACCTGCCACCAGGAGAGAAAGCAATTGGGTCTACTTGGGTATTTCGGATTAAACACAATGCTGATGGTTCTATTGAACGATTCAAAGCCCGCCTCTGTGCTCAAGGCTTCAGCCAAAGACCTGGTTTTGACTACTTGGAAACCTATGCTTCCACTCTGCGCTGGTCCTCATTACGTCTTGTCCTTGCATTAGCCGCTATTGATGATATGGAGCTACGCTCTGTTGATATCTCACATGCATTTATAAACTCGGACATTGACACCACTATCTATATGAAACAGCCAGAGGGATTCAAGCAAGGGGGACCAGAAAAAGTCTGCAGGCTAAACAAGTCCATTTATGGTTTAAAGCAGTCACCCCGTCTTTGGAGTGAGAAACTCTGTAGTGTTTTAGTCAAGCTCGGCTTTAAACGCTTAGAGTCTGATCCTTGCGTCTACTTGTTTCAAAGAGGCGAAATCAAGGTGATTGTACCAGTATGGGTTGACGATATCACTCTTGCTTGTAAAAACTCTGGTGTCCTCGCTAAATTCGTCATGGAACTATCAAAGGAACTCAAACTCCGTGATCTAGGCGAAACTACCTTCTTGCTCGGCATAGGAATCAGGAGAGATCGTCCTAATCGAAAGTTGTACCTCAATGCAAAGCAATACATCATTCGTAAACTGGATGAGTTCGGCATGCAGGATTCTAAACCTGTCAAGACTCCCCTTAATCCCAACGTCACCCTCTCTAAAGAAGATAGTCCGCAGACACCAGAGCATAAGGAAGAGATGATTAATGTCCCCTACATGTCGGCTGTTGGCTCCCTATTGTTTTTGTCTATGATCATTCGCGCTGACACCGCTTATGCCACTGGTGTTCTAACTCGATTCAACTCTAATCCCGGACCTGCACACTGGCTTGCTGTAAAGCACTTGCTACGCTACTTGAAGGGAACTATCAACTACGAGTTGGAACTAGGACCAGACCCTACTGCACCAGACTTGATCACAGCTATCAGTGATTCAGACTTGGGTGGTAATAAAGACAATGGGAAGTCAACAACTGGGTACATCATCAAGATTGGATCAGGTGCTGTCAGCTGGAGTAGTAAACTACAACCTGTGGTTACTCTATCCTCAACAGAAGCCGAATTTGTGGCATCTAATGCAGTGGGCAAAGAAGTGTTGGCAATTCGTTCTCTACTCACCGAGCTTGGTTATAAAGTCGCCTCTCCTACCACTATCTACGTCGACAACCAATCCTCCATCCAAGTTGCTAAAAACCCGGAACATCACGGCCGAATGAAGCACCTCGATCGGACTTTCTACTGGCTCAGAGAACAAGTCATACATGGCAAACTTGCCCCTTCTTACCTGCCCACTGAGGACAATCCAGCAGACCTGCTCACAAAGGCCCTTGCAATTCCAAAGGTAGATAAGTTCCGAACTATGATCGGACTTGTCAAACCTACTACCTCCGACGATGAATAAGGATATACAGTGTGGGGGGTTGTGATAAAGAGAAGAAGAAAAAGTTGTGAAAGTGATGGACTTATGCTAGATTGCAAAAGTGTTCCATCAGGGGGTTGTGTTAAGCATACTGTAGTGATAGAACACTTTCTACATACATTACACAACGTCTCATCACTCCTAGTTATCACTGTAGTGACCTACTTAGTGTACAAAGTACTTACAGACTTCATTTCTTAGTTTTACAACTTATAACTTAGCTATTTCTTTAGTGTTACTGTAGTTAGTTAGTTTTCATAGGTGCGCACAATTGTGGACACCCATTATCACGCCTCATGCGTTTAGAGTACATACAAGACCAAACAAACCTGTATTCCTACTATAGTTGAAAGATACAAATCAATCCTCACTCTATATTGACTTCTGTCATATCTACAGTGTTTATTGGAGTACTGAGCAACTATAAGGCTTGTAGTCCAACCTACTAGTCTTGTATTAAGGCATTGACAATCTGTGTACTGAGCTGGGTGGCATACTGCTTGGGTTAGCTGAAGGGCGCTCCAGTGTGTTTCAACTTCAACAAGTGCAATCTCCTTCAACACGTGCTGGGGGCGCTACTTTCTATGCAGGACTCGGACTTCAAGAGATGATCATCATGGCCCTAGGTAGATGGTCATCAACAGCTTGGAAGATCTACATTAGAGATAATCCTGCAGTCAGAGCTGAACTTGAACTAGCTGCCATTAGGAGACACCAATCATCATCCTCATAATATTACTCCCTTTCAACTCGCGTCTCATTCACATTTCTCTTCACCACCATCCGCCCCTCAACAACAATCCATAGCTTGCTTATAGCACTTCATGATCCGCAATTTAGGGGCCCTTGGGCTCAAGTTTTGGCTAAACACACCTCCCTTGAGTGACTAACTAGCATAGGTCGACATGAAGGCGGATTCCAAGGGTAGGGAGCGTTTCTGGAGGCCTCTGCAAACAACAGATACACCCCAGCAATTAGATCTTGTGTTCATCACTTTTACAGTGCACATGAATACATCTAATTGCTGATGTTCCCCTTGTCCTACCATCACTACCACCTGCTAATATCTCGATTTCCATTGCCCCAATCACCTCCAACAATCACCTTGTCCATATCTTGATTAGGTCTCACACTATGAACACTTTTTCATCAGAATGCTCAACTTTTTATTCTGAGACTTCGAGTTTGTTTTATTTATAGCTCGTCGTCCTCGCGCCATATACACGCGTGCGTTGGTGGACTACAGCAGGAAATTGTCAGGAACAACGCTATAAAATTTGTTTGTCAATATCTTTACTACTGCTCCGGCAGTGAACACTTTTACATACCAACTTCGACTTTGCAATTCCGAAGTTTTGGTAACTTATTGTCAGATGATCAAGGCAGGTCATGGGACACTTCTGGCAATCACAGGTGCCGGAGTTCCGAGCAGAGGCCTGTGATTAGCAGCATCAGGAGTGTCATCTGATCCTGTCCTTCTTCCTTCCTTTCCCCCACCATCTTCGGATTTGGGTAGGGTATCTGCACACTCCCCACAGCTCTGATAGCTCTAACATCACTCCACCAGCCTCTCCTACATCTGTACAGACCACAGGCTTCGTTCTAGAGTCTCAGATAACGGAATTTCTGGTATGGCTCCGCCACTATCACTGATCTCTCCACTGTACAGAGCTCACAACACATCCATACAGATCTGACCACATCCACTGTTTCATATCACCTCTAGATTGTCAGATCTTGGATATCAGGGCTCTCAGTGCGCAGATTAGCTCTGATCTTTCATATCTACATAGTACTGACTGTTATCTGAGCAGATCTAGCTTGATCTGTGCTCTTTTCTTGTCACCCTCCCTCCCATCCCTCTATTGTACTTGTAATTTCATTTCACTTCATTCTTACTTTGATATGTACTTGTAGTATGCTACTTACACCTTACCTCACCTGTACCTTGTAGTAGGGCACTTCATGATCCGCAATTTAGGGGCCCTTGGGCTCAAGTTTTGGCTAAACACACCTCCCTTGAGTGACTAACTAGCATAGGTCTGTACAGTGGAGAGATCAGTGATAGTGGCGGAGCCATACCAGAAATTCCGTTATCTGAGACTCTAGAACGAAGCCTGTGGTCTGTACAGATGTAGGAGAGGCTGGTGGGGTGATGTTAGAGCTATCAGAGCTGTGGGGAGTGTGCAGATACCCTACCCAAATCCGAAGATGGTGGGGGAAAGGAAGGAAGAAGGACAGGATCAGATGACACTCCTGATGCTGCTAATCACAGGCCTCTGCTCGGAACTCCGGCACCTGTGACTGCCAGAAGTGTCCCATGACCTGCCTTGATCATCTGACAACAAGTTACCAAAACTTCGAAATTGCAAAGTCGAAGTTGGTATGTAAAAGTGATCACTGCCGGGGCAGTAGTGAAGATATTGACAAACAAATTTTATAGCGTTGTTCCTGACAATTTCCTGCTGTAGTCCACCAACGCACGCGTGTATATGGCGCGAGGACGACGAGCTATAAATAAAACAAACTCGAAGTCTCAGAATAAAAAGTTGAGCATTCTGATGAAAAAGTGTTCATAGTGTGAGACCTAATCAAGATATGGACAAGGTGATTGTTGGAGGTGATTGGGGCAATGGAAATCGAGATATCAGCAGGTGGTAGTGATGGTAGGACAAGGGGAACATCAGCAATTAGATGTATTCATGTGCACTGTAAAAGTGATGAACACAAGATCTAATTGCTGGGGTGTATCTGTTGTTTGCAGAGGCCTCCAGAAACGCTCCCTACCCTTGGAATCCGCCTTCATGTCGACCTATGCTAGTTAGTCACTCAAGGGAGGTGTGTTTAGCCAAAACTTGAGCCCAAGGGCCCCTAAATTGCGGATCATGAAGTGCTATAAGCAAGCTATGGATTGTTGTTGAGGGGTGGATGGTGGTGAAGAGAAATGTGAATGAGACGCGAGTTGAAAGGGAGTAATATTATGAGGATGATGATTGGTGTCTCCTAATGGCAGCTAGTTCAAGTTCAGCTCTGACTGCAGGATTATCTCTAATGTAGATCTTCCAAGCTGTTGATGACCATCTACCTAGGGCCATGATGATCATCTCTTGAAGTCCGAGTCCTGCATAGAAAGTAGCGCCCCCAGCACGTCCAGAGTGGCCTCCAAATTCCCTACTAAGGACAGCAAAGAACATGGAGTCAAACCAACCTCTGGTAGGGACATTACCATCTTCAAGTATGAACAAAGCAGGTCTAGCACCATGGAGTTTATCCCTAACAGTGGTATATTCCTTCAGTAGAGTAACTGGATCAGCAACTTGTTGAGAACAGAACAAGATGTCAGTTCCCTGATAGAATGGATCACCCTTGTGATATGGTAAGTGGTAGCCAGCTCTCCCAGCCTCAAACTTGAGGGTGGAGCGCTTTATTACCTTCCTCCAATCTCGGAGTGACTTCTGATTAGAGAATGTGAGTTCACCAACTCTATGACATCCATAGAAGCAGCAGCTAATGAGGGTTGCAAACAGAAGATGATTGTAAGACTTGGTTTTAAGTTCAAGGAACTGTTGAAGGTGAGAAGTGCGCAGTGGTGGCTTCCTTTTGACAGGGTCAGCTCTGACCTTCTTGGAACCACGGATTGTAGCTTGTACAAGAGGATGGGAACGAGATTCATCAAAGTGGGGATAGACATCTTTCAGATAGTGCCTTGCACCAGTAAGATATTTTGGACCAGAAGCTTTGTGCCTTGATGTAAAGGCAATGTACCTTGATAGAGTGGATGGAGTAGGATCCAGAGAGAGGTTATGAGAGGTACAGAAGCGGACATAGTCCCTAGCACCAGTAGAATAGTTGTTTTTAGTTGACTGTTCAATTGCATGAGATTGGAGAAACAGGACAAGATCATCTAATTTGTTCAAGTCCATAGGTGGGTGAACAGAGGGGCCATTCCGGTGGCTCTGCCCACCCAATGCCTCTAAAAGCACCCTCTCCATCGCGCCGGCAGGAGCTCTCTAGGAGGCTCAAATAAGCGGACGCGTTCTGAGGGGAATTGAAGCTTGTAATCATCAAGCAAAAGTCGGGACAACAAATCAGCTCTGATGTTAGATTTACTAGCAATATGGCGGACTCTGATATCTATCCCTGTCTTGAGAACAATGGCAGCAATGGCCAGGAGAATGGAGTTGTGAGAGGACTCTCTGGTGGAAAGTGAGTTGAGCACTTGAACAGAATCCAGACTGTCAGAGTAGATGAGGACATGTTGAGGAGGAGATGGCTTGGAAGCAATGTGATGAAACAGACAGAGGATGGAGAGGAGTTCTCTGAAGAAGATGTCTACAACTTGACTACCTTCAGTGGGATGAAGCTGATAACAGAAACCATTTCCTGCATAGACATAGGAAAGGCCAATGTTACTTGCATCAGTCCAGCCCACAAAGTCTGCTTCACTGTCATGCCATATCTGAGCATCTACAAATCGGATCCCAATGGCAGTCTGTAGGAGATCTGAGAACCAAGTCAAATCCCTGAAAACTTCACCATTGATAGGAATAGCTCTGAACTGAAGAGTCTTTCCACTCATTTTCCTGTACAACTCTGTTAATGCAGGTCTGGCCCATGGAAGAACATTCAAGGACCAGTTCAGTGAACCAGCTAGGTGTTGCCAGTCTCTGAGAGCAGCCTGGCGCTTTGGGGAGGAGAGGAATGTAGTGATGTCTGCTACAAGACCTTGGATAGACTCAGAAGAGAGTGAGATGGATCCCTTGACAATATCTACCCAGAATCCAATGATCTTCAGAGTGACTCCATGCTCCTGTTTCTTGTCTTCATAAGGACACAAGATCATGTCCCAGAATACCAGGAGTTGGACCTGTCTCTTAGGGCGGAGTTGATCATGGAATAGTAACAGATTCCTCTTAAAGTCCCAGCCATAAAAGTCATCCATATAGACATGGAGACCAATGATACCAAGCTTTTCAGAGCCAAACCAACACATGAGAGATGAGAGGCTGCACCAGCAGCGGGGTGAAGTCCTGGTTCCAAACACCAAACGTCGGACTATGTGATATCTACCATCAACCTCCACAACTTGACACAACTGCCAGAGGGGATGACCAGGGAGGTTGAGGAAAGCTTTAGAGACATCACTTTTGAAGAGAATAAGTTCTTCATCAGGATGCTCTTTCAAGACATCATTAAGTACTTGACCAAAGGTGTGCATATCATCATACTTGACTTTGCCTTCTGCCTTAGGGATGTTTTCATTAAGGCCAGAGCCAGTATGGTCCATTACAACTCGAGGTTTTCCTTTCTGCCAGACCACAAACATGGGAGAAACTTTCATCCCAGGTAAAAGTACAAAATCTTCAGGTAGAGCTTGAGACCATCTCCCAGCTGCAACTTCCTGATCTCTATGAGCTCTCAATGCAACAAAGTCTTGAGGCTCAGAGACATAGTTGTCCAGTTTCTGCTTAGACTCAACTTCCCACTCTGCCTCATAGAAAGGCCAGAAACCTTCTCTCAAGGAGCGCATCACAGAGGCTACAAAGGGCTGATTGGGATGGGAAGCAAGGAGATTCTCCAATCTGTCAACATTGAAAGGAGTCTCAACTTTGATGAATGGAGCCATAGCTTTCAGAGTGGATTGAATCTGAGGATTGTTCAAGAGATGTGCAGGAGGTGAAGGAAGTGGAGGTGCAGTCAAAGTGGATTGTATACTGGGAGGGATGATTTCTGAAGAACTAGATGAAGTAGACCATAAATAACCACGCCTAAACCGGGGTATAGAGTTGCTAGAACCTGAGTTTGACTCTGGAGCAGCTCTCTTAGTACCAGCTAATGATCTAGGCCCTGCCAGAGCGGTTTTTACCCTCTGATCTACTGTGCTTAAGCTTCTCATAGCAGGATTGGGAGTCAATTGCTTTGTGGGGCTCTCCACAGACACTACAGAAGCCATGCTTGCGGCGATTTGGACATGGGGAAGTGCATTTCCCTTCATTCCAAAGGATACAAGGAGTATCCTGGCGCTTTGAAGCAGTAGAAGTGCTAGGAGAGGAGCTGGGACGTTTTCTAGCACTGAGAAGTTCTTTAAGCAGCAGGAGTCTGAAGTTTTCTGCATTTCCAAGGTCAAAGGGAGTATTAGAAGCTTTCTGGCGCGCCTCCCTGTCCACTCTAAAGGCAATAGAGGGATCTGATGGAGCTGCCCTGAAAAACTCCATAATAGATGCCTTGTATGCAGAAAGCTCACTCTGACGATGTGGGTAGATCTTAAGCACTGGGGCAAGCCAGGCATCAAAAACTCGGAGCCACTGTGCTTCAGATGTGACAGGGAGAGAGCGGATTGAGTGTTCTTTCTTGACCAGTTTGTACTCTGAGCCAAATGCAGTGCTATCATCAAAGATACTAGTGTAACTAGTGATAGAAGCATGGATCTTTTCAAAGTCCACATACCTGTCCTTGACAATGAGTTTGAGCAAGGACTGAGGTAGGGGATCAGTGAATGGCTGAGCAGAGAGTAAACTGACTGTGGTGTCAACATGACTGTCCACAGTGAAGAGCATCCGCAATTTCCAAGTCTCAGAAACAGTGGGAGAGAGGATATCTGAAGAAGTGAGTGCAGAGAGATGAGGAGCTGCCTCCAAGAGACTAGGAGGGAGTCCAGAGGATGTCCCAGGAGAAGAGGAACTCTGAGTTTGACCAACAAGTTTAAGAAGAGCTTGTTGCAGAGAGTTGCTTCTGTCCTGATGAGCATCCTGCTCCATCTCATCTGCTTCAGCTTCAGCAGCAGCAAGCTGGAGTGCATTCTCAGCAAGCTCTCTCTCCATGAGGGCCCATGCAGCCTCATTAACAGCTTTCTCAGGTGACACAAGTGGTCCATCACTAATTCTACTCTTACTCTTGGGCTTTAGCAGCTATTGATGATATGGAGCTACGCTCTGTTGACATCTCACATGCATTCATTAACTCGGACATCGACACCACCATCTATATGAAACAGCCAGAAGGATTCAAGCAAGGGGGACCAGAAAAAGTCTGCAGGCTAAACAAGTCCATTTATGGTTTAAAGCAGTCACCCCGTCTTTGGAGTGAGAAACTCTGTAGTGTTCTAGTCAAACTTGGCTTTAAACGCTTAGAGTCTGATCCTTGCGTCTACTTGTTTCAAAGAGGCGAAATCAAGGTGATTGTACCAGTATGGGTTGACGATATCACTCTTGCTTGTAAAAACTCTGGTGTCCTCGATAAATTCGTCATGGAACTATCAAAGGAACTCAAACTCCGTGATCTAGGCGAAACTACCTTCTTGCTTGGCATAGGAATCAGGAGAGATCGTCCTAATCGAAAGTTGTACCTCAATGCAAAGCAATACATCATTCGTAAACTGGATGAGTTCGGCATGCAGGATTCTAAACCTGTCAAGACTCCCCTTAATCCCAACGTCACCCTCTCTAAAGAAGATAGTCCGCAGACACCAGAGCATAAGGAAGAGATGATTAATGTCCCCTACATGTCGGCTGTTGGCTCCCTATTGTTTTTGTCTATGATCATTCGCGCTGACACCGCTTATGCCACTGGTGTTCTAACTCGATTCAACTCTAATCCCGGACCTGCACACTGGCTTGCTGTAAAGCACTTGCTACGCTACTTGAAGGGAACTATCGACTACGAGTTGGAACTAGGACCAGACCCTACTGCACCAGACTTGATCACAGCTATCAGTGATTCAGACTTGGGTGGTAATAAAGACAATGGGAAGTCAACAACTGGGTACATCATCAAGATTGGATCAGGTGCTGTCAGCTGGAGTAGTAAACTACAACCTGTGGTTACTCTATCCTCAACAGAAGCCGAATTTGTGGCATCTAATGCAGTGGGCAAAGAAGTGTTGGCAATTCGTTCTCTACTCACCGAGCTTGGTTATAAAGTCGCCTCTCCTACCACTATCTACGTCGACAACCAATCCTCCATCCAAGTTGCTAAAAATCCGGAACATCATGGCCGAATGAAGCACCTCGATCGGACTTTCTACTGGCTCAGAGAACAAGTCACACATGGCAAACTTGCCCCTTCTTACCTGCCCACTGAGGATAATCCAGCAGACCTGCTCACAAAAGCCCTTGTAAAACCCAAGGTAGAGAAGTTCCGAACTATGATCGGACTTGTCAAACCTTCCATCTCCGACGATGAATAAGGATATACAGTGTTGGGGGGTTGTGATAAAGAGAAGAAGAAAAAGTTGTGAAAGTGATGGACTTATGCTAGATTGCAAAAGTGTTCCATCAGGGGGTTGTGTTAAGCATACTGTAGTGATAGAACACTTTCTACATACATTACACAACGTCTCATCACTCCTAGTTATCACTGTAGTGACCTACTTAGTGTACAAAGTACTTACAGACTTCATTTCTTAGTTTTACAACTCATAACTTAGCTATTTCTTTAGTGTTACTGTAGTTAGTTAGTTTTCATAGGTGCGCACAATTGTGGACACCCATTATCACGCCTCATGCGTTTAGAGTACATACAAGACCAAACAAACCTGTATTCCTACTATAGTTGAAAGAACCAAATCAATCCACACTCTATATTGACTTCTGTCATATCTACAGTGTTTATTGGAGTACTGAACAACTATAAGGCTTGTTAGTCCAACCTACAAGTCTTGTATTAAGGCATTGACAATCTGTGTACTGAGCTGGGTGGCATACTGCTTGGGTTAGCTGAAGGGCGCTCCAGTGTGTTTCAACTTCAACAAGTGCAATCTCCTTCAACAACCCCTTGCTATTAAATAAATTTGATAGCAGTGAACTCGCATATTGTGTATTAGATTGGTTGGTTGGAGTGCACATTAGATTCCTTCCTTTCTCTTTCACACAAAAACGAGGCAAGCTCATTACCGGTGACGAGAAGCAAACCAAAGGACGTCGAAGTCCTAAGGTGGAGTAGAATGTACTTCAAGGCGTTGAGCCTGAAGACTTAGAGGAGCACCGAGTTGAAGAGGGAATCTAAGTTGATAATTAAACTGAGGAACTACAGTAGCATACAGGCAGTATTTATATCTACGGAACGGCGCATCGGTGCGGAGCGCCAGACTAACTACTAGGAGCTATATGTGTAGTACCTGCAGGGTAAGGTAAAAGACAATGAGGAGAGACTAGAATGTAAGGGTATGTGTAGCAAGAAAGAACAATAAGGAGAGATTACAATAAAAGGTAGATCTTCAGAATACCGAGCAGCGGAATGGAGGCCCGAGGCATGGGCTTGACAGAGCCTCCTTTCCCAGTTCTTCGTCTCTCAAACATTCGAACTGATAGAAATTCTCCGCTGCCTGACTCCACTGGATGAAGTCGAGGTCCACGTCGCGGAATATACCACCTGCCTCTTTGACCCACTTGGCTATTTCCTTGAGGTTGAGAACATGCAGTTTGTTAGGATTCAATCCTGACACCCTAATGAGGTGTAAATGGTATTATGCAAAATTCCATCAACCAAGGCAAAAGTAGATAGTAAGTCCTTAAGAAGTGTTGATTGGATGGCCACTGTTACCATATGTAAAGTCCTCATTAGTTGAACCAAGGCCGGATAGCTCAGTTGGTTAGAGCATCTGGGATATAACCAGAAGGTCCTGGGTTCAATCCCCAGTTTGGCCACTTTGTTTTCAGTCATGACTTTAACACAGTTTGCCCTTGAGGTGAGAGATTTTGGCTTGTTTTAGCTCAGGCATGTGCGTGGTAATCAGGTCGAGGTTTTTGTTTGTGAAGAGGAAGAGGGGGAATGTAGGGAATGCATTGATTGTGTCGAAAAGGAGAGTGTCGAAGGTTGTCGCATGCGGACCAGCAGTTCATGGTACTAAAATAACCTTTCCTGACTTTCGTTTCTTTCTTGCTCCTTCTTCTGTCTCTTCTTCTCTGCCTCTTGTTCTGCTTTGTCTATCTCCTTCTTCCTCTTCATTCCTTTGTCTGAAGAAGTCTAGCATTTCCGTGGTGAGGAATTCTTTCAGTCTCTTGAAGATCGTCTGGTCCTTTCTGATGTTCTTGAGAGATATCGTGTCGATGGTTACGAAGGAGGCTATGTCCGAGGCATTGTCCGCGCAGTTCCCTAGCTGAAATTCGAGAGTCTTTTCCCGCCATTTGCGGTTTTCTTTGTCGATCTTAAAGTTCAGTTTTAATTTTAGGCCGATGTCCATTTTTTTTAAATAGGGCTGAGATTTCATCAGTTCTATGCGTCTTGTGAGCTCTGTTTTCACGAGATAAAGACGGGTAGGTCTGGAATCCTTTCATCGTGTTGGATTTTCGAAGATGTAGCTTAATATACGCGAGGCAATGAGAGACGGAAGTAGAAAAGCTTAAGCGCTTAATGTGCGCTAGGCGTCTCTCATTCGCCGGCCTTATCTTATCCTAAGATGAGCGCCTTCGTATGCTCATTGCGGACCTACTTTTACATTTCAGACTTGTGATTGTACTATGGTATTTATGGATATGCACTGTGCAAAGATATGCAACTCATCAAAAATGCCTTTTTTCATAAGCATCCCTTGGCTCTAGCACTTCGAGGATTTTTTGAGATAATCATCAGATATTATACTTCAGATCTAGCCTATAATTTCATCCATTTATGGATTGAACATCGAGTACCAGAAGGAATACCTTCGAGACTGCATTGATGGCTCCCATCAATCGTCTAGGAACAGAGGGTGAGCAAGATATAAGGCTGAAAAAATGCATGGAGGTCCAAGACAATATTCTAAAGGCCTAGAAAGCAAGTTTTGAAGGGCATAGACCTAGTAGATGAGGTATGACAAGGAAAATAAGAAGAAAAAAGTGCAATCATACCCGGGCCAAGGCCGACCGGTTGCATATCCTTAATTTTGCTCGGACATTGCCCAACACCAGCAGAAAATTCACAGAAAATCCCAGAAATTCACAGTAGTTGTGTTTAATTATAAGGAATCCATCTATCTAATTTTTTCTACAACATCTGCAGTGGTTCAAGCTGGGCAAGAGATCCCGTCTTATTTTGCATATCCTAAAATACCATAGTATTGCTATTTAAGTGTGGCACTAATGTAGACAAAAACGCTAAACTGAGTTTCACCACAATATGTGAAATAGTACCAAAAAAACTAACTAACTGCCGTGAAACCAGCAGCCTTTAATTTCTCAACTAGTTCGTCAACACTTTCTACTTTGGTACCGCCAACACGTTTGGGGGGTTCTGTGACTTTGATGACTTCCATTTGTGGCTTGAAGGAAACACCCAGATCAGCGGGTGTGAGTTTTGTTACAGGCTTTTTTTTAGCTTTCATAATATTGGGCAATGAAGCATAGCGAGGCTCTGAAGAATGCTGTCTGATTACTAGAAAGGAAAGATATGATAGTTTGCGCACCATTCAACCGTAAATCTGTGGTGACTATCAGAGGAAACTTAACACAAACTTGCTCAAGACCGCCGTCAATCTCCCTTGTTATGACCGCGTTCTTCTGATCCAAGTCTAGATCTACTTTGGACGCGTAAGTCGCTTGACCCCAGTCCAACAAGCCAGCCAGCATTTGCCCAGTTTGTCCCAGGTCGTCGTCGATGGATTGTTTTCCTAGAATGACCATATCCACGCTGTTCTGCTGCTTCTCAATAATCGCTTGAACCGCCTTTGCAACACCTAATGGCTCTGGTGCAGGGGCTGTTTCGGGTAATTCAACGTGGAAAGCAGCGTCCGCACCCATGGCGAGAGCTGTTCGAAGGGTTTCAACAGATTTCGGGGGACCGATAGTCAGGGCAGTAATAGTGACAGGTTCTGAGCCTTTGGGAAGACGTTCGCGAATTCGTACTGCTTCTTCAATGGCAATCTCATCAAATGGGTTCTAGGAAACAACAACAGTCAATATATCTCATAAGGTAAGAGCAGAGACGAACCATAGAATGTTTGACATTCAAATCAACTCCCGTCTGCTGAGGATTTACGCGAATCTTCACAGCGTAATCAACTGCACTAGACGAAAAAGTTCACATTATTGATTAAGCATTTCGGTCAGACGAGAACTTGCCGTTTCACTGGGACAAGGATGTTTAATAACCGGGTGGTTGAAGGACGCATAGTGAGTGTGGGCTTCGCCCCACGTGTTTCCCGTTCGGGCTCCTCTTGCGTTTAGGCTTTTTTAAGCATTACCAATCTACTTAAGTATTACACGAGTAAGGATCACTGTACGTATGCGAGGAAGGAAAGTGATAGCAAGTCAACAACGAAAGTATGTGATGATACGATAAAAATAATTTCCGATAAATGTGATATAATGTGCAGCGATGTGGAAAACAGTAAGGATATGATGGCCCATGAAAGGTTTAAAATTTGAAGGGATAGCATATGCAAGAACCCATATATTCACAATCTAGAAAAAGAAAACAAAAACGAATCGGCTGAGTCCTACAATTGATTCTATGCATCTCGAGGTAAAGAGATCCCACTACTGTTAGCAACTAGTCGAGCTCCTTGAACTTGAGCTTGCTTCTTGACTTGCCTTTCCATCTTGATCCTTTGCTTTCTTATGTCATCATCTTTGACCTTGAATGAAAAGGCAAGAGCCATGAAAGCATCGGGGCTTGGGGGTAGCCATGTGGGCGAAGGTCGTTTCAGGTAGTACAAGATAGCATCTTCAGACGCGGCTTCCAAAATGGCGCGACGACAACAATAAAGAATGGCTAGACCCACGCGAATCAACATAGGTACACCTATCAGATAGGAATATAAGAATCTTCGGATGATTACAAGAGAACATGCAGATACCTTCATACAAGAACAGATCCCAAACTCTGTTCACATAATCCCCGGGTAAGCTACCAACAAATAACGTCGTAAACCTTGAATACTGAATCAGCAAAGATCGACGTATCCTCAATTTTTCTCACCAAGGGAAGCACATGTGTGCCGGATTGATACCCATGTCGACCAACACTTTCTTTGACACTTGCGCATCATTTGAGTCAAGTGCACGGCTAAACAAAGCTGCATCTACCTCCATCTGTGCTGAATTAGGAGAGAAATATGGTCGGAGAGCAGAATCCATCATGGAAACAAAAATCCAAAACCCGTCTTCCTCTGGAGCAAGTAGGAGTGTGTGTCCGGCGATCAAAGTCAGTCCTACGAGTGTCGGAATCAACAAACAACAGTAAGATAACTAAAGTGAAAGCTTACCGGTGGAATACTGCACATCTGGCACCATGGTCAAGTATGCTTGTAGTAAACACACCAATGGGCCTTCAGTAGACTGTAGATGTGGATGTTCGCCGAAACATCTTTTCACATCCCTCTGCATATCTGCAAAGGCGGCCACCCGCACTCTTTTACTCAGTTGAGAGTAGACACCGGCTACACCCTTTGATTTGGCATTTGTCATTAAGCTCCAGACTAGATATCTGACGGATGCTGGAACGCCTTCTCCAAGCAACTTCCGCACTTTCTTGTTCTTCCGGGCTTGCTCGGGAGGTACAGTGGTTATGAGCGACATCCACTTCTGTTCTCGCTGCCGGTGGGCATCCATAGAAGCTTCAGAGTCAGAAGCTTTGCTCGATGCTTTTGAGCGGAACGCAGCGGAATCAGATGATACCCCAGTGGTGATACGAGAAGTACCAGAGATACCAGAAGAGACTGAAATTGCGGGACTCTCCGCTCTGAGGTGCATCTGTACACCTTCTGTGGCCCTAGATTCTGATCTCCGACCGAGCCCGGGAGAAATAGAATCCTCGCTGGAACGGTCAGGGGAAAAGGGAATATTGGGCCTCACAAGCTCGAAGTCCATGTCCCTAACTTGTAAGGTCTCGTTTTCGGTGATGGGCGAATTGACATCGTCTTCCTTATTGAAGGCTTTTCGGCGCAAATTGGGCATTGAAAATTTTTGCTGCAACGATGATTGTGGCACGATGAGAGGCGGCGACATCACTCGAGATTTGGAGCTGGTGATGGACACAGCATCTGAATCTTGTGCACTCGTTGTATTTGACCGCCGAGAGTCTTCCGGCAACGACGTGGTCAATATTCTGTCCTGAGGTTCGGAAGAACCTTTGGAGAGTGATGTCCTTCCGGGGAGGGAAGCCATAGATGTGACTTTTCGAAGTTGACTTGCACGTCCATTTGCTAACGGTGAGCCAAAGCCGTTGGCAAGTGGACTTGAAGGGGCTTTGATTCCACCTCCAGTCAAGGATAGGGTTCTCGAGGAGTTATCGAAAGGGAGAGATAAAGGAGAAGAGTGCACATTACGAAGCTTGGAATTCGATGAAGGTCTACTCAACGACGAAGGACGTAAGGGCGATGAAGTGATCGAGGCTTTCGTCGGTGAAGGTGGTCCTATCGTAGTGGAAGAGAGAGATGCCGAAGATCCCCGAGTTCGCAAGACAGGATGAATGTCGTTCGAAGTACTGTACAATGATTGAGTGTTGCCGAATGTCAGAGCTATCATGTAAATAACACTCACGAGAAGGTATTGCCTACCACAGGAGACTTGAAGCCGGTAGAAAAGCTTTTTGACCTCGGCCTAGATACAGGGGGCCGAGGCGTCGTGTTCTCCTTGGGGATGACTCCACCAGGTTCGGATTGAGGCTCGGTACGCGGGAGAGAGGTCGTGGGTACTGTCACGCTTCGTTTGACATGTGTTGCGCTCATGTGCGGAAGCTGAGGTTGTTCTTGTTGCTGGTCAGAGGTTAGAGGCGGAAGTTGATGCAGTGATGCATCTGGTTGAATAGCAGCTTGTGAATGAAGAAGGGGTGGCGGTGGCGGACCCATGGGTTCGACGCTGAATGTGATAGGTACGGGTCCATTGGATGTCGAAAGATCTACATCAACTCGGGCATAGATAGTCGGCCCACGAGGAAGAGGAGGAGGAGGAGCAGGTGGGTTACGTCTGATGTTTCCACGAATGGGAATAGAGGAGGGAGGGGGTAGCATGACGGGTCGTGGAGGGGGAGGAGGCTTGTTCAAAACCATTCGTAACACATTGGAAGCGACCTTGTTGGGGTCGGGGCCCTGGCGAATTGGGTTCGGTTCGAGTTGTGGAAAATTTTCGACCTTTCGGAGATACAAGGGCCCTGGACTTTGAAGGGGTGCTTTTGGTGCGTTTGGATGGGGGAGAAAAAGTGATTGGCGTTGTCCCTGAACAGCAGTATTTGGATACCCCCTGAGCTCTGCAAGAGAAGGACGAGACACTGACTGACCAGTTGAGGCAGATGCGGCAGGGAAATTGGAGGGCGGAGGTAAAACGGGGGAGATCGGGAAGTTATCTGCTATGCCAGAAGAAGGCGAACCAGTAGAGGCAGTTTGAATGCTTGGGGTTATCACAATAGGTGTCACACCTAGTGACTCATTTTTAGACTTAGACGTCGAAGAGGAATGAACGGAATTCCGAAGATCTTCCGCGTAACGAAATTCTGCACTTTCCATTGTTACTAAACTCATATCTGCCTCTCCCTCTTGAGGATCCATTGCGTGTGAAGGTAGCTCCTCGTCGTCCTCAATTACCAAGGGTCTGTATTATCAACATAAACATAAGGTACAAGAAACACTGAAAAACATGACCTACCGCGTTATTGTCGACACAGAAGAATCGGGGTCATTCTGCACAGTATCATATATCTTCGGTTCCTGGAAGTTTGGATCCTCTGAACCCGCCGCCTTATTTCGATTTTTTTCATCATATGATCCCCGCATGTCGGTAAATGGTGGGGTTGGATACCCTCCACTACTTCTCCCATCATAGGCGCTTCCTGAGCTCATGCCATTTGAGCTCACGGGACTTCCCCAGCGAGTATGCAATAATGGAGAGGGTCCGATCATCCCTCCACCCGAACTTCTTTCACTGGATCGAATTTGATCCTTGGTGAGGTCTAACGGAGATGGTCTCCGACTATCATTTTTCACAGTGGCCAAAGCTCTATCAGATGTTGTGATGTTTGCACTAGGACTGGCCTTTACTACATTCAAAGCCGACGTTGTGTTTACCTTTTCCTTGTTCTCTGGTGCCAACAATGACGCAGCGTGCGCTTCGAGCAGGGATAGAGAAGGTTTCGACGATAATCGGGAGTAGATAGATTCATCGTCAGACTCGTCTGAGTGGTGAGGAGACTCTGGATGACTGGAACCAATGGACCGACGTGAGCTGAGGGACCTCAAAGAAGCAACGACACTGGAAGGTCTTTGCATGGTGAGTGAATCATAACGGGGTGGTATCCGGGAAGGGGTGATGGTGGCATTAGTGTCCGTTGACTCAGCAGTGAGGGAGGTATATAATGGCTCTTCTAGATCCGTATGCTCAGCTTGATCGTACACGGGACTGGGGAGTTGTGCGTTAGCATTTTCACTGACTTGATCACTAGGAAGACGAAGATTTGATGCCATATTTACCAGGCTCGCCATGCTTGCAATTGCAGTGGGAGGCATTGTGGATGTAGATGGTATATTCCTATGATTGAAACCCGATCTTGAGGCCATGCTCATTTGAGAGAGTCTCGAGCTTTTCGACGCCACTGAATAGCGATATAAATAATTATCGTAGATATCAGAAGCACCCTCCCATTCACTTGCGGAGGCACCGGAGGTATGAGACAGGGTGGGGGAGTGGGGTGGAAGAATTTCAGAAGGACTCATTGCAGGAAGACTGATGTTGTCAGGCCGCTGAGCAGGAAACCGGAAGTTCGGTGGTGGAAAAGCAGGGGAAGGCGGGGAGAGATTTCGAGGTGAAGAAGCCTGTAATGAAGGGGAACGTTGGCCGGTAGAGGAGTAGACAGAGTTCGAGCGGACGGAAGCTAGAGTGGGAGATCGTGTGCGCTCTGACTCGATGGGCTTTTCGTGGACCATAGCTTGTAGTGTAAAATGATGAGTGGCAGTGGCACCACCGCTCTCCGAGGAGTCAGTGTCTTTCGAGACACCCGAATCCGTTCCAAGAGAGGCTGAACTCGTCATTGAGGAATGAGAATCACGTGTATTTCTACCTCCGAAAATAGTGTCCAGTCCGCCGTGCACTCCAGCAGACGTTATAGTGCGGCCAAAGGTTCCGAAAGGGTTTATTGGATCAGATGTTGTGGCAACAGCAACCTGAGTAGAGGGGGGACGGGGAAAGGCGGCAACCGCATCTTCTGATATGGGCGAAGGGGAAAGGGTTCGTCGTTCAACGCTAAGGCTACTAACCGAAGAGCTCGAATCAGTATGGTTATCTTCGATCGATTTGGAAAGCAGCCTCGATAGATCATGACTTCTTTCGTCGCCGCGTTCATTTTCGGAATCGTCATCGCTATCACCCTCACCTAAACTCGCCAGCAATGATAATCCAATGCCCACTTCTCCATCTGACGCTACTGAAGCTACGGAACCGCGGGGATCGTTGATTTCCTCGCGGGAAAAACTTGTTTCAAAGATTGGAACTGGAGAGTATGATTGCGATATGGAAGAAGGAGAGTTTGAGCGCATGGTAGAAGCATTCGAAGATCTGATTGAACCGGAACGTCTGGGGACCACGTCTTGATCCACATCTGACTCTGAGCGCACTGTTTGCTTTCCCATCGACTCGGATGACATGACGGTTGCAATACTAGGTTGTCGAATATGCAAGTCCGGCTCACTAAACATAGATGGTGGAGACATCACCCGGGGCAATCCATAATCAATGTCCACAGTTGAAGCAGATGTCGAAGAGTACTGTGATGCCTCCGAGTGCGCAACAGAAGGCATATGGACATGATGCGTTGATGACCTCTGAACAGCTACGCGACTGGTGGCTACAGTCGGTTGTAGAGGCAACGACGCCGTTCCACTTTCAGAAGCGGCAGATAGAAGCGCGTTTTGAGGAGACCTCGACAATGTTAAACGGTCTGTAGCCTGAGCATCGAGGGATGAATTTTGCTTCAAGTTTTGGATATCTCGAGATGTTGCTCGTTCGAAGGCCGGTGTTAGAGGAGTAGCTGGATTAGAAGATACCGGGGTGGAAGAAGATGAACTTCGATAGTTCGAACCCGATGTAGGTGTTGGGGAAATGCCTGTGGGTGACTTGACACGGGAAGACATGGCTGATGAGTTTCGCTTGGTCATTACAGGTCGTTTGAGTTTCGAATGGAAGTGAACAGTTTGTGCATGGAACTTCCCTACAACGCCTTCACAGTAGCCCTAGAGAAGTATCAGGGTCCGCGGTCACATTGAAGAGCAGTTTTTGTTTGTGGACTCACTAGATAAACTCCCTCGTTGTCTAGTATTTGCATTAACACAATTATTTCGTCATCCTGTGGTATTTCGCATGTAAGGGAAAGAGCTTTCAACGAAGGATTAAAAAACAAAACATACTTTTAAGAACATAAGATCTTCACTACTTTCTGCAACACAGTCTTGTATTGCTGTGCATTTTCCTATTCCTCCCTTGGCTGCGAAGCGAGTCCACCGTGAAAGTTCTAAAGCGTCCATGTCAGAAACTCTGACTGAGGACTGGATCAAGGATTGCGCTGTGGTAAGCGGAAAGATGTCCAGGGCACAAAGTAAAGGCGTAGAGAGGCCGGAGGTGACCGCGCGTCTGGAACCACTGTGATGCCAACAGTTCCTGGTATGAGGTTTTGAATGCAGCAATGATAATTGATGAACGGGTCAAGGAAGGAGCGTTATGGTTTCTGAGAAGATGAATGAAATGGATCTTTTTGCATGAAAGAAAAACACCGAATCAGGATTGTCATTTAGAGCGCGCTCTGCGGACCGCGCCACAAAATTCAATTTTATAACGCCGAGCCGAGCCGAACCCCCTCTTCATTTGCATTGTAGGTGTCTTAAATAAGCATACCAGTAGAAACAAGAAGGTTGCAACCTCAACTATATTTTTTCTACACTACCACTACTCTACCTCTAGCAGCTTTCCCAACGCTGGTTCCCAATTGCTACAAGCCGGTTGAATAACTCATCGCGCCTCGGCAACGCTGTGATATAATACACATTGCCATTCACGTCAATGATTTCCACTAAGCAAACAAAAGGAACCATAAGCTCTAGTAAACTTCGACGAAGGTTTCCAAATTGAGACTCACATCCATCGATCACTCGGTCCCCAGTTGACCAACCGACAATCATTTTTCCCTTCCATCCGAAACCACCCACTTTCCTAACCTCCAAAATATCGTTGATCAATAAACTCCATACCGCCGTCTCGGCAGGGGAATCCACATCCTTCTTCAGCCCTAGTTTCGAGAACGCCACCAACGGCTGTGTTGCAGTGGTGCTCACTGTCAGCACGCCTTGAGTCCCCTTCCATTTGCCACGGAACACACTCGGTCCATCCTCTCTCTGTACTTTCTCCACAACCTCGACTGGTTGGACGATACCAGTCTTAGCTTTGGCCTCTTTGATTCCTACAACGGCCTTGGCTTTCTCTATTCCAAGTACACCATCGACGCCAGCTTCCGTCATGATCAAGTCAACTCCTTTTCCTCTGATTAAATATAGAAACTGCACCTTTTGTAGTCCCTTTGACGAGGCCAAGCAGCTTGGACCCTTTGGACTTGCGTGAAGTCTTGGGAGAATCTTCGTCCTCAAGCGCGTCTGTAGATGTCTCTGAAGCGGCGTGCACCTCCTGCACTTGTTCCGAATATTCCGGAGGTAGATCATCAGGATGAGCAGTAGGAGGCGGAGATGATGCACCCTTGTCTAGTCCAACAATAATAGGAGGTGGTGGCAAAGGAGATTTGTTCGTTTCTCCGAGCCGGAGGAGTGTGAGCGTCAGCTGGTTGTCGGTCGGCACCCCCAATAGAATCGTACTGTAAAAGAAAGATAAAACAACGTAACGAATTGGTGAAACGAATTGATCCTACTTTCGAATATCCAAGTACTGACGCCACGTCGGTATCCAATGGTCTAAATACTTGAGAACGTGTTTCTGAGCTAATTTGTCAAAAATTGGTTGGCCGAAGAATGCTAAACCAAATCCAAGTGTGATTCCCTTGTAAACCCAATACTCGGGAAAGACAAGGGATACGACAATCAAAAGTGCGATTGGAGAAGCAATTCGAACGCGCATGGGTAAGGATTTAAATGGCGGCGACGAAGTCAGTGCACTAAATAACGGGATTGGATTGAGGTTCAACAGATTACTTCGGATACGCGGTACATACTTGCCAGTCATCTCCCATATGTCCATGATCATGATTAGGGTACTCATGAGGGTACCCAAATTGTCCCACATTGTTTGTTGAACTGAAGTCGCAGCTTGCTTTGAACCTGTGTCATCTTTCATCGTTTTATCTGTGGCCGATGCTGCTCGCTGAGCATCCACAGCACCTTCAACGTCTACAATATTTGGAACGTTAGCATCCACGATCTCTCCGGTAGAATTTGTTTCCTCTGCTGGAGACGAGGAACCCACTCCTTGTCCCTCCTTGCCCACTGCAACACTGACAGCAATAGTAGAGAGACCCGTTACAAAGTGATCAGCCTCTTTTTCAGCTGCCTCTCCGCGGAATTGTTCCTGGGCACCCGTTATGCTATCCTTGCTGCCTAGTTGGCCTGCCAGAGGCTTCTTCACGCCTCCCGTCGATGTGTCAATTGCAGCCAAGGGTGCCGGGGGGAAAAGAACTGTCCGAGAAGAAGGGACCATTACGAGGGTCAAGAGCAGAGTCAAAATAGTTGGAGTGAGCACATCCTTGTACCATGCCAAGAAGTACGCTGCACAAAACCAAGCAGTACGACTTGCTTCAGTCCAAGACCTAATACGAGCGATGTGCTTCAAAGCGGAAGCGACACCCACAACAATGGTAAGGTAAAGGCGCTCTAGAGCACTACGTAGCTTGTCGGGAGAGTAAGAATCACTGGTAGTGGCAGAATTGCAATCTAAGACGCCGGGGGGGATATTTGTGATGCGCCTGAAATAAAATACTTGCTATGGAATCTGTAAGCCAGAGTAATGTGATAGCGAGCAATAGCAATTACCTTGTTGAACCTCCGAACCAGAATCCACAGGTGTTCATTGTTCAATCCGTTGACTACCGGGATGGGCACTCTGAAAACGATTGGATTACAACCTAAGTATGAAATATACACAATCAAACGTACTTTGGATTTTCACTCCACCCCAAATCCTCTGTTTCAGGATCCTTTGGTCTTTCGCGCTCTCCTATTGCCAATGCCGGAGGTTCAGCAACGGTTGGCACTTCTGAAACGCGATCATGATGTTTTGTGGGCTTGAAAGTCGCCCTTTGGTCGTCGAAGGTTGTATGCGGACCATCTGAGTCAAGGGAGGGCGTAGGAGGGAGGCTTTTCATTAAACTGTCAGCCTGGGAGGCCATGTTTTGTGGGGGAAAAGACTCCAACGCCAATGTCAGACCTTACTTATATAGCTCGACGAGATCCACAACACTGTCAAGTACGTCATGACTGCGTCGGGTTAGGAAGTTTTGTTTTTTATTTGATATCTTGCATATATTGCTAATTTTTCACCAAACGGTAACCGTAGTCCATTTTGGTCGCGTCAAGTCGGGAAAGAGCATTTCAAGGAGGTTATGAGTTGAATACCGTAACCAACGAAGAATAATTTGATAGTAGGCGCCCAGTGTTGAATGACCTAGATGTCAAAAGGTCAACGTAGGACAATAATCGGCCATTTCTTGCATATTTTAATGTTAAATAAACTATAGGCAGATATTATATACAGTATCTAAATCAAGGTATGCAATAAATAAGGATGGATGAGCAGAGTAAATAATCAAGGCAGAGCAAGCCATAATTCCTTCAGCCTCTCGAAATTTGGCGTTCCAAGTCCCTGCGTTGCGGTCAGTACAAATTATGATGATACTTACGAGCACCTTCAATACACACCGTGAGCGGATCCCAGCCACTAGCAGCAGTAAAGCCTTCCGTTCCACAACCAGGATTGTTACCAGATCTGATATCATTGAAAGCCTCTTGGAACAACGTTGAGTAGATCTTGGAT
This sequence comes from Lentinula lateritia, assembly GCA_028011325.1. Lineage (NCBI taxonomy): Eukaryota > Fungi > Basidiomycota > Agaricomycetes > Agaricales > Omphalotaceae > Lentinula > Lentinula lateritia. The sequence continues at coordinate 284,687 of JANVFT010000024.1, read as the reverse complement.
TCGAACCCATGTAATACGTCAACATTATAACTCATTGCAGGTCCCAGGGGTTACTGGACATACCGTAGGATTAATAAAACCAATTGTGCTTTTGCCAATCGCAAGACGGGCGTCGTTTATCATTGCAATTATAGATCCCATAGTGGGTGAGGATGCAGAAGTGCCCCATTCGAGGATGAATTCGCCCTCGGCCTGCAGAACCAAGTAGATTTCAGTACCTAATAATACACTTTCGTGTGAAAAACTTACTGCCACAACGTACGCAGCACTAGCATTAAATTTGAGTACCGCAGATTAATGAAAGAAATACGGTATACCTACCCGTTGACCGCAACGTCGGGGAACCCGCGACTCTACAGAATCCGATTAGTCAATGCAGCATCGGATGAACAAGAAACCTACGTTTCCAGAAGAATTATAAGCTGAAGTCGTGAAATTGTCCGTTTTAAAGTTCTTGATATACGTTGCGACGGCATCTTTTTGATAGTTCGGAATTCCAAAGACATTACTAGGGTATTTGTGAATATTCATATCGACAGTGACGCTCAAAAGACTTGCCTGAATCCTCCACCGCTATAATGATTTCTCAAAATCAATCTTTCAAAAACTGATGGATTCATCTTCACCTGTAAAATACTCCACTAGCAGTGACTCGAGCAGCAGCGACCTCGGGATCATCAACTGAATTTCCTGCAGCAATTTGGGTAGCTCCAACAGAAGTAACATATGGGCATGAACCAGGAAAGCTCGGATTAAATCGGGTCCCATTGACAGATTGAGAACCTGAGAAACGTTAGTGGACACCGATTTGATGAACGAAAACAGAGCTAGGACAGACCATCGTCATTCAGGCATACCTGACCATTGCCTACAATACATGCTATTAGAATGAATTACTTGAGAGCTGAGCAAATCCGAGACCTGCAACTCCACTGTCTCCAGAGGAATATAGGATCGTAACACCCATTAGGCCCAACTTGGCTGATATAGGGATAAATATCAACATGCTCATTCACCGGACGTATGAATCAACTCACCGTACTCGTTGCACTGGCGAGTAGCATAGAAAGGGGTAAGGTCAGCTTCATTGTATCCATAGGATGTGCTGATGACAGCTGCCGGTTTGGTGGTACCACAAGCTGAAGGGCCTACAAATAATTGAACCAGCAAAACAGTTAATTTGACGCCGAATTATGTACCATCGTATCCTCCCGCTTGCGTATCAGGATAGATCGCATCCACCGTGGGGTCATCCCCACCCTCATAGTTACAGTAAGAACCGTCAAGAGCATCAAGGAAATTGTTGAACGATGTGTCTGAAAATAAATTTAGCAAGCTCCTGAACAGGAAAATACACGACGAATGTACTCGGATTAACAGTGTCTCCCACTTGATACAATGTGACATTTAACTTGGAGGTAACCAGCCCCATTCCATATTGAAGATCCAGATGGGATTCTCCAACATAATCAAAACTCTGGTTGAAAGTTTGTTGATAACCTTCCAAAAGATAGCTCGTGTCAGTAACAGACGACATTTAGACATCCACACAAACCTCCATCGATAGAAACTTGGTAAGGAGGACGACCGATGAGTTCAGAAATGGAATAATTAGTGAAAAATAGATCCATATCTGACTGGCGAAAACTTTGAGGCGTGTACTCGACTAGTGACAACGAGGTTGAAGCGATATTGGACCGATAAAAATCACAGTGACCTACCTATGCCATAACTATTCCGACCGGACGCGATTGGAGTATAATCAAAATCATAAAGCGCACGCAGACAGTCAATAGAAATTTGGGTATCACAGTGTCCGACTCCCAAGTAGGTTGTATTAACGACAGTGATGTCCGTTTTCATCAGAGCAGTATCTCTATTCATTGGTGTAGGGCGAATTATAGCATCAAAATGGACAGAGGGAGTAACAATTTCAACATGAGGTGCGACGTGTTGGGGAAGATGATATTCATTGCAAGCTGAACGGAGGGATTCAGTCGACGCGTTTGTAAACGAAGGACGTGTACTTATACTCACCGATGTGTTCTTGACCAGATTCATGCTTGTAGACATAATAGTCCGCAAGTATCAGGTGTTCCGCTTCTTCCACTGTGGCATCCACTTCAATCCAGCCTTGACTTGGTGTTATCCTTAGTCTATCCTTGGGTATACCATTATCTATTAACCATTCATGAACTACCTTGACGCTCTCGGCGCTGGGCGCGAACGTCTTGGCAACCTCTAGTGGTGTCCAATGCTTCCCGAAGTTGGACGAATCAGGATCGGAAATATCATAGAGGTATTCCTCTAAGTTCTGAATGTTGGACTGCGTGAGTCCGAATCGTAGAGGAAGAACTGCAGAAGCATCGTGTTTGCGTTCGAGGACCCACCCGCTTGGAGAACGAGAGCGTCGTTCATGCAAAACGAATGGCGTGAGGCTGGAAGATACCTGTCCAAACCAAGAGCAAATGAATGGAAGACTTAGAAGAGCCAACATGGCACGAGAAGAAGGAAGACTGAAGATTTTGAATTGTAGTACACTGCTGAAATAAGAAAGTGCGCGCGCCAGCTCAGCGCTCAGCGCTCGGATCTCCGGGATCACAATCTTGCACGTGGCCGCACGAATTGCTGAATTACCTCGCACAGTCAAGAGTCCCTACAACATGAGCACGAGCACCAAAACTCGGAAAGGTACAAGCTGTGATACTTGCAAGAGGAGGTGATGTAGTCCCGCTCCCAGGTTGGCTCTAATATACTGATAAATGAAAAAAGGAAAGTGCGATGTCAGTTTAGTTTCGACTTTGGATCAGCTTGGCTACATTCAACTTGATGTTAGGTGTTAGTACTAATAACGGTGATGGGAGTTGCAATACTTGTACGATGGCCAAGTTATCATGTACCTATACGGGTACTTTCAAAGTACGCGAGCCTTGCAGTGTTGATCATCGTCTTGTACTAGTACTAATCTTCAACGTTCAACCCTAGAATCGAGTGATTTCCAAAGAGTGAGCATTGCAGCCCCTTGGCAGATATCCTCCTCTTAGTCTTTGCTCAATAGCTACATTGAACGCCTCGAATCTAGACTATCTGAGGTTGAGTTGTTGCTGAAACAGGTATGTCCAGAGACTCAATATCAAAAGCATCTGAACTATATGAAAGTCAGGCGCAGAGCTCTGCCTCCCCAGTCCCTTCGTCTTCGGCTAGATACTCTGCAGTCGAAATGCTCGACAATGTCGGTGAACACGAAGCTAGTGGATTTCTCGAAACGCTACCTCCCGATGCCGATGTCAATGGTAAAGAAGAGCTCGAGCTTCAACTTAGTGATAACGACGAAACTTTCGATGGTGTTACCATGCTTCAACAAGGTATCTCCTCACTTAGCATGAGTCCCAGATTCCACGGGCGATCCAGTAACTCCAAGCTTGTTTCGGACATCTTTGAACATAGACGTCAGACCACAGAGTATTCGGCCTCCCCCTCGAAGCAATTGCCACCCCCTACACTACTGTACAAACGGCCTGAATTTTGGTCATCGTTCCCAGTAGGCCATTTCACACTAAGCTTTCTGTGTACTTTTTTCTCACTGTTCTCGTCTTCTAACGTAGTGGGAATCAGAGCCAGAGATATTCCTCAATCTCTTTACGTTTCCTGAGAAAGATCTGTTTGACTCCCTCGTTGCGTTATACTTTGAACACATCAACTACCTGTATGCCCTGTTACACCGACCCACCTTCGAAACGTTGATCACCCAAGGCATTCATTATCGTGATCCTCAATTTGCCAACGTTGCAATGTTAGTCATTGCAATCGGGTCCAGATTTTCTTCAGATCCAAGGGTAGTGCTGGAGAAAAGTGGATCTTGGCTATCATCCGGTTGGAAATGGTTTTCACAAGTAAACCTTTACAATAAGGCTACGTTGACTGTTCCGAATCTGTACAACTTGCAAGCCATAGTGGTTTGTGTCCGGCATGCTATCTTCTCGATTGTTACCACTCATAATAATGATACAGCTGTATACTATCTACATTCAAGATTGTCCTTCTCAGGAGGAAGGCTGGTCTCTCATTTCGGCTGGTCTTCGGTTAGCTCAAGCAATTGGTGCTCACAGAAAAAAGGTCTATTCCTCAAAACTGACTGCCGTTGATGAGTTGTGGAAGCGCGCGTTTTGGTTCGTTTTTACTTGTCCAGAATTAAAAGTCTGTTCTGGAACATCCACGATGATTAGGTGCTTGTGTATTCTTGACAGGCAATTTTGTCTTACATTGGGGCGACCCTGCTCTTTACATGATGAAGAGTAAAGATTTGTCAATGCTCGGATAGATTGATCCACTCACTTTCATCCACAGTTTTGACCTTGACTATCCCATCGACTGTGATGATGAATTCTGGCTGTTATCAGACCCTGAAGAGTCCTTCAAGCAGCCTCCAGGAAAGCCATCTAAGATTGCATTCATCACATCTTTCATCGAAGTCAGTTTCATCCTCTCTTATGCTCTAAGAACAATTGTATGTTGGTAAAAAAATAACGGTCTCATTTTGGATTTCTAACATCTTTCATTCAGTACTCCATCAATAAGTCCAAAGCATTTCTCGGCTACACTGGCCAGGGTTGGGAGGAGCGCTTGGTAACACAATTAGACTCCAAGATCAATAGCTGGGAAGCCAAGATACCGGCCCACTGTAAGCCAAGACAACTATGTGTCAAGAAATCTTGTTAATCCATCCTGTAGTACGATTTTCTGAAACCATAGAAGATCCCTTGTTTTTTGTTCAAGCTGCAATGCTCAGTTCAGCATATCATGACTTGAGAGTCCTAGTGCATCACCCATTTGTTGCCCCCGGTGGTAAACCGACCTCTATCACATACTCATGTCTTGCAAGCTGTGACAATGCAGCTCGTGCAAATAGTGGAATTGCATTGATCATTTCCTGTCGTGCACCAACGGTCCTTGTTCCAAGTTTGCTACTTGTGTGTATCCTATCAACAAACACTCTTCATGACTGTACCTAATGTTAAATGCAGCATACTGCCTTCACATCTGCAATTATTCTCTTCTTCAAACTATTCAGTGCCAGGCGTGCAGGAAAGGTCATTGATGTTGCAGGTGTTATGGCAGGTGTCCATGGCTGTATGCGAGTCCTTGAGAATGCTGAATCCAGGTAAAGTTGTTTTCTCTTCCATAATATGGAGACTCAAAGTGAAGAAGGTCTTGGACTGCTGGTCAACGTCGGTGGGTGAAGATTTTCATATACATGTGAATTGTGTCTAAGCTAATTTGAATATAGTGACATTCTACATAATCTTGCTGTCTTGGGTGATTTTCCGCTTCAATTGACATCCTCCACTGACACCGGACCTCCAACATCCAATCAATCTTCCATTGAGATACCCAGTATGCTGCAACCCTGGCTTGAGTCATTATCATCTATGGACTTTCAACAACTGCTCAATAACAACCACCATACCCCCCTGGTCCCCCAGTCGATGTTTGACACTGATGAACAAATCAGGAATATGTGGAATGATGCACCAATGGGAGTAGGATCTGAGTGAGTGACTGTCTTCAAATCCGATTGATTTCTTATGTTACTGTATGAATAAACAGTCTAGATTGGGACAGTTATCTTGCTACCTTGAATTGGATGTCACCGAATCATAGTCACCAACTATGAACCTTTTGCTACCTCTAGGATCTGTAAATCTTTCAGTCCCCTACCTTACTGTGTGTACAATCTGCTGGGATATGGATGGAGAATGAAGGTGGTCTCAGATAGGGGCTGCTACAGTGAATGTTCACATATGGGCTCAGATGGGGGCAAACAGCAAGGGTAATTCCAGGGTAATTCTACGAAGGACATAATCTTGTTGATGTCCTATTTTTGATGAGGGACTCTGAGGTTCCAGTTCAGGTATAGAATTTCACTCAATATATACACAGTCAAGTCTTATACCAAGACCTGTTCGACGAATAGACCTGAATAAAATAATCCCTCGGTGGTCCCTTCTTGGATCCCGTAATGCGCAACGTCATTTTGTTCTGTAGCAGGTTCGCTTGGGTCCACGAGGGGAAGCTGAAGGACAAAGGTATGAAGGAGTAAGCAATACTGTCGAAGCAGAGTGTTGATCACCTTTAAGAGAGCAGCGTGGAAGTCACCTTGCCCCGCTGACCCTATTGCAGCTGTGGGATTCGGGGCTACAGAGGTAACGGCGACTAGTTCTGCACCACCAGTAGAGTAAAAAACTTGAAGAGTCAAATTTTTCCAATCGACCTGGACTGCGAAATTGTGCCATTGGCCAGCAGTAAAGGGGGTTTCGAACAATAAATTGAGCGCATGATCCCGGACTTTCAGAAATCTTGCATCAGCGGCAAGTTCAGTTGTACTTGGGTTGCTGAAAGGTGTGCCTATAAAGTCTCGTGTCAGAGAGGATAATATCTAACTTGACAACTAACCTAACTGAAGCTCAAAAACATGGGTCCCGTCTGAGGGTTCTATGAATACAATTTGGTATTCATGCGAGTAGTTCAAGGGAAGGTGTTCATTTTCCTGGACAGAGAAGTAAAATTTCGAAACTCCAACTTCCATTATAGCGTCTAGGGCAGAGTTGCTTCCATTTCCCTGAGCAATAAGGTCTGTCCTGCGGAACCCATTCTGGGGAGTACTGCCCCCTGGAACGAAAATAGAACTATTCGTTATGGTAAGTGATACGACTTGCTCTGAGACGACCGAACTCCAAAGAGGAGTTGGCGTCGAATCTGTTCCGAGAAGAGTTGTGTACTAATATCGTGACTTGAATTAGCACGGTCGACTCAAATTGATAAGACGAAACGAATACTACATGCGAGGCGTCCTCACTCCCTTTGACAACGCTAGTGGGGCATAGACATGATTACTGAGATGAGAGGATATAGTATATCGTAGACACGAACGTCAAGTATGGACCAATCGAGGAATCAAGGTCCGATTCAGTCATTGTCTGTGGAACCCGCCCATCCCAATACAGGGATGCAGTAGCAAGAGCAATTGCGGTGTTGATGAGGAGAGCTGTGAATAGAACCATTTCGGAACACCAAAGTAATGTCTAGCTCGCTGCCGCATCATTTCTATATACCTGGATCGGTGAAATTCCGGGTAAAGGAGGGGGGGAAATCAAGAAAAAGTTATCATGTGGAGACAATTCTTTGATATACTTTCTGCCTTCCATGAAAAACATCGGGGCGTACATTATACTGTAAAGCGCCGCAATTAATCCAGACGATCCTGGAGTTCTGAGCAAGTATAGTAGTAGGACGACTATGCCGCGTACACTAGTATCTTTAGAAGTTTAGATCGTGTATATTACACTAATCGACCAAAACTAGAGAATCCAAAACTGAAAATCCAGTAGCAACACCACCCTCATTACTGTCCTTGCCCTTCGTCCGCACTAGCCATCCAGCCTCTTTCTCGCTTATGACTTTCCCTTCTCCAAACAACGACCAACCGAATATACCTAGTTCGCTTACCACCTCTGTCTCGACACACTCTTCCGACCCTGCACGCACTAAATAGTTCTTCAATCCCAAAGGCGGAGAAATCAGCTCCATCGCGATCCACGCTGGCCGTTCCCTCGGAGGTAGGGAAACGAGAAATGCCGGTATGGCTTCCTTGTAAACATTGTTTCCCCCTCCTTCACGTTGCGGCTTGAGAACAAGTTCCAAAGCTCTCCCTCGAGCCTGGCCAACTCCAGTGTCACCATCTAAATGTAGTGGCCACATCTCCATCCAGCTTGTCCGAAGATCGGCAAGGGCTTGAGCGGAAAACACGCCTCCAGAGCCATATTTCGTCTCATCGCAAAGAAATCGCTCGAGGACCCCAGGTTCAGTGAGTACTTGCTGGACCTTTTTGCCTCCCGCAAGCTGAAGAGGTATCGAAGGACATTTGATAGCCTTAGAACGCTCAAGTTTGAACCGGGTCTGGTACTGTGTTTGGGTAGGAAAATCATCCGGGGTGTATCCTGATCTATAATAGACTGTAGAAATTTCCACTGGAAGCTCGTCTGGAGACTCTATAATTAGCGCGAAATCTTTCTCCGATATTTTGGTTTGATTAGCAAGCTCGTCAAATGTACGCCGGACGACGTGAATGGAATATCTTTTGGGGGCGATCAGTGACAAGCATGTGCCGTTTGGATGGAAGATGAATTACTTTTCCAAAAGCTCATATTCCAACCAAAGCTGATCGAAGATATTTCTCTCACCCTTTTGAACGACAAAGAGGATCCTCGACCTGCGGAGTATCAAGAGCATACTTAACAGAGACCTCGAAAAAGCTATTACCCATCAACATTGTACGCCGCATGGGCAGCCGCTAGTCCTTCTACCAAACCCGACGTGCTATGATTAGGAGGCAGGTTGCTAGCGGTTAAATGCGCCGAGTTCGTGTAGAATTTTGTCAAAGTTTCCAAACTCCTTGAAAGTATCGATGATGATCAAAGTAGATCTACATCACGTACGGGTTGCTTACCGATGCATCTCAGCGGTTTTCTGTGCTAATGCTCCGAAAGAGGAAGATATGGTGTTGAATTCCACCTGCTTTAGGGACAATTCGGAGTCCCGTTGATGCAGTAAATAGTCAGATCGAAATAGACCTAGATGCAACGGCTACCGATACCAATGAGCGGATTTCGAGAGGCGAATTGCTGAACATGCACTTGAGCAAGTCCTCTCTCGCGCAAATCACGCCATCCCGACCATAGTTGGCCAGTGAATTCATCCACCTGCCCTACCCCTACCTCAGTTCCCATAGTTTGATCCAAGAACTCAGTATCCATCGCAATGCGCGAGTACAATACGTTATAGATAGACTGCAGCCTCTGTGCTTGCTCGAACTGATCTCTTGGAAAGGGAGTAGGAAACAAAGATATTGGGGCATGTATTGCTGAAGTGAGTCTGGGAGGCTGGACGCCAATAGGCAGATAGAGCAAGCCATGAGCTAGAGCATAGCTAGTAGCACGGTACTGCAGAGCGTTACGATCTTTGTCAGATATAAGGGGAGGCCATTGTGTAAAGTCGAACGCTGGCTGCATGATGGTGGTTAGATCTTGCAAATTAGCGCCCAATCTTCTTTATGAGCATTCATTTTCATCCTACCAATCCAACCATCGAGGATGACCACGATGCCAATTTACCCTCGAGCGACGAAGACGAAGACGAAACCTGGGATGATTGGATCTCTGATTCGAGTACGCAACGCGGCGACTGCAGATCTCTTTTTGACAACAAGACTGGCAACGTAGAAGACATCATTGCATACGACAAGGCAGCTCATGGTTTTGATCTGAACGAGGCTTGCGCAAGATTATGTTCGTTTTTTTAACTTATTAGGGCATCGTTCGTGGCTCATACAACTCTTCAGCACTGGATGTGCACGGGCGTATACGATTGATAAATTTCATTCGTCAAACTGTATACGATTTTTAATTCAGAGATTTGAATCCCATGTTAATGTCCTTAACGTAGAAACCCGCCCCTGCCAATATCGCATCGTTGACGGGGAAAGAATCTTTTTTTACGAGTGATGATTTTCTTCGTCCAGTTGTGGAGGATGATCCTATGCTTCGTGAGTCGAGCACGTATCTTACCCGCGCTAAAATCTTTCAACACGCCTTAGGATATCAGCCTGACGATTGGACTGATTCCGAAGATGAAGATTCTCTTTCTACGGATCGACGCATTCGATTACTAGAACAGAAACTAACAGAAACAAAACGCGACTTTCAGGAATATCGAAAGATCGTCAACCAACGTTTCAACCTTGGGCAAACTGCAGAGCCCAGTGGTCTCCCACCAAAACGCGATGACGATTCTCATTATTTCGAAAGCTATGGCGCTAATGACATTCACGCAGTCATGATCCAGGACAAAGTGCGGACATCTACCTATGCACGTTATATTCTCGGAACGCCCTCTGTATTTGAAAACGCTATAGTCCTTGATGTTGGCTGCGGCACTGGTATCCTCTCTCTCTTTGCTGCAAGGGCAGGTGCAAGGAAAGTTTTTGCTGTGGATGCTTCAGACATCGCTATGAAGGCCGAGAAAATCGTAAAAGCGAATGATTTGGACAGTGTCATTACTGTTATCCGAGGAAAGGTCGAAGATATCCAGCTACCTGAAGGAGTCAAAGTTGATGTTATCATCTCCGAATGGATGGGATATGCGTTGTTGTACGAAAGCATGCTTGACTCTGTCTTGGTTGCCCGAGACCGATTTTTGAAGCTTGATGGTGTTATGGCTCCCGCCCACTCTAGAATGATGCTTGGGCTATGTGATGCTAGTGAAATAGTGAAGGACCGCATAACTTTTTGGAACGATGTTTATGGTGGGTATCTATTTGATGCTTCTAAGACTGTCTTTGAATCTGCGGTCATAGGCTTTGATATGTCAGTTATGGCAGAGGAAATGTATCATGAAGCTGTCATCGATGTCGTTGGATCTCATGCTATGCTAAGCACCCCGTCTGTCGTGAAGGTCGTGATCCCATTTTGTTTATGGTTCGTTCAGATTATTCTGACTCTCACCCTTAGGAACTCCATCTCTCCTCGACTACTACCCGCCAGCTCGACTTCATATCCTCCTTCAAATTGACATCTTCAGTCGATCGACGTACCAAAGTCACTGCCTTCATTCTATATTTTGACACTTTCTTCACCGCGTCTGGCAATCCAGTCGCTCCTGAAAAGGAAGTAGATGTTATACAGGAAAACGATGCTGTTGTCGCAGAAGTCTGGCCTTTGGGCGGGCGACCTGCGCCCCAAAGACGCATGAGCCAGCATCACAAGAAGGAAAAGTCTGTGGACAAGTCTACAGGTGATGCAACCAAAACGGATGTGGTGACAAGTTTCAGTACGGGCCCGAAAAGGTGTGATGAACCTCATCTGATTATCGGGATCGCATCTCATGCGTTTGATCAGTATCCCCACTCACTGGAAACAGACTCTGTTCTTGCTGAAAGAACCTTTCGTGGTAGATGAAGGTTGGTGACCTATTCTTTCGGTAGTTCATACGGGATTAAACATGGGTTTGTTTAGGATTTGTTGTATATGGCCACTTTCATTGCCGCAAAAGTGTCTCGAACTCTCGTGAGATTGACGTCGAGATGCACTATACAATACAGGACGTTGAGGGCCAAAATGAGAGTCCGGAGGTCATAGTGCAGATGTTCAAAATACAGTAGTGAAATCAGAAAGCTTTCTGTCTACTAAAATCTCCATCCATCTCAATGGCTCATTCTACCTATGTTACTGTATGTTCCAGTACTATGTATATAGGGTACATAATCTCTCAATAAATAGATATTGATACCGGCGCTTATCTCACCTTGGTCCTATCATGTCGCTGATCCACAGTGCAGAGATCGCTCAAACTTCATTCAAAACTATTCCTATCATGTGCACTAGCAATTTACCCTTGAAGAGAGAAAATGTCGCTCACGTAGACAAATGACGCTGTAGTGACCTCTCTCATGTAATCGGCAACGGGGCCGACATTTCAGTCCGGCGCGCTTTAGCCAAGGAGATTCGAAATGCTTGCATCAACGTAGGCTTCTTCTACGGTGCATAGAGCCTCTTCAATCGCACCGAGTAACCTCTCTCTGAGTACTGTTGATAGTCGCCAACCACGGTGTTCCCCAGACGCTTATCGAAGACTTTGTATCACAGTCGAAGGAGTTCTTCGCCCTACCTTTGGAATCAAAGCTGAAGGAAAGCTTGCACCTCCTGTTGTGACCTACTGCGAAACCTTTGCTTACCATGACATAGATTGAAAACAAAACAACACCTAACATGATGGGATATTCAGCTTTGCTCAGTGGTAACAACGATCCTAATGGCGGGGGTGATTTTCAAGAGGGATTCGAGTTCACTGGGGAGCCCTTGAATCTTCTGGATCATGGTGTGGTCTCCGAAAATGGCCATAGCATTGGACTCAATACTTGGCCTCCTGAACTACCCAAATTTCGAGAGGCCGCACTTCGCTATTAGTTAAAGATTTCCATTTATTTCACAAATTCAGATCCACAGACTAATCCACGATACCATTAGCGAAGCAGTGGCAAATATTGGGAAAGTGTTATTCCCGATCTTTGCTCTTGCGTTGGATTTAAAAGAAGATTTTTTTGAAGAAAAGGTGGTTTCTTGGTTCCGTCCGCTCCCTAACCTAAATATTTCGTCTCAGACGAACAATGCTGCTGCGCTCATGCGTACCCTCCGCTATCCACCGCAAGAAGACGTATCGGACGATCACATTATCGGCATTGGCGCCCATAGCGAGTAAGTATTTCAATATATATTTTCGCAACTCATAAAGTGATGTTCATAAGCTGGGAGGTCTGTGTCTTGCCAAGGTTTAGCATTCTGACTTCGACGTAGTCTAATCTTCAACATAAGTGTTTCACGATCCTCTGGCAGGAACCGGGTATTCAGGCGTTGCAAGTCCTCAACTCTGAAAAAGAGTGGATCAATGCTCCCCCAATTCCGGGTCAGTCTTGTAAATGACGTTTGTCTACTTCATTTGACCTGTCTATATTCTTTGTGTTTAGGAACTTTTGTTATCAAGTTGGTCTTCCGCCACTGTACGATGTACATACCATTAATTTTTTCCTCGTAGTCTAGGTGATCAATTTGCTCGATGGACAAGTACGTGCACATGTATTTTGAATTTTCGAACTTTTTTCAGCTAATTTGGATCTCCAGATGGTATTTTCAAGTCCACCGTACATCGTGCTATCAACAGAAGCGGTGTATGCCGATATTCCATACCATTGTTTGTGGGTGCCAACTGGGATGCCAGACTGGAAGTAAGCCGTTCCTACATATTCTTATCTATCGGTATGAGCCTTCATATCAATGTGCATACAGCCCATTCCTGGTTGCGTATCCCCCGAACGACCTCTTCAATACGATATTATCACAGCAGGAGAATATGTGAAGACCAAGTTAGCAGAGACGTATAGTCACTGAAGTAGGGTCTTGTATTCTAATATCTACCAGTCTATGGCTTTTGCCTATACATGAGGTAGTGAGCGAGTGCCATCATCATACAGATGATGGTGCATATAAATATTGCATGCATTGACTACATTTGGGGCTTGGAGTTAGTCTACAGAAGGAGGTCTGCCAACTGACTCCATGGCTTGACAGACTCTGAGTCCTAGGACCAAGTGCCCATGATGCGCGGTGACACCCCAATATGTAGGAATGTAACCAAATAATAACATTATGAGTGACAAGCATACTATCTCCTTGAGAGGCAGGAGAGATGGTCAAAACCATGTGGGACACAGTTCCCCATGATCACCTGTAAATTCTCGCTCCCTGGGACAACTCGTGAAAATATATGTTGGTTACAAATCTTGGACATGAGAGTCTGGACTCCAGCTAAAAGAAAACCAGATTCACTGAATGAGACGTCCTCGAGTAAGGGAGTGAGAAAAAGGGTGAATCAAAATCAGAGGATGCGCCAGGCGCGACGATGATGACCAGCCTGAATGGCTGTCCGTGACCGCGGTAATCATTGATCACCGGCACCCACCGTCGCCGCTTTATCATACCGCTCCTACTTTTGTCGTAATTACTAATCACTGATCACTGGGGTCGACAATTCCTGCAAATACTGTTACATCTTCATCTAAAATGGCTTCCAAGTACTTATGCATTCGTTTTGCATTGAATGAAGAAATATAACCATCGTGTTCCAGGTCTCTTGCTTCATGTATCTTCTGCAAGATTATCAAAGGTATGCATGTTGATCTCACCGAACTTTGAACGGGTCTTAGGCTTGAACTAAGTGATTTATGTTTGGTTGTAGGCGAGATACCGAGCTTTAAACTCATTGAAACAGACCTCTCGTTCGTGTCATGAATGCCATGCTTCTGAGCATGGTTTCTCAGTCTGAAACATTTTTTGCAGCTACTCGTTCCTCGACGTTGGTCCTATCGCCTTTGTGAGTGGGCGCTCCTAGCACATTGCTTGTCAAACACGCTCAATTCATGTCAAAGGGACACTCGATGGTCATCCCGAAATGTGAGCCGTCATCGCTTCATCATCTAATCAGACTCACTTCCTTATCATTACTCTCAGACCATGCTGCCAAGATGCACGAACTTCCAGACGAATATCTTGCGGACGCTCTGCCAATCGCAAAAAAGATTGCGCTTGCACAAGGTGCAGAGAATTACAACATTCTACAGAATAATGGAGCCTTGGCCCATCAGGTGAGTTCGACCTCAAACATTGTTACAAATCACATTTGCCCGGTTTATATATGTTGGAGCATTCAGGTCGTCCAACACGTTCATTTCCACGTCATCCCAAAGCCCAATGAAGAAGAGGGTTTAATTGTCGGTTGGCCCGCCAAGGAAGTTACAAAGGAAGAATTACAAAAGGTGTATGAAGAGCTGAAAGGAAAACTGTGATCGGAAAACGGAGTATCTCAAGGAATTTTGAATGACGTGCTGGTTATATCCTTTCCTTTCCTCTCCTGTGCGCTTTTGTAAGGGTTCGTGTTTCGAATAGCGATGCGCCGCCGTGCGATCTTATGCAGTGTTGTCATCTGTTGTCATATGGGCTGCCCCCAAGCCAAGACTTTTCGACTGTACCACAATTTTGCTCGTAAAGTTGTATAGTCCTCTCGAGTTTTCACTGCTGCCACTAGACTCCTGTAACTTCGAGGCCTGTGTCGCCTCTCCTGCACAATAGCAGTGTGGTGGTATGTCTCACTGGTATGCACTTTTCAGTAGATTGTTCACGGATATCTGTGGTTATCTCTTGGCTGATGATTCAACTGATGCAGATTGTATAGCCAAGGTTGTTCATTTCACTCTCGCTTCGGGATATATCCGAAAGGAGGGAATTCGTGAGGTTGCCTATACTTACTCGAGTATAAGTATGGGACAGCTCTTTGAGTATGGTTTGATTGGCGGGCCCAACACGTTTCTTTCTTAATATCCACATACTAACACATTCTTCTCCTTTAAAACGTCTTCCACTTGGACGCACATCATTTTTGAATCACCCTACCGCAAATTGGCTTCATATCCACATCCCACGCAACGTCCTTCATCTCATCTTCTGCAAATATGTCCGAGAAGCAGCGAGTTGGCACCCTAGCGCGCAGAATCCATGGCTGGTCCTGGCAAGCGGTGAGTAGCGCATCCACACCTGTAGTTATGGTTCTGCTGCTTGACCATCCCGACACAGTTTCCAATCGGTATGGGTACTGGAGCAGTCTATGTGACGCTTTCCGGACTTAAAGAGCACTCACCAACACTCACTACCGTCGAGACCATATTCTATTTCTTGAACATTTCGCTGTTCATCCTCAACACCACTACTCTCATGACGCAAGCAATACGTGAGCATTATATTTTCATCTGAAGGAGGATCTAAAACGAACGCCTGAAGTATTTCCAAGGCAAGCATGGAGGCTGATCAACGACCCTGTGAAAGGAATATTTGTGCCACTCGTCGTAAGTGTTGAACTCCGTACTTCATCTACATACAGGTCTGAGTCGCCTTCCGTAGGTCCTTTCATTTGCAACCATTATCATTGGCACCATAAATTATGCTGTACCGCCAGGTTATGTCAGTCCGGGCTTCATCTACGTCCTGTTCTGGTATGTCTACTAGTCTCATTTCGGGTCCTTGAAATCATATATTGTCGTTCGACAGGATTTATGTCGCCTTCGCCTGCCTAACTTGTCTACCTATGCTAATGATTTGGTTCAATCAACCACACGATCTGGCTACTTTCACTCCTGCTTATGCCTTCTTGATTTTCCCGATGGTATGTCATCACTCCGTCCAAACCCCAATGTAAAAGCTGATCTCTGTACACAGATGCTTGTGGGAGTCGTCGCCTTCAATGTGTTGAAAGTAATGAACCCTGCGGATACCCGAGCAGTCGGAGTTCTCGTTTTGGGCTATTTCTTTCAGGGTAATTTTTGGCTCCTTGGCTCGGTCCAAAATTCAGAACGGTTTCCTCAGGAATTGGATTTTTTATGACCTTCTTCTACCTTTGCATTTACATCATTCGCATTATGTCTGTAAGTATGTTCTCAAACACCCTTCAACTTCGTTTTATCTACGGCGACTTTACCTAGACCGGCTTCCTCGATGGTCATCAAGCAAATGGAGCCTTTGTGGCATGCGGTAAGTCCTGAATTTCCTTGGTAAAATCGATGAGACTCAGTCATCAAACTATAGGTCCACCTGGATTCACTGCACTTGCACTGTGAGTCGTACATTGTAGTCAATGGCTCCAAGTTGTTTACCCCCAATCGCAGACTCAACCTCGGAGATCATGCAAGAAAAATGTGCGTAAAAACCCAACTCCCAATGCTTCCTTGACATTCCGAATAGTCTCGCTGCCCATGGCCTTATTACTCCAGCTGCAGGGGACATTTGGTATGCCAGTAGTGTTCTGTCAGCGCTGATGCTCTACGGATTGGCTGTATTCCTCTTTGTCTTTGGAGTTCTGCCCTACTGGTTCAAGGTCCATAAACACCTTAAAGAAATACTTGGCTGCTGGGCACTGACCTTTCCGTAAGTTATGTTCAGTCATCGTTCCTCAAACCGTAACCCAAACAACTTCACAGAAACGTTGGGTGGATTTCGACCACACGAGTCCTTGGTGACGTCCTCCACATTCCTGGACTATATGACGTCCATTTAGTCATGACAATCCTAATGTGTTTAACGTGGGCGGTTCTGTTTATACTGACTGCCGCCGCTTTTTGGAAAGGATTGATCTTCTATTCCCAAGATGACGATGTCCTCAAGGACCTTCGTCAGGACAATGATTCTACACTCTCCTATTCAACTGCATCTACAGCGGTCTAGGTCTCATGCCGACCGACCACTTTTCTTTCTTGTAATTACTCTCATGAACGACCATGATCATATTAGTAGATAAAGCCGACCTTTATTATTGTCTCCTACATATGTAGGAGATCTCTAGAGTATCAAGTACTCAATGCCGCTCTTTCGAAACATAATTTGGACTGTTTCCTATCCGGATCCTCTCTGAATGAATACACACATGCACATACAGCATGTATGGCGGCAATAAATTGTGATGTATTTTTTTCTGGATAACCGGTTCTGAGGCCCAGCGCTCAAATGGTACATCCATGTTGAAACCTTCTCTAACATCGACCAAATGTATATATATGTATGCACAGTCAGTCGAGAAAACCACATAGGATTTTACCGCATACATGGATATGTTCAAGGCTGAAGTTGGCTGCTTGTTAGCGCGCAGACCTGTGAACGGTAACGGTACTACCGACGTTGAGTCAAAATTCGGGGCCGATACTTATGAGGCTCAGGCGCTCAGGGTTCAGGGTGCTGCGATTTACACAGTAAACTGCCCATGATACTGTGCCACAGTATTATTCAGTGAAGGGAAAATTGACTCGGGACTAAGCATAGGACAATTTATAAGAGATTTGCGATAATCCCAATTTCAGCGCGTCAAAAATGACATCCAAAGTTCCTGCTAGTACATCCAGCACCTCTCTCGTATCTAACGCGAACACCATCTCTTCGAGGGTGCCTTTGAATCCCCGCCAAACACCACAGAAAGATTACGCAGCTGCGTTCGGGGACCTTCAATCCCGATACGGCGTTGCTGCTAGCCATAACCCTATCTCCACCCCCGTGGTGAAGAAGAAGCAGGCGAAAGACTCCACACAGGCATTAGCGGCCCAGATCGCACCAGGGACGTCGGAAGGGGCACCTAGTGATGGCTCGACTGGCGTTTTCGATGGACCTTCACCAGATGGGCTGAAGAACAAGAAACGTGGTATCTCGAGGTTTTTTCCTTGGATAGGTTTGATCATTTTCATGTGGGTAAACGATGTAGTGCTCATGACAATTAGGAAAATGAAGGCACGCCGTTTTGGATGAATTGAACGGCGCTTGCGCTACTACTGATCAGCTACTGATCATGATTGGAGGATTTCAGCTGTAGAGGAAAATATAGGAATGGAAGATAAATGGATGCAATGCAATGTCAACCTGATTTACAGCTTTGAACTGATATAGAGCGACCTACTTCGGTGCCTTCAAGTTACACCGAGAGCTTACATGAAATCTTCTTCCAACTCTCTACCGGTTTTTCTAGCTCCAATTGCAGGCTTATCGTCGTCTTCGCCGTCGTTATATTCTCCATTGAACAGGGAGTCGTAAGACCGAGCAGCTTTTTCAACTTCTCTGGCCCGAGCAAGTTCCAATTCTGCCTTTTTCTGTAGATCGATGAACAACACCTGGTGACCGGAAGTGAATTGATTGCACACCTTCTCCGCGACAGCAGCTCTGCGAATAGCCGATTCCTTCTTGATTCTATCTACTCGTTCCTGTTCGTGATCCACTTGTCGCTCGATCTTGGTTTTAGTTAACCGATTGACGATGGAATTTTCGCGCTTGACGACATGTACTAGAAAGTAGATGCATAGTATTCAGCATTGTCGAAGAAGGTCATTATGGTGGCCCACAGGTCCTAGACTGACCACGTTTCACCTATCATCAAGACTTGCACCAATAAGCCATGTTTGCCAACTTTCGAGCCTTGAAAAAGTTCACCCGTTTGTCATTGTGAAATGACACTTGTCCCACAGCCATATCTCCTGTTTTCTAAGCTGCATTCGTTCAAAGAACTGAGCTGGGAATGAGTTAAAAACGCACCTTCAAATTATCTGCTGGGGTGTAGATGATGGTCAAATTATCCTTTTTGTTTCCTGATGAATCATGATTTTAGTTTCTGGAGGACTAGTCGTCAGAGACTCAGACGGACCCTCGATAGAATTGGCCTTGACTAGTTGTGCACAGTCTATTAACAGGACTTCTGGTATAGCTTCCCAGGACATTGGCTCAGGCATTCGGAGGTATACGTGAGCAGAGGAAAGTTTGTCCACATGAAACCAAACGTCCTGTGGCCAGGCGTACTTGATGAGCTCTTCGTCTAAACAGAATGAGAGTCATGATACAAGAAATTCAACCATGAGATTTCTCGTACTTTCGACTTTATCGCGGCCCATATAAATAGTAGCAGCAGGGGAAACAACTTAATATTCGATGTTAGAGTGTGGGCGAATGGCCTAAACGGCGGGTGTATACCTGCGGACGTGAAGAACAAGACCATAACAGTGGCAGCTAAGTAGTGGCAGGCGGTGGTATAAGGTCAAATGTCACACTGGTCACACCAGTAAGCACGGCCGGCAGGTGCACAGTGAATTTTGATTCTACGCTACGCAAAATCGAAAACAGATCGAAAAGCAATTTTAAAACATTAATCATACATTCAAGCACAAATCGAGGGCGAAGAGGATAGACGAAAATATAATGAAGCTAGTTATGTGAAAGAGATTGAGCTGAAAGCTAGAGTGCGTGAGGGGACACTGAAAAATGCTGATAAATGCGGGCAAAAATGGGAATTCACAAAGCGTCAGACCCTGGGGTTCAGAAAAATGGATCTCGGGATATGGAGCTAGGGCGCAAATTTAAAGGAGGAGGGAGAACCGATTGTAATGGCATCGCGGATTCCTGTGGTAAATAGTGATCATACGATCTATTTAGTGTGTGCTGGGGGTGGTGTAGCAGGACGTTCAGGGAACGGGGGGTCTGGAGGCACGGAGTCCCGACGAAGGCCCAGTGAATATGCCGGTAGTACACGAGGGTCATAACGAGGAAGAGTATCCACCCTTGTAAGTGGGATCTGGCTCGGGACAGGCTGCATTTGTAAGCCATCATTATTATTATTATCTTCACTACGATAAGGCGCGCGCGTGGTGGATACGTTCGTAGACATACGTCGGCGATAAAATTTGCATCCCGAAGCTGCAAGAAATAATGACACAGAAAAGATGGATATGCCTGATAGAGCGTCTGGTGAGTTAAGCAGCGATATAGGCAAACGATCACGACGTACAGAGACCGACCACCATCGCAGAGAGTACCTGATGACTAAGACCAGTATTGGAAGTTGAATCCACGGCGGCAGAGCGAGGTAAAGGAGAAGCGCGAACCGCGTAGGTGAAGATTAAAAAGTCGAGGATGAAAGATAAATTGGAAATCATCGGAAACGTGAGTCTTAAGAAGGACAATGTCGAATAGATGTCCACAACAAAGGTAGAAGGACAGACTGTGATGGTGCGGATTAAAGACGAGGTGATTGCGAAGAAATAGGTGTTGAGCAAGAGCAATGCTGTGCAATGGTCTATGACGATGGAAGCTGAGGACGGGAGTGTCCAGGTAAGAGGTCGTAAATGATTTGGTGACTCTACCCTACCGAAAATAAGAAAGTCGAGAAACAAGACGATCCTTATATGTGGACAGTGATTTTCAGCCACATAAATGAGTCAAAGAGTTCTCCGAACCTGTCTAATTACTTGCCGGGGGGGCACCTATTTAAAGTTCAGACGAGGTCCCTTCCGTACCATCCAGTGCAAAGATTCCACTGACATGTTCTCTCGAAAGTGCAAACACCGTTAGCGGGTAGATGAAGCTCTGGGGAAAGATGAAACAAGATCAATTAACATCATGGAAGCATGTTGCATTTGCGCTAAGATGATACCCTTAGTGGGATATCATCCTGTACAATCAAGGCGCTTAACAAGACTCTTTGTTTGGATGCACGTGGAGCGTTGGCATCGCAAAGCCCTATTTCTTCTGCCCGAACGATTTTCGAATAGCAATCCAGCGTTTCCGATGAAGAGTGCAAAAAAGTAAGGTGAACAAGTTAATAAGAGTGGAGGCTAGCGGAGGACGAGTAAGAGGCACGAAAAACTTGTCATAACCCTAACCTAGACTATGAGATCTTGAAACTCGATTTCCGATTTGTTTCCGATCCTCAGGCCTCGGCGCTCCCTGTCCTTCCCTGTCCCTGCTCTCTAAATTTTTCTGAACTGCTTTACCCTTTCAACTATCCGTCGTCGGATATCATTTGATAGCTCCGTCAGGATTGATTATAACAGCTTTGCCCTACGTAGATCTCGATCGAGGAAAATCATATTTATAATTTCAAAACGAACTTTGAAAGAGATTCCGTAGAATTTATACACAACAAGAGATCCATACTATACAAAACTATGTTCCTCCAGATCCTACATCGTTCGTCATAAGGATGATCCTTTTCCCCCGTTCTAAAAATCTACTTTGGTCAAGATTTGGTCCGCTCTGCCCAGAACGTCAGCGACGCCTTTCAATCCTGCTTGAGCTAGCGAGATATCTAAATCAGCAAGAATAATCTTAATCACTTGTTCCACCCCTTCTTGTCCGGCTATAGCTGCGCCGTACACCCAAGGTCGGCCGACTAACGATCACGCCGTAAGTTGAAGAATAATTTCATGAGCGAGGACAAGAACTCACGAAGCACGGCTTGGGCACCGAGAGCCATAGCTTTGATGATATCACTCCCGGTTCGAATCCCAGAATCAAACATGATAGTAAACTTTCCTGATTTCTGAGCTGCTCTGACCTTTTCAGATTTCATGATGCTCTCTAAAGCATAGATCGAAGGAATCGCGCCATCGAGCTGTCTACCACCTATCAAGGGGTTCAATTCATCAGCATAACAGCGAATATCAGAGTTTAACTTGATCCTACCGTGATTCGATACAACGATACCATCTACTCCGATATCAATAGCTTTCTCAGCATCCTTGAAAAAGAAAAATCATTAAGCGTGCCGAAAATGGAATGATGAAAATCACGTACTTCTACATGCTGTATTCCCTTCAGGATTAGCGGCCCCTCCCAATTATCTCTGAGAGGTTTGACGTCCTCCCACGAGCGATAGAATCCAAAATTGGCCTCTGCGAGCCAAGCATATCCCAACTGGGCGGCATCTTTTGCTGTTGGGTCCCCGTCAACAAGGAGCTTTTGTTTGGTCACAGCGTCGTAAGGGAATTCCGGTATCTCATCGGCGATAGGCTTCCTCCCAAGTCTAGCCATGAAAACAGGATCAGAACTTCCTACCTGGGTCCCCACTCCGTGACCGAATGGTAGGTACGATCTTTCCAGATCGTGCGGTCTCCATCCCAAAGACATCGTATCGAGCGTCACGACAAGTCCAGTAAAGCCATTTTCCTTTGCTCTCTTCAACAGAGAAAATGTTACTTCTTCGTGTCTCGGCCTTGGGAAAATCAAAATTCATCAATCAAGGCATCGATAGAATCCAAAATAACGTACCAATAAAGCTGATACCAACGTGGACCATTGCCGCTAGCCTGAGCAACTTGCTCGATACTCCGAGTCGATGCTGAACTCATAACAAAGGGTACACCAAGCTTGGCGGCAGCTTTAGCAGGTGCATATTCGCCTTCGGCAGTGAAGGTCCCTTGAACTCCCACAGGTCCAAGTATCAGAGGACTGGGGTAAGTTACACCGAACAAGGTGACCTAGACAAAGGCGTCAAGAAATTGTTAAGCCCATAGCAGGTGTGTAATAAACATACCCTAAGGTCCCTGTTATTACAAGGAACAAGCATGCGCGGAATGATTCGAAACTTGTTCAACGCGATAGTGTTTCCAGTATAGGTTGACCATGTTCCCGCACTTCCTCCGGAATAAAGGAACGCTCCTGAGTTCTAATGTGAGAACATGGCAAAAAAAAGGACGAGAGCTGTGATATTTTACCTGGAAGGTCTTTGAGCTTTTCGATGGCCTTCTTCTCAATCTCCTCGAAAACGACAGTTCCGAGAGGCTCGGGTCCCTTTCCATTCAAGTATATCTCTCGCATATACGTTCCCCATTGAGGAATAACATCAGAGGATGCGTTAGACATATTGAAGCCAAAGAGAAGCACTGAAGGACTTGAAAGTGGTGACCTTGCTGGATAGCTGGGAGGATCTGATATGGAAATGTATGCATTAAATATGGAAGCCACTTGATGGCGAATACGATCATTTGTCGGCTCTCTTGGTATCCGGGTACTTTAACTGGGGCCCAACATAAAAAATTTGGTTGAACTCGGTCTGGAATTTGTTACATATCTGTGTACTACGAGGCCTTCAGCGTGACGATCGCGTTATGAAAGCACAAGAAATAATGTGTACTCTCAAAGATCACTGCCTCAAGGCCTCACCAGACCTCCATGAGCGCTTGAATTATTTCTCCGTAGCGGCACATGGCCAAGTTGGAGTTCCGATCGGCACCTTCAAATCTTCGGAACTCATTATCACTCACGCACGCATTCCCTCTGCTTACTTTTATGTATGCATGAAATGCAGTGGCACACCTCCACAATTTACTGAACATATATACGCTGAACTATTGAAATATACCTAATTCAACCATTCCTCAATTCTCGAGGCGGAATCTTGGATCATACCGGGTTTGTCAACGTCAACTGGGTTGTGAAGCTCATTGCACTTTCCCGATAATTGTCCAAGGACAGCGTCAACGGAATCAGACCATCGTTGAACTGTAACATGTTAGGGGAACCAGTTGTATATTGTGGCCACTCAATTCCAGTGTTGCCGTTGGGATCGAGGGTTGCAGCAAAGCGGATGAGATAGTCCGCCATGTCTCCCCCTCCGTAAACGTTCAAAATGTCGGTGCCGTGGGCCTTTAGTAAATTTCAGTAAGTAGAGAGAGAGACACCTCGTGTGAAGACTTACTGATCCCAGAACCGGTAAGTACTTGAGTCGTTTGTTTACTTTGGAGAAGTGCCAATCATTTCGACTTAGAACGGCCAACTGTGATTCAATGATACTCACTGAATGACCAAATGGGCTGCTTCCCGCTGAGACTTTGCAAGAAGAATCGACGAGGAGCTTGAAACACGGCATCCCCTTGGAATGCAGCGATTCTCTTGAACTCTGGAGTGATCGCGTTTAAAATCCCAGTGTCGAAGGGGGAGCCTTCTGTGATATCTGCTGGGTATTCCGTCAACAATTCTGCCAGGTCCGAATCCGATATATTCGGGAGGAAAATTGTCTGCACGTAGGTGGCGATATCGGATTGTGTCCTGATAGATTCTGAGCGTTCTTCAAGCATTCACCGGAAAACGAAACTTACGTGACATTCAAACTTGCAAGAGAGAAAAGGGTTCCTTCGTCATCACAATCGCCTTCAATCCAAAATTAATAGTGGATAACATACACCTAGTAGACCATTGCTCACCGCTGACAATTGGGATAGCAGACACTTGACCCTGCTGTACCAGCTTTTGAGGGTCATCAGTCAAAAAGACACCATCTGCGCGGGGAAGCCATGCAAGATTCAGAGACTGGAATACAGCTATAGCTCGATAGTTCTGATTCACGAAGGTCGCGACTGACCTGATACGCGAAGATACCTGGAGTGGCATCCACTGCAGCTTTGAGCACCGTGTAGTCAACGCCTCTGAGACAATCCAATGTATCACTAGATTCAGAACAGCCAGTGGCTTCGACTAATGAATCGTAATCTAGGTGTCGAGTAGTCAGTGAACAGACACTGCGAGGAATATAAACTCAGTACAAGCTTGACCATCGGTAATGTCCCCCACCGGTATAGGGGAGCCAGATTGCATGAAAGCTGCATGGAATAGTCCTTCCGTATTACCACTATTGCTCACCATATGCAGTGATGCAGAAATTGCACCTGCGCTTTCCCCCCAGCTTGATCATGGATTGCGTCCATCGTCAGCTAAAAAAGCAACAGAGGTAAAGCGTGTATCTGGTTCTCACATGGTAACTTTCGTCGGATCTCCACCAAACGCCCCTATGTACTTTTGGACCCATCTAAATGCCTCCCGTTCTAGTAAAAACATGATGAGTGTCTGATTTTTAGGGCAGGGTCATCAAAAAAGCAACCCACGATCTTGAAGACCAAGATTTCCGACCCCAGCATCCTTAACTTCTTGACTAGATAAAAATCCAAAAGCTTCAAGACACGTTAGTATCGCAAAAGTACGTTAGACTCATACTGACCTGTGACTCGATAGTTCATAGAAACATAGATTACAGGTTCACCGAGTTCAATAGAACGTTCAACGATACTGGTTCCATCGTACCTATTGGCAATTGAATGTCTATAATGAGGCTCTCCGATGGTCGAATGATACACAACTTACATTTGTGGACCCCCGAGCTCAAACCCGCCTTGAAGGTTAAGTAAGTCCAACCGTGTGGATATGCAATATGACTATATGAATACCTCCGAATATCCACTGTGAGGAAGCGTTAAATTGCACGAAAATGGTACTATATCAGTTGTATTTGAATATACACACCACAAGGACAGGGAGCTTCGACGAGGTTGTAGCGGAGGCAGGTTTAATCACGTTAATCGTTAGACAATCCTCGTCGTCTGGGAATACGAAACCATAAATACTGTTCACGATGAAGTCTATCGTTTCCGCTGCGAGTCCTGTCAGGATTGGAAGGTCGATGGTCTGTTGAGGGCACGCAGGCCCCATTGCTGTGGCCGAGAAGGATGCATTGTAAGATGGAACGGGTTGCGGAAGATTGAACCGAAGGGGACCGGTGCTGTACTACCAGTTAGCATAGGAAATATTATAGTAGTGGAATGGAATCCTCGTACGGAGGTTGAGCGAAGGGTATCCCCAGGAATTCTTGAGTATTGCCTGATGTTACTCCGGTGACTACAGCGGAATCAAGTGTGACGGTGGGTCCGGCCAAGGGACTAGCGAAGACGATACACGCTTGCAAGACAAGAGCAATTATCTCGAGGCTCAACATAGCTGTCAATCCCTGGGAGCCTAAATAGCTTGTAAAGATGGCATGTCATAAAAACAAGAACGGGCCTGTTATATGCTGGTCAACAGCCAGGACCCCTGTACCTTGTTAAACCTTGTCAAAGCTTCTCATGATATTGAATACGATGCAGACATGTCATAGGACAGACTTTGATCTTGACTCTAAGATGGCCATTGTATTTCAATGATCCGTGCGATGCACGTTGAGCAGCTCATTTCAGGGCGTCGCATTGCTCCACCTTCTCGCTCTTCTCGCTCCCTTTGCCTGTGTACGTGAGGCTGAGTGAGCGTCCCAGATCAGCAGTGAGTAGGACAAGGTTTGTTATTAGCCATTCATGCAAGTTTGAGACAGAATCTACCAATGAAAAAATGAGTACGAGTCTATGTAGGAGTGATGGTTGACCATTACATAAGCATCCAATTTCCGTGGGGTCGGTTCTCCACCCCGCATTTATATGACAACCACCCCACGGGGCAAGGACCTGCATGCACCTCTTTTCTTTTCTTTCTTCTCTTTTGCCTCCTTGTGTTATTTTTTATTGGCCCTCCATTTCAGAGTCACAAGAACGCCGCGTCGCTCATAGAACGGCATTGTAAAGCCATATACAGAAGAGAAGAAATAACGGAAGATCAACAGAAAATGTGATATAACAAATTGGCTGAAAGTATCAGAGAAATTGATGGGCAGACAAACACATGCCAGTGGGGTCCCTGACCAGTAAAAATAACACCCATTTTCTTATTGCAATATTTGCACAACCACCAAGAGACCAAACCAAAACATCACGTCGCCAGCTGAGAACCTTCGAGGCGATGCGGCACTCGTTTGTTGGGCGGGCGAAGAGGTGCTGGTAGTACTACTTCCTACAATCTGAGCGGAGACCAACACGTCAGGACACTGAGGGGCGACCAAGACGTTTCCATAATTGCTTGCAATCCACAAAGCGACACCGTTAGTCCATCCGAAACCGGCCTAAAGAATGATTGGAAGGATGAACGACATCTCTTTGGCAAGGGGAACGCACTTGAACCGTGTATTCACCTGATTACAGAATGAATAAGTAATCAAAGTTGTCAATTACCAAAGCTTACCTCCGCTCCCGGAGGAGTCGATGTCGGTAGTAGAAAACTTCTCGAACATCTGTTGGACAAGATATATTAAGACCCTTTGCATTTCTTGGATGGAAGCCCACATTTCCGGTGTTGTTCACACTTTGTGTGACATTGAGTTCAGTATCTGATAACCTTGGAAGGAGACCAGAGATGGACCCTCCTGTAGCATGCCTATTGAGAAGAGATCTTGAGTGTCATCTCAGGTCCACTAGTTGCACACAAAATACTAACCAGCTGCACAATGCACTCGCAATATAACGATTTGCCACCATTCTCTGAAGTGCCCGTCCCCAGCCTTCGCCATCCGTTGCATTTCCTCCATTTACCACTGTTCCATTCAGCGCATTGATATCGGCAGAACTACCAGTCTGGCTTGCATTAACCCCGGGCATTACCGGCTGGCCGAAGAGCTGGGACTCTGCTAAGTCGAGCTGGCCTGCAGGTACAAGGTCGAAAGAGGACTGGTTTCCAGAGAGAACGGAGAGGGACATCGAGGTGATATTGGATGGAAGTTCATTGAGCGCGGACAGTAAAATCATTATCAAGTTTGGCCAGCTGTTGGGGCTATCCCTGTAAGCGGCGAGCAATCCATTATACATTATGATCATGTTGCAATGAGATGAACACTAACCATTGCAAGCCCGTTTCGAGGAATGTCGTAGGGAAGCTGCCATTGTAACGATTCAAGACCATGTTCACCGCAGAAAAGGCCTTGAAAGCATTCGTTTCATTATTAAGGACTTCATCTGGGATGATCCCTGACCAGTACGGATACCATGTGGCACTTGAGAAGAGACTGTTCCTCGAGTTCGTGCGAAGACTGAAATCATAGAAGGAGAGCTGAACGAAAATGAATAAAGAGTAAGCTCCAGAAGATGGATGATTGACCGGCATACCTTTGTTGAATTCCAAAATAGATCAAGGATTCCCTCCCGGATCAAAGAGGCTTGACTGAGATGAGAATTAGCAGCGGTGCTGTTGGAACCATACAGGTTAGCAAGAAGGACGTGATTTTTGTCTGTACAGAAGGATCAGGATAGATAGCTTGCCATAACGGGTATCGACTTACACAGTATACTGTTGAGATCGATAGGGATGGTCTCGCGTACAACCAAAGTGGTAAGGTCCCCGTTACCTGGAGCAGGAGAAGCAAGATATCTGGAGCAGTAATCCCAGCCTACGGAGGGTCAGAAAAGGTGCTTGCATAAGTAATGGTTAACTGACCCGTCTCAGCACCACTGGCTAATTCGGCGTACAAATCTGATAGTTCCGACGTGGAAAGATTCAAACCGGATCCATGGGCAGTCTCATAATCTGATGAGGTCGCGTTCAAGAATTATTTGATTATCTGCACAAAATTGAATGAACGAACGAACCGGTGAGGTACGATTCAGGACGAGGAGCGGTGTTATTAACGGCGTAGCGTGCCATCGCGTAAGTTTGATTCGTGTAAGGACTCGTCACATTCACGGTGCGGTTGTTCTGCCACCATTGAAGCTCTTTCTACAAGGGGATCAATGTCTACACCAATGTCCACATCGAATGGGCATATATAAAAGACTCACCTCCGCGAGAGGCAGAGCACGTTCAAGTATAGATTGATCATTTGTAACCGTAACGTAGCGTGATAGCATCTTGTACGAAACTTATCATAATGGTAGTGCAAATGCAAACATTCACTCACCTGGATGAAAAGCGGAGGTTGAGATCGATTTAGGTCTGCAAAGACGGATCAGTAATTCCGGGTCAGATCCCAAAGTAGATGATAACTGACAGTAGATGCGTCCTCCATTGGGAATGAATCCAAAAAGTTCTAGCTCGTCCATGAAGTTTTGGAGCGTAGAATTGACAATGTCGTAAAGTTCAGACTGGAGCAGACCTTCGATGATCCAATAACTGTCCCAGTAATACTGCTCGCGGAATCGACCGCCTATAAGCTTGGATGAGACGTGATTTTCAATGAGTAATATAAATGCTCACCTGGAATAACGAAGGTATGATTTAAGGCTATTAGTGTACTTTCGCAACTTCCACTAGAGCCGGTAGGACAGAGAGCAGAAGCATTCGTGGATCTGATCAATTGAGACCAATAACCGTGCACAGTCTGGGACCAAGCCTTGAGCAATGGATCTGTGACATTCCCAAGGAAGCCCGGGTTTTGAGGAAAGTCGGATAACACTAGAGCTTCGAGCTCAAGCCCTTCTCCGCCGAAATTCGTGTCGACGAATTGTTCAACATCACCCTCCGTGATGTCCTGTGCTTGAAGTTGTTGAAAGTCGGCCAACACGTTCGCGGAGGAGTTGCTGGTTGGCTGTCAACAATAGTCAACATGACGGCATTGCGATGATTGACGCGTCGTACCTTGTCCACAAAAGTTTTGGGATCTGTCCATAGGCCGGCATCGTTCACCGTTTGCAGGACCTACGAAATCTGTCACATTGTGAACAGTCGAAGAACGGTAAACATACAGCGCCAGCACAGAAAATTTGAGATGGACACCAGCCTTGTACTGGAGGTAAAGGGTACTGGGAAGGTATCGATGCACCCAATGAAGCTGTTGGGCTTGCGATGGAAGTCGTGACTGATATTTGCGAGACCGACGTGCTCGCTGCGGGAATGGCATATAGACGTCGCGCACAGAGGGCAAGAGCAAAAAATTTAGTGAACATCGTGCCCGGAGTCGGGAACAACAAAATCATACTGCTTGCCGCCCCACTTTATACCCCATCGCACCCCAGACATGTATTGAAAATAACGGTGGTCGGATGACTGAAATGCGCGAATTTAAGCGCCAGTGATGTCAATGTGCGCTTGATATCCTTATCACAGAATCTTCGAGGGTTTTGTCCAAAAAATAGAAGTATGTATGTACATCTCAGATATGTAAGATTTGCTCAACTGTGAATGTGCCGCGCCATGAACTCAAACTCAGATCGCCATAGAGAGGGAAAATGAACCGGGGACAGAAAAGTGGGGGAAAATGTTTAAAAAGCTCATGTGGTACAGGAAATCCATCACAAGTACAGACAGTAAATATGTGAGGTGCCAGTCTCGATCAGTTGATTAAGGTCATGACTCACGGCAATTCCCCAACCTCATCGCAGTTTCCTAAACCACCATCTCAACCGTAAGGCACCAATGGGCCCAAGTAGCGGGTAGCGAGAAGTGACAAGCGTGCACTTCAGCCAGAATATGTATTAAGACTACGAAACGCACCTGTCCTACGACGCGACGCGACACAAATCCATACCATTCATGCTAGTCAACAAGCATTTTTTCGGTAAGAAGCCCTTCACCATATGCCATACTCTCAAAAATGATCTGCCGCCAGACGCTCTTGGTCAGCTCTGCAGCTTCCTCTTCAAGGACCTGCATTTCGAAAATAGAATTTGTTCAGATTCAGTCGCTGAGGCATATTCTAATGGCGCACCGGCTCAAGTCCCTCAACAAGCTTCTGGGGACCTTTATGATCTTTCAAATGCTCTAACACGAACATGATCAAATCCTCTTCCTCCATTTCGCCTAGATACTTGACCATGAGACGTTTGACAAGAGGCTCAAATTTGCGATCAATGATGATCTATGTAGAGAAAAGGTTAGTCAAGAACACCTCAATGAAGAAGTGATAAATGAAGCTCACATCAGAAAGCCCATCCCAACGAACTTTCGCCTTGAATAATGACTCCGTATCATGAGGAACAGATTCCTTGATGCGTTCTAATCTTTCTTTCATCTTCTCGCTACTCTCCGCCACACTAAAGTCCAACTTGACTAACGGCACCTTCCTCTTCTTGATCTCCTCCTCTTCATCCTCCTCCTCTGCGAACACTGTCGTTGCCTTCTCCTTTCCGCCTTCTTTTGCAGGAGCAGGCGCCAGAGAGACATTGAGTTTTACCAAGCCGCCATCGTCCAAAAGCAAACCAGCCTTTCGTTGCTCTTCCGCCAACGCCTGCATCTCGTCCATTTGTCGTGCTAAAAAGTCCTCTGACTCGCGACGCAAATTTTCGGCTTCCTGCTCTTCGAATCTCCGAGATTTTATGTCAGCGGCTTCTTCGGCTTCTAGCCGTCGAGCTCGTAGCTGGCGCCATCGCGATCTGGAAAGGGTGCTTATTAAAATCCGGATTAGTGAATGACAGAATAGACTCACCTATCCAAATAAAATAGCTCATCGCTCTCGTCGTCGTCCCAAAGATCCAAGCGTTCTCGCATCTCCACACGATCTCTATCCTCAGCTTCCTTTGTAGCCCGCTCTCGTGCGATTGCTCTTTCCAAAGTTGCTATTCGCACTCGTTCTCTGGGTTCGTATCGCCTTTCTCGCTATCAATGAAAAGTTGAAGACAATGGTTGCGTGACATTGGAAAGTGCGGTCCACTTACGTCTCTAAAAGAAATTTCCTCGTCACGTTTCCTGGTTTCTTTCCTCTCCTGCTCAAGCTCTTCATCGGTCTTCGTGGTACGAGAAGTTCGTCGGCCATCATCCGCTACCCCTCGTTCTTCTTTTACAAACCCACTCATAGAGGGCTTTCCACGCGAGGAAGCTACTGTCGGTGATTGTTGTTGTGGTGGAGGCTTGCCCCATTCTCGAGCCTTGGGACCACTTGGTGCACCTCCTTGGGGGAATGGTGGCCCATCTTTCATCTTTTCTCTTTCTCTCTTCGCGGCCCTCTCTCGAAACTGAGCAATCTCAGAGATGACGAGACCGCGCTGAGTTTCCGGAAGGTCGGCTTCTTGCAAATCATGTAGGTGAGGCGGGATAACATATTTTTCTTTATCTAGTAGGCCACTTTCGGCTGCATCCTGGGATTCCTTGTTGATTCTTTGCACGAGTTCGTCAATTCTTGCTTTAGCTTGCTTATTCCTTTCTTCATCGGCCTGCACACAATAGTGGGAAAATTGCAACTTTGTACAATGAGATAACGTACATTAGTTAACATCCGTTGTGAACTATAAGCGTCCAAAAAGGCTTTCGTTTTTTCGTCTGCTTTGATCTGAGAATCGACGTAGGTGTGAAATGAGATATAACTAAGAGATGGATCGCACCAGCAAGTTTTTGTTGGCGCAACCATCCTCCAACGCAGGCAATTCAACACCATTGAGCAGGCTAATCGCTCGGAGAGCGCTGTCAGGTTCATCATATTCTGCAAAACCAAAACCTTGGGGTTTGTTGGCAGGCGTTATGAGACGCTTAAACGAAGTGACCTTGCCGCATGCCTACGAATATACAAATGTTAAGAAAAGGGATCAAGCTGTGATAGAAGGTGGAAATACCGAGAGGAGTTCATTGATGAAGGAATCCGTGACGCCACCTGATATAGAGCCAACAAAGAGTTTAGTCTGTTTCTGCGCCTGCGGTGGCACAAAGTGCATGGCCTGCTGCTGTGCGGCAAGAGCAGATATTGAGGGACCCTGGCCGAACGACGGAAAAGGCGGACGCAGACCGAGTCCCATACGATTCGGCATAGGCTGCATTATGAACCACAATTCTTGGACCAAAATGAGCAATTTAGAAACTTGATATAGGTAGTACATACCAGAAGATAAAGAAAAAGCAGGTTGCGGACGACGACGTTGAGAGCAAAGCCGAATATTTAGAGTATACACAGCCACCGAGAAGTTGTCGCCCGGCTACTACTGGTTGTGTGATTTGGCATTTTCTTTTCACTCAATCACTCATCCCGGTCGCTTGTCACCCTCAAAATGGCGGTCTCCCACAATGTCTCGAAGCATCTGGTTGTAGAAAGTGCGTATGCGACCAACTCTTATCGCTTCCAAGCTTTATCTTTCATATAGTCGCGCTCTTTGTTGCCTCTCAAGTTTGTCTCTCTGTGACTACAACTCGACTTTTGCTAAGCATTGCATCCGCAAGGCAGCCTTGTATTACACTTTGCGAGTATGTATACAAAGGCAATGATCCTCAAACCCACCCATCTCACTCCTTACTAGTGGGCCATTGGATCTTTCACTGGAGGCGATAAGAAAAACGTTAACGCAAAGCAGATGGAGGCTTTAAAACGATTGGGTCACACGGAACTCAAGCTAAACGAATATGAAAGTAGGGTTATCATGCCTTGGAATGTTCTCGGGACTTACCGGAATGCTTAGGCGTTGTTGCAAACGAGGTCATACATCCAGATGATATTCCAGTCAAATTCTCCGGTGAGCTAACTTTCTCCTTTGATTGATCTCATTCACATGCAGATTGGTCTTGCAGACATTGGAGGACTGGACCCAATCATAGCTTCTTTGCGTGAATCCATTATATACCCCCTTCTCTACCCGAGTCTCTTCACTTCGAATTCATCCCTCCTTGGAGCACCAAAGGGTGTGCTGTTATATGGACCCCCAGGGTGTGGCAAAACTATGCTAGCAAAAGCTCTTGCAAAAGAATCCGGCGCGACCTTCATCAATATTGCTGCTTCCGTGCTCACGAACAAGTGGTTTGGAGAATCAAATAAGCTTGTCGCAGGACTTTTCAGTTTGGCTAGAAAAACTCAGCCTAGTATCATCTTTATTGATGAAATAGACTCGTTCTTGAGGGAAAGATCTTCCGGGGACCATGAAGTAACGGCTATGATGAAGGCTGAATTCATGACGTACGTGACTATCACTTCGAGGTCAAAGCCTAGTGGCATTTACACCCTACGTGCAGCCTATGGGATGGCCTCTTGTCGTCAACGGATCGAATTCTGGTCCTCGGCGCTACCAACCGGCCGAACGATATCGACTCTGCCATTTTCCGTCGACTACCAAAACGCTTTGCTGTAACATTACCCGATTTTGACCAGCGGTTGAAAATTTTCAAACTGGTAATATCTCTCTTTCGTGGTTTGTGCGAATTACCTTTGATTC
Organism: Lentinula lateritia; assembly: GCA_028011325.1. NCBI lineage: Eukaryota > Fungi > Basidiomycota > Agaricomycetes > Agaricales > Omphalotaceae > Lentinula > Lentinula lateritia. The sequence goes on along the minus strand of JANVFT010000024.1, from coordinate 250,987 downwards.
ATTCCTAGATGCTACAAGATGTCACACTCTCTCCAGAAATGTCCCTTGAAATCCTTGCTCAAGCGTCAGAAGGTCTATCGGGTTCAGATTTGAAGGAATTGTGCCGTGCTGCAGCAATGGTTCCGGTTCGTGATTACATGCGGGAGAACCTTTCAAATGGGGAAGTATTAACTGAAGAACAGTTAAAAGTAAATAATTGTTTGTCGAGGACACTTTTCTTAAGACTCACTTTTCAATCCTTAGGATTTCAAACCCCGTCCAGTGACCCTACAGGATTTCCTCTCGTTTGAGAATAACGGTCTCCTTAGCAAGTCCGTGTCCCCTTTGCCCGATGATAGATTGAGGATAAACTCAGAAGAGGGCAGCGATTCTAGCCAGGTTCCCCTTCCAGTGGATTGAGATCGTAAACATACTATAGTTCAAAATCAATGCACACGAATACGATATCTTTCCCAAGTCATAATATCTAATACTTGCAATTGTACCTTACTCATCGAGCTTAAAAGTAGCTTGACGACTCAGTCCACTAGGAGAGGGAATCTCGGTAGAGAAACGGTTTCCGCTGTACATAGCTCAAGAATGCATATTCGGTGATATTCTGAACCAGGGACCGAAATAGAGTACATATAGAATGTGTACATGCGATGGGGAATGTTGGACGAGAATGTGATATTTCAGTAAAAATAATCCATAATGAATATATAACGCGACAACATGAGATGCAATGTAAGGATGTAGCTTACCGCTTGCGCAAATTGTACGGAGAGGTATGTGAAGAGGAGGAAGCAGTGGGTTCAACTCGATCAGATCGAGGAGCACTAACCGAAGCACGTCCTGTTGCAACATTACTGATTTTGTTTGGGATGCGACGGGATCGCAGACTTCTGCCTGCGCCTTTTCGAGCTTTTTTCGCTTGAGTTATAGAACCTGACGAAGTAGCATGGTCGCTCCTGGACTTCGCGTGCTGTTTTGTTTTGGATCGGGATGTTCTAGAGGTTGCCGTACCAGCGTCATCGTCAATCGTTGTGGATCTTCCTCGTTTTTTACCTCGTTCTTGGGGAGCTTCAGTAGCTGACACCGAAGGTACAACAGTTACCTCATTCCTTTGAGAGAAAATTCGGGAAAGACGACGCATGAGCATGTCTTCGGAAATACTTTTCGCAGCTCCGCTTAATCCTTCAATGTTCAAAATCCCAGAGGGATAGAGTTCATGCGGAATGCTCTCTTCGGTCGCTTTTTCAACCCAGAACGATCCAGAAATACGCAGCATACCAGATGGACCCGCATCGAGACAGAGGTCCGGTATCTGGTTGAGGAGCGAAGCGATTTCTGACTGCAAGGAAGATGAATATATCGAAAGACTGTGGTTGAGAGGTTTCCTTACCTGATCACGAAAGATTTCGGTTGGATAGAGATCCTGTATATCTCGGGCAAAATCTGTATCTTCCTTGTTCTGGAACGTCGAAGGTACTCGAACGAAGACCCAAGAAGTCCGTGCATCAGAAAATTGAAGACAAAAGACCAGTGTTGCACTTGTGCTTGAGGAATATTGCAAGACGCAAAATGGTTCATCACGCTCGTGTTTGAACCAACAGAGCGCCTCTTCCGGGGTAGTAGCCAACAACACGAGTCGGTCGGGAGTATGGTCTGTGAAATGTACATCTCTCGCTTCTAGTCGAGGGCCAATACGGGTGAATGTGACAAGTTTTGCTTCGAGGAAAGGAGTAGATATTCCAGATACTGTGAACGCATTTGAAATTTGTGTTAAACCATCAAACATTGATGCAAACAACAATGCAAGGAAGAGAGCGAAATGAGAAGCACGTGGATCCGTGCCATGATGAGTTTCAAAAATATCGAAGTTCGTGATCTGAAAACGCGATTTTTTCCTGTAAGTTTCTTTGAGCCACCCCGCACCGTACATTATCGTTAGAGGTTCATCCAATGCTATTTTGGAGCAGTCAGGGTCAATGAAGTAACCGTAGTCTTCACTGACGAGTGCTCTGTGATTGGTCGAACAGTCGGTACACCCTTGCGAAGTAACCAGAAAGTTGATCACTGATCGGTGCATCTCAATAACGCTGATCCATCCTAAAATTGGGTGAATGAGGAACGATGAAGCCTGGAAGACTTCCTTCTACACATACCTGCGTTTAAACCACTGTCACCAAGTGAGCCGTACCATTTATCGAAAGCGACCAATTCCCCTGACGTGTACTCAGTATTGTCATGGGGGCTGTAATTGGAGATGTTCTCGATGTAACTCCCCAAAAGTGAATGAGGACTTTGAAAACTGTTGTCAAGTAGTACTGTGATGAAAGACGCAGTATAGCGATGCCTGGAACATTTGTTAGCAAAATGTATTAAGGTACGGCAAACAATTGACATGTAACCTTCCACGCAACCATTGCCATGAGCGATCTAAAAGAGCTTGCCCTGTAATCGAACTTACTAACTCAGAAGGCAAGAATTGGGAAATATATCGCCGGTGCATCTCAGGATGGTCGAAAGACCCGGTATCCGAACACCAGCGAAAATCATCCCATTCTCCAACCTTCGACTGAAAAAGCTCTGGTGGAATCATGGTACCAGCGACAATAAATTTGACAGGTAAATGACCCATCCTACGTCGCAAAGCGCGCAGCATTTCCTTTAAGACAGGATAATGACCATACTCGTCTAAGAAGGACCGACGATGCTTCGTTGAAGCAGCATTTGCTTCGTCTAGAGCAATATAAAAATATTCTCCAGCAGGCATGTCCCAGATAATTTGGATATCTTCCAGGGTACGAGAAATGGCCTCATCAAGGGTGTGATCGGAGAGATGGAGAGCAGAGATGGAGCTTTTGATCTCCCCAAAAGGATCGAACGCGGAGATGAGGTCGAATGGAAATATCTGGGCTTCCAACCAACGTCTTCGTTGAGCATGGGAAAATCCCACTTTCGAACAGGCTTTAAGATACATGTTGAATACCAGCAGTCTAGCCAATAACGCTTCACTGCATGCGCGGTAAACTATGTGTATATTGTCTTGAACGAATGATGGGTGTTTGGGATCGGATACAGGAGGCAAAACGGGTTTCCAGTTGCGATCGCAGTTGACATTGGTTACTATGTGGGCGAAATCCCCTGCTCCAAGCAGTGATGCGTCGAGAGTACATGTAAGATAAAAGCCCCAATGGAGGCAAAGGCCTTCGAAGAGAAGTCTAGTTTTCCCGGTGCCTGAGGTATTGACTAGAAGACTGGGACAGGTGACATTGGCCATGAATTCAAGGATGGATGTGCAGACTCACGTATGATACAAAGGAGAAAAGATGCGATCTAATCTCTTTCTTAGTAGCGGGTCATGTTGAAAACTGCCTAATTCATGAAGTATTATAAGGGGCACTTCCTCGAATCTCCCCAGTGGTATCCGAAGGTTTCGAATGTGTGCAGCGACACGAGCATCGGGAATAGGCGTCGCAGGGCTCCAGACGGGTCGGTCAAACTCATTGACGGCAACATCCTCCATCTTACCAGCAAACTCTGTGGCGCGAATCGCGTGATTCACCACGTCGAATTGAGGATGGAAACGCCATGAGTTCCTTTTGAGATGAGCTGGACATTGAAGGTGAGGATGTTTCCTCGATCAAGAAAAGCAAAAGACGCACCACGAAAACGCTCGAAGGCATCTAAATCTCGTTTCCGATGGATAACTTTCAGTGTGTCATGAAGACTAGGATCTACAGTCAAACTTGTAGCACATAGTTCCAAGGAAGGTTTAAATAGTCCTTCAGAGGTTTTGCTCAAATAAGAATATAAGAATTTCGAAGCAAGGTCAATGTCTTCAACTTCCGGGAACGATTCAAATTCGAAATCCATGGAGGCTCGGTTCAAAATTACTATGTAATTATTGCGAGGTACTGCGCACTCTCCCACGCCGGTTAAAACTGTCGTCCGTCTTCGAATAATTTTCACAGGATCTTCATGCGCCGATGCACACTGTCTGGAAAGGTCTGGAATCGTGGTCAAAAATTACATATATACCTCGAAAACGATAGGAACAATATTCAGAGAGCGACTTCGTCGATAAACGGACGCCTATAATTACACAAAGGGACGAGCTACTATGTAATACTAGTCCTCATTATCACCTTCATAGAAATCCAGATACCTCTCTGAAAAATCGCGCTTACGCTTTTGCGCTCTAGGCGGGAGGTCCAACCCTCTACATTGTGCATAGTCTGAGTCTAACATGTCAATGATCATGCGCGAATGATCGTCCAACTCGAACTTGTCGAAGGACTTTTCCCGGACCCGTCCGGATATTCTCCGCAGTCTGTTCTGTGATTCTTCCTCTTCTTCTTCAGAATCTGACCACAAAACAGCTGGGTCAAATGTACTCCAGAAGCTTTTCCCATTCTTTTTTGCTTTTTGCGCACGCGCTTTGATTACTCCAAGGAGATCGGTAGGATGGATATGCGCGGTCTCTGCAGTTAAGAATTCTTCGTTCAGCTTTCCTAAAGGATGTCCATCTTCTTCATCTGGGTCCAGTATGTATCTTGGTGCCTTTCCCTGTCCCTTGTGCTGGTAGAATACAGTGCCAAGATTGACCCTCACAGGAAAGCCACAAATAATACGCATTACGCCGTACTTGCCAGCCAACGGGTCCCTGCGTGGAAATTCTTCGAGGGCGCTTAAGAAACCTTTACGTGTTTCCTTCCTTTTTTCTTCACGCGCTGCTGCTTCGTCGGTGTCTTTGACCTATTCAAGGAAGTTGAGCTCACAGAAAGAGGTCTATAACTGGCTTGCCTTACGTGTCGTGGTGCAAAAAACTCCCTAGGAGTAACCGTAGCAATTGCATCCTTGAGCGTGGAAGGTTCAAGTTCCCCATCCACTTGATGAAATTTGCATTGGATAGCAAGACATATGTAAGTGAAGTCTTCCGGTTTTCCCTGGTCATCCTCCAGTTTGAGGAAGCACATAATGTCAGGCCCCATTTCATTCATTGGAAAACAAAATGCTGTATGTCCCTTCAACTTCACCCAGTCAATCAAAGGAATACACTCCTTCATTGACTTGATTCCTAGGCCGAGTGCACCTGGAAGTTTTGCTTCACCTATGTTTTGAATATCAGTTGTCCCTTCCATGAGCTTACGCTTGGATCCAACTTTATCTATGTGAAGAGTCACCAAAGTTGCTTGCTTCTGGGCGAGTGCACTCTCCACCTGCGGATTCTCTTTATCCGGCAAATCAAAAACTTGGCCCAGTCTTCGAGGTTTTTGAAAGACCTGCTGAAGATAGAAGCAAATGAATTCTTCAAATCCATTTCGACCAGTTGAGGGATTGTGATCCTGAATGCGATTGGCTACATATTTGTACAGCGAGTGTGCATCCGACTCGGGACCTCCATTGAACCACATTGCACAGGCCATCATGACAAGAGGTTCATCGATTCTGATGAGTTTTCGTCCTCCAGAAATGTTGACCCTTGCAAAGCCGTGTGCGATGTACTCGTTCTCGTCACTGCCTAGCCAACCGTCTAGTCTTGATCTCAACAGGTAGTCGTAACACAATGATTTAATCTTTTCCTTCATCTTGACGTTGACCGCTTCGAAGATGAATGCCCGATGTGGGAAATCAATCAATTCTGGAATTATTTCGTCCCCATTGTAATCCGTGGGCTCGAAACCAGTCAGACTGAAGATGTACGAGTTGAGAAGCTTGTCAAGATGGTTATACCCGTTCTGCAATACAGCAGATATATATTCTGCAGTGAACCTGTGCCTTCAAGATCAATTTCATGATGAGCTTTCGATATTTACTCAATCAGTCACAATCCATTATTCACCTTCCTCGAAGCCAGCGAAAGATCCGTTGCAAAAGTCGTGGAAACCTGTCGCTTTGCCATATATGTGGAGGAAAATATTCTTCGATGTATTTTTGCTGACTATGAATGTCGTTGAATGCTCCAGTATCATTCACCTCTTTACACAATTCTGTTTTTGCAACAACAGATGACAACGCATCGGTTATGTCATTTTTGGATAAACCTGTCCCTGTGAAGATAAAGCTAGCTCGAGGAACTTTAAACTTCAACGCGCCATTGAATATATCATTCAAGCATTTTGCTATCTGGCGTAGGAGCGGTCGTTTTGAAGTCCAGTTATCCGAGCGAAAAGCATTCCTCAAATCGCGTGCAGCAAACTGACACTCGTCGAGCGCAATTACAAGATCGGAGGGAAGTATCGACCGGACCTCGACCAGGACATCTGCTAACAAACTCTTCAAGACAATCTCGTTTATGGGCAGAGAAAAGTCAATGATCCTCGCAATATTTTCTCTGAGCTGAGCAAAAATGTCTCCCGATTCATCCGGTCGCAACAAAAGATTGGGATGAAGTTGAATTTGCAACCAATTTTGTATGTGCAATGGTTGTGTGATATCTTCCCCCATTTCGATCAAAGTCACCAGGAATTGTCGCAAAATGTAAAAACGAGCCAGTAACATACTCAGCACCTCGCATGAGACAAGCTGATTGTTAGTTTCGAGGGCGTGCGAAAATTCGTTTCCTTCAGGGGTGGACGAGAAATGCTCCAACTTCTCTTGTAACTCATACATCCATTGACCGCTATCTTTGCCAACAGCTTCAAGACTGGGGGAAGGAGGAAGGTTCTTCCTAAATGAAGGGCTGTTTTTGATGCTCGAGATAACAGCGGACATATCTTTTGAGCCAACACGGGAATCATCATGGCAGGTGAGATATAAGCCCCAATTGGTGCAAAGATGTTCAATAACGAGTCTGGTTTTTCCGGCCCCAGATGTATTCACGAAGATCCTTTATAGCAGAATTTAATTCTACATAGTCGACTGGTCATGGGAAGATTTTACAAACTTACTTGTGGGTTTTTGAGCCAAACAATGCTTCCATTCTCTGTTTCAGTTGTGTGTCGTTTTGAAATCGACCCAGTCGATGCGACAGCATGTCAGGAAGGTGGCTATATGGATAACAAGATCTCGGTATGTTTAAATTCCTTATCCTGTTCAGTGTTTCCTCTGTAACTGTCACATTCGGTGTCCAAGGCTCTCTGGATATAGCGTTTCTTGCCAACTCGTTCATCCCAGGCTGATAGTCCTGCATGTAGCTGTGAATAGCTGCTTTGACAGTGGTACTCATTGTCTTGACTGCATATGGGGCAGCACAGAGCAACACTCAGTGCACAAAGGTGGACGAAAAAGATCATAGACTTACTTTGCTCATCACCGAGTGTGAGTTCACCTTTGAATTTAGTATGGTTAACAGCAGTGATGACAGGCAAGTACATACATACCAGTTGCTTTATGCAAGTCGATAATCATCGGCTGCTCCATATAATCTTCATTAACAGTGATCTATATTTCGTCAGCGTTTGGCTCTTTACACAATTGTCAACGTAGACTAACCAACAATCAAGTCATGTACCGATGTCAAGAAAACTGTGAAAAGCAAAGGGGGATTTGTTGCTTGTTCTAACCTTGCATTCAAACTTAAGTACTGACGAGGATATATTCAATAGCCTGTTGCTAAGCAGTTTTTAACTGGTTTCAAAAAGAACAAGGCATGCATAGATTATAATGTTTTGGAGTTACATACTAACAATTAGAATTCGAACGATGAACAAAGACAATCAAAATTATGTAGATATGGAATAGTCTAGATTTGACAGGAATTCTGGCAGGTCCATACATCAAGAACCCGAAAGATAACATATATAGCTAAGAGCCCACCTGAGTTACGAACAAGGACACTTTGGTTTTGAGCACAACGAATTGTGAGAAAAGCAGCTCTCAGAAAACAATGCGTAGAGAACAATGACCTTCGCATGAAGGTCAATGAATGGCCTTGGTGACTGTAGTAGTGACTGTGCATAGTGTGCATAGTCTAAGTCTGTGGACGTTTGAGAGATGATTCTCAATCAGAGGCATACGTGCACATACGCATGTATATGCTTAAAACCAAATCCTGCGCTCCCAGGACCGGGGAAACCCGGGCCATGCTGGTTATCCGATCTTGACTGAGCAATCCGTCATCTCCCTAGCTCAACCCTCTCAACCCTCCCACTGCCCAGCACCGCCCTGTTCTTGGAGTAGGCTATGTTGACCTTGATCAAGTTCATCTCACAGTAATGCAACCACTTTGTCCAGAGTGAGATTAGCAATAGCAGTCATCTTGCACTCCTCCAAGGCCGTCGTGAATCACTTGAGACAGCAAAATATCAGCCACGAACTCTCCGTATTTACCTCGTGCGAGTATTGAAACCCAATCACCGTCTCACTCTTACCAATTCATTGTACCGGGATATGGTCCCACTGGCATTCCGTGCCTCTACCCGCATACTCCCACTCGAGCCTGCTGATTGCTCAATGAAACAATGTCGCGCCTGCAGCTCGTCCTATAACCCGGAATGTCCACAGCATGTTCTTCAGTGCACGTCCGTCCCCGGACTTAACACTCTTCGTGAGCAATTTCTTAATAACATTGCTCACTCATTGCCCTCTCCCCCTCTCGCTCCTTTTTTAACGAATTCTAGCTCGGCACTGGTACACCACCGAATCGCTGCCAAAGTACGCTATTTCGGACGACGACGGAAAATCTGGAGCCTAAAGTACGGTATATTATTCTCCTGCCTTGTTCCCAGTCTGGCCCAAACGACGTAATTGTCTCTTAGTTCTCCGCGGACCTTCAATTCTCCTGCTTTGTTCCCAGTCTGGCCCAAATGGCGCTGAAATAATCGCTCTTATGCCCATCGAAAACCAAGTTACTACCGTTCTTGCAATATCTATCTATTACAGAAGGATGTTCAAATTTTGATATATCCTCACCACGCATCGGGACCCTTTACTACCGTTCCATCAGCTCATTGACTACAGTATCCTTCTTCAGGCGCATCGGAAGAACCTTGAATGTCTTGAGCTCACACTCAAGCGTATGTATGTTTACTATCTCTAATTCTGCATACGTTTGCTGATTCACCCCTTTTGTGGTATCTCGATCATGATCCTATCCGTGACCGTCTTTCAGATGCAAGCAAAACACCAAACATTTCTGCGCTCAATGGCCTTGAGGACGTTTTTCAGGAGTCCGCACATCTGCAGTCTTGTTCCCTCACCTGTGAAGATAATCGTCTGGCCATCTATAAAATCGTCGACCTCCTTTCTTTGTTATCCTCGCTGTTACATTTACAATTCACGTTTGTAACACCAGAGTTTGACTGGACTCTCCTTACCTCTGGATTCGACTCCTCACTAGCCTTAGTCGCTCAGGTTAACGTGAAAATGAAACGCATCGTGATCATGTTTCGAAACGTTTTTAAGCCCGTTGATTACATCCAGTTGGATGTGGGGACATTATTTGGCCACACAAGGGAGAATATCACAGCTTTTATCTGAAATTCACTCTTACCTCTGAACTGATTTCCACTCAGCTGCTCAGAGCTCGAGACCACAACGGAGTATCCCATGGCCCCGACAAATGGGAATCGATGAAATGAACAAAGAGCCACAGTCCAGAATGCAATGATCATGCAATTCATAATCATAATATACAGGTTTCTAATTTTTGAAATTTTATGCAATGCTTGATGAGGAGTAACAGTAAAAAATGTAAGGTCTTATTTACTAGTGAGATAACGTTCATGTAAAAATCCAGAATGATGATGTTATACAATGATGCATCGAGCGCAGGACCGAACGACCTTTCACATACCTTCAAAACCAAACCCACTGAAACCACCTGAATCTGCATCGACGCTCGTGTCAGTCGCGTCAGTATCGACCCATAGATCCCCGCCGTCCCCGTCACAAGAGCTATCAGAAGATGACGTCCAACGTTTCCCTGCAGAAATCATTGGCTTGTCGATATCCGAAGTTGCGAAGGAGTACCGATTGGATCTCCTGGTTGAACGGCCAGGGGCTTCTAGAAAGAGGTCTGAATCATCTAAGCTTTTGGCTTTATCTTGGGTAGTCAACAACGTGGTCATTGAACGAGCGTTCGACACTACTTCTGAAGATTTCTTCTCCAGATTTTTACTATCGTCTTTCGCAACCTTGTTATTTGCAGTAGCAATGACGGGTGCAGGGCTTTTCACTTCGTGTAAATGTGCAGTCCTCGCCCAGCGCTTTGCGCTCTTTGGGACAGGTCCTACTGCTGAGAAAGAGGCACTCGTAGGTAAACCAGTCTTACTGGAGGTGAGAGAATTTGCTCGCTGCAGTTGAGGACGGAGGGCAGTTGTGATAGAAGTAGTAGGCGTAGTGGGGCGGGAGACAATACGCGGATTATGAGGATGTGCGGTACGGAGAGGGAGAGAGGGAGTACGAGATCTGGACCGAGCGTGGATATAGACATTTTGAACTTTGCGGTCGGGTACGTGGGGCTTTGCATATGAAGCGCTTTTGACCCCTCTCGGCCGTGCACTGAGAGTCGGAAAAGGGGCTCGCCCATCATCAAGGTTTACTAGCAGTGAAGACATCAAGAGTAGCACCACGAAAGTAAAGCGAAGACATACTTTGCTGCGGAACAAAATTTCCTTTGGGTGACTTGGCAGTTCTGGGTGGACTTCGACTAGGACTAGAGCTCGCTATAAATCGGCTAGCCCATTGACCACTGAAGCTCAGATGGCGTCGACCCCAATCACGCATAGAGCGATTGAACCGTAGGGGCCCATGTTCTAGAGGAGACTCCCCTCTCGAACCTCTGGTCAAGCCAATGAAGACAATCACAGCGAGAAGTAAGCAGAGTTGGGCGATTCCAAGACGTTTCTCAAGCACGATCTCGTCTGAAAGATACTCAATTCGAGCAACGAGTTCCATATATTCATCCTCTAGCGTCTTCCGTTGATTTTCCCACTCTGTTAAGCTGCGTTGGAATTTCTGAGCTTGCGCTTTTCCCTTGGTGACGCTTAGTGGACATTATGAGAATAGTCATGGTTCAAAACTCACAATTCCGTCTAAGCGACCAATGTCTTCACCCAGTCGGCGAATCATCTCTCGCACACCGTTTGTCTGTTCTTCGACATAACGGACGTATAGCGTATGGTTGGCTTCTAGCGCAGTAAGCCGATTCATTATATTACGATAGATAGATTCGCCCCCCATTGCAGGTGGAGAATTGTGGACTTGATGCATGACAGAAACTATGGAGGAAGAAGAGGCAATTGGAGATGCCATTTGAGTAGATGAGATGACGGTGGCATTTGAGAGTTCGATGGGAAGAGTAATGAGAGGAGAAGGTGAAAATAAAGTTGTGGACGTGGAAATGGCAATATGATCATTTGTGATGGTATGTAATTCGTGACTGTCCTGGGGCACCTCAGTTTCCTTTGTACTGGCTGTGGCAAACTGTTCCCAAGCAAAAGCGGGTAGTGTACGCTGAGAGGCGGAGTAGTTTTGACCGGTAAACGATAATGCTCCCTCATCGTCCGTGGTAGCGGAAGAACTATCGTTGGATGGAGGAACTGATGCTGCACCGTTGTCTACGGAGGGCGTAAGAAGTGCTTCCGACGCGGCAGATGAAGGCAGCTTCATCAACAAAGGTTCATTTGCGACGACTTGCCGGGGAACAGAAGGCTCCAGGAGTCCCTCGCGCTTGGCTCTACTTTCTGCCTCCCAAATCTCCCATTTCCACTCTTCAAGGTGAGTTAGACCATACACGCGAAGAAGGGATATTGGACAGTAATACTCGTTGCTGTAATGGGTATGAAAATCAATGCGAATGAAGCGATAGAAGCCGGTCAAGGATGGCGGGGGGTGAAAAGACTGCATCAAAACGAGACGTCAAACAAGAATCTAACGCAAATCAGGCAGATGAACACACCTGGACACCGCGAATATTCTTGGCTCTATAGGTCCCTGCAACAATCCAATCCTCCTTGTACGTCTTAGAAACGCTGACCGTAAAATCTTTGAACACCCCACTGAAGAATTCAAAATTGGCTAGCTGCACAGTATCGATGCGAATGTCTTCACATAACTCCACGACCACAAATTGTTTTTCCTTTGGAGAGTTACACGGACTGAGCATGTATCTATCACGCTTGGAAGACAATATGGATGCAGGCGATTTGGCCGAACGATGTGCCAGATGAACGCGCGCGGAACAATCCGTGCCAGCATAGTTGAATCTATCCGTGAGGGGAACCTGGAAGTGCGGAGAAAGTTTCTCTGACGCATTGTCAGAGTCTAAGGCGTCCAGCATCTCGGAAGGTGTTACTGGAACAGCATTTTCGGCAGCAGATGAGCGTATTTCACGACCTGCATTGACGTGCGCAGAATTTCCCGCAACTGGACTAGTGTGATTAGGTGGCTCTCCTTTACCATTGACTTTATCGGACGTCTGCAGTGCAGCTTGCTTCTCTTTCCATTCCTCAAAAGATAACAAAACTTCGTCTTCCACTGGCTCAATAGGAGGTAAGGGTGTCAAGCAGCACACAGGAGGCTCTGGTTGTCTAGTAGCATGGGCAGAAAGAGCTCGGAAAGGATCGTTGGAAGAACTGGGAGCAGAGAGCACTGGCGAAGCAAATACGAGAGCTAGAAAAGCTGCTGGAAGTACAGCGAGGAGTGCCATCGACCTGGAAACAAGCGGATTAATTGTGACGGATTGTGGCAAGCTACACCAAACGCTGTCTCCTGTCTCCAGCTAGAAAACGGCGAAAGAAGGTGAAAAGGCCACGTCCGTAGGAGAAAGCAGGGAGAAAGAGAACAATGATGGTTCGAGTTGTACGTAATACATTCGGATCGGGTCCGCCACGTAGATTCAACCTTAAGACTATCACTCGGACTGCGACTCTAGGCGGGCGTATGTGCATCGGGATCGCCGACGAAGGTTCGAGGCAGTAAAAATAGTGGCATAAACATAATCGATATGAGGGTTCCGGTTTCCTGATCCATGCAATAAAGAAAGGAAGGCATAAGAATGTCGAAGAAAGAAAAAAAAATGAACAAAGAATTACTGTCAATTTTACAAAAGAATGGAACACGAATACAACGAGCAACGGGGAGAGCGTAAAAAACGACTGGTAAAAAGATACGAAAAGAATGTACATCGGGAATTCAACCCAACCGGAAGGATGTAGCTTGAAGAGGCAAACACGATTCATCTTTCAGATCGTGGTACAAATACGACAACGAGAACAATGAACGGGATGTAGGTAAATAGAGAAATAGCCGCCATGACGCGACATCTAGTCCGCCAGGATTTTGCGTCTAGATGGTCAGATCAAATCAGCATGATTTTTAGAAGGCTCGCTCGGAGCGTACCATGTTCTACCTGTGGGTCGTCCAGAACCACACTTTTCTCCTCAAGTCCTCTTCCTTCAAGAGTCCTAGTTTTCGGTATACCAATAAAGAGCCCGGCAATCCACCATACGGGGAACAAAACGAATCCCAAAAAGAACAACCAAGCGTGTATGGGGCTCCCTCCTCCTTCGATCCAGTCTACAACAGGGAATTTACCACCATCTTCCTCTTCCTGATGCGTCTGTCTTTCTATATCCTTTTCTTCTCCCTTTATTTGCTTCCTGAACGCTCGTTCAAAGTATCTTCCCCATGTCAGTGCATCAAAGCATCCCGCTAGCCAGCTTCTCTCGTGCGGACCCGCAGAGGGAAATGATAAAGACCAAGATGTCGGTTGGACCGGTGAGGGTTTTCTCGGGTCGCGCATGTGGTAAGTTGTGGAGGGATGCAGAGATATTGATGGTGCATGGGGAGATATGAGGGCCGAGATGGGTATGGACACTTGCGAAACACTGCCTCGCTTTGACGACCCCCTTGTGGAGGACGGATGTCGTGCACGCTGGGGTTGGCCTGCATACCGCACGCTGTGTTGTTGGTGAGACGAAGCGGAGCCAGCTCGAAGAGATTGGGTGGAAGTATGCGATCCTCGAGACGCAGACGAAGCGGCGTACGGTGCACGCTGACGAGAACTTTGAGAACGAGACGGGGCACGAGCACCGTGCTCGGAAACAGTCTGATTTGTAGCGAGACTGGTTCCGCTGGACAGACGAGCGCGTTTTCGCCTGGCATAATGTGATGTAGTATGAGAAGAGGTTGACGTGCGGTACTCTGTCAAGGTTCTCGTCAATGATTCAAAGCACGTCAATCCCATACGAAACGTACTTCTCGGCTCAGCAGCGAAGGTTGCTCTATGCACAGATCTACGCTGCTGCTGGGTAATCTCCAGTGGCAGGATAGGTACACCGACAGTGAGATCTTCCCCACCACCGTCAACTTCATCCGCTTTGCGCTTTCCTTTGCCCAAGCTGGAAACAGAAGTCGAGTTCGCTAGAGGTATATGCTGAGAAGGCGACGGCGCCTTGAATCTCGATGTTGATGCCATAGCAGAGCGCAGGGGAGTTGAAGGTCGTGAAATAGGAAGAGGTGGAATGGGAAACTCTGCCAACGCACCGGGCGGAGTCACATTTCGAAGAGGGGACGTTCTAGAAGTAGAAACTTCTTTTTCTTTGCCCTTTCCATTACTTGGATTCCTCGCCTTAATTTGTTCATCTCCGCTTCCTCTCAGAGAGGGAGACGTTCTCCGTGGAGGAGTGGTAGTGCCGGTAAGCATAGCGTGGACGATACGTGAATGTATCGAATGGTTTTGGGGAAAAGGAGTGTTGATGTTGGTCGATAAATTAGATGTCGCGTCTACGATAACAAGAAAAAAAAGTGATCAGCCAGTTATATATCATATCCATCGACACGTTTTGCAGTGGCATAGATGCCAATGAAGTCATTGTCAAGGGCTAACAAAACGCAGCAAAGAAACACGTTTTCACTCGAAGGTATCGACTTACCAGGCGCTGAGTGCCTCACTAGCGCGGGTTCTTGCTGTATGAGAAACGGAGTCCCTAATGCTTCCGACATTTCGACCTATGATTTGGGGGACGATATCAGTAACTTGACGCAGCAAGCAGTGTTCTAACGCGATAGTGACCAAGGAACATAATTGAATCAACACGAGGAAACAGAAAGCATAACTCGTGTAAACTTTCCGAGAACGGGTAAAAACATCTCTTCGTAACTCACGTTGCTTGCACATGTCTCGGACGAACCGGGGACTTCAGCCGAAGCTGGAGGAAGTCCTTCTAGATGTCGAGTAACCTTTCTTGCATTACGTCTGCGCCTGGTGCTATGACTTGCTCCCGAACTTCTATCCGTCCTTCTCCTTTGTCTGCCTTGGGAAAGCTGCTCCAGTGATGATGACGCCGGGAAAATATCTTGCACCCGCGGTCTGATTGGTCCCGCACCAGACGAAAGGCTATGATGCGAAGCCAATTCGGACTGTCGATGCTGAGACAAAGAGGGCATGGACACGGAAGTCCGAGGTTGGAATAAAGGCTCTATATTATTATCAAAGCTCGTATTTCCCGTCCTTTCATGCTCTTCATCAAGATTTTCGTCTAGTATAGCTCCACTCTCACCACCAAATAGACTAAAGCGCAATGCTGGATACGTCGATAGAACGGGAGGAGACGGAGTTTGACCATATACAGGACCAACAGGACCGAAGGTAAATGCTGAAGAAGGTGGGGAATGAGGATGCTGAGTATGCGATGGAGTTTGAAAGGACAGGGATTGGGACTGGGATCGAGAGTGGGCCTGTGAAATTGACTGTAGGGACACGGACAACGAACCGGAGGTATCAGCAGACGTCTCTGTGGCGTACCAGGGGGACGTTTGATTGGAACTGGCGCGCGAACGTTGTGAGTTGGAAAGCGAGACGTCAGGGCTAGCACCAAAATCTGACGCGTGAGGTATAGAGTTGTGTCTACGGGACTTTCTTCTTCCAAATGTATTCCAAGCTGATGGCGGATTCGGGGTGGGTGAGGCACGGACCCCTAATCCAGTCAAACGATTGAATATGCGGTTTGTACGGGATTCTGGTCTTTCGTTGGAAGGTGTGGGACTGGTATTACTCTGAGAAGTAGTAGGACCTATAGACCTGTTTGATGGTATGTGCTCTGGGACTTCAGATCGTTCTTCCTGAGTTCGCGTCGAGGTGTTGGCAATCTGGGTCGTGGTCGGGGTAGCGCTGGAAGAGCTGTGTCGGGTTCGAATCCAAGGAGTCAGTGGAAGGAAAGGTGTGTTGACGTCAATTTGCGAAGGAGAAGCTCGTGGCGGAAAAGAGGTTTCGTTAGGAGGACGGGTATCCGGTATGTCAGACGACAACTCTGCTGCAAGAGCGTTAAGATTAGGGTGAATTCTTCGTTCGAAAGGAGATGACAAGCTGGTTCTGGGTAAAGCATTTTCGTTCTGTGAAGCTCTTGGTTCAGGGATAACTCTTGGCCCGGAGCCATCATGGTCCAAGGATGTGGTTTTCTTTCTATAGATGCGTGCAAGAAGATGCAAACTGGGCATGATATAAGTATTCGGAATGAAGAAATCTATGGTAAGGACGGTGTCAGTCCCGGCAAACTCCTACATATATGCAGGCTCTTACCGAGATATTTCTACGTTCATTCAGCTCTGCTGAAGTGCCGTCCAGTGGTAAATGATCCTTAGGGGCTAACTGTGTCGTATAGCGCGTCGTTTTCAAGAGCACGAGGTCGTAGGGAGCGTAAGTTTGAAGTTATAGAATTCCTTCTCAAAATGAGACCAAGGTCAAAATGAAAGAAGTTAGTTATTTACTTTGGGAACCAACACAAATCCAAATTGCCGAATTCGAAAGGATAAGCGCTTATGATGTCACATCTGGGCGTCTAACATATCTATTCCGCAGCAAAGCTGGGAGAAACGGGGGTGACAGACCGCTTCAAATGCTGTTAAAAGCTGTTTCTTCCAAAACTTCCCCACATTGACTCTCTCTTTCCTACATCCATCTTCATCATGTCTACTCATACTATCGATGGTCAGTTTGACGTGTACGCCCAAGAAGGAGCGTATACTAAAAACGATTTTGACCAGTCTTTATCATTCATGAACTCTATGGAGGATGTTGTGGCCCCCGCCACAGATGAGTTCGATTCCGATCTCGACGCTCTATTAGAAGGAATCGACTTCGATGCTCTTACGGTGCAAAATACCAACGCTCGGGCCTTTCAGTTTCATGGGTCCGATTCATTCAGTCTCCGTGGACCTGAGTCTGCGTTCACTTTCTCATCCTCTGAGTCCTCTTATGATTCACATTCGACTCTTTCCGAGTCCTCTTACGGATACTCGTCTTGTGATGCCGCTTCGGATTACTCCTTATCATTCGATCTCGACTCGAAGTATGAAAGGTTTAGCGTTGATACCCAGGCCCAAAGCCAAGGTCTCACTCTTGGCAGATTAGATTGCATCGATCCTACCGCACTCAACACGATGCCTGCATCTCCTTACAATACATCCGACCTCGCGCTGATAGCCACAAAATCATACAACAGCAAGTCTAGTCTTTCTGACTATGGGCCATCCACTGCCAACTTTTTGAACCAGTTGGCAAGCTATGGCACAATCGCAGGCGCTACTGCTTCAGTTGATCAGATCAACTCTCATCTTTCAGGAGTCTACTCAATTGCACTAGCGCCCTCCTCTACGGATGATTCTCGCAAAGACAATTCCAGTAAGAAGAAGTACAAGTGTACCGTTTGTACCCGTGGTAAGAACTGTTACCCCACTAGCCGCAGCATGATACTTATGGAATCATCATTTTTGCGCAGCTTTTGACAGGGCATACAACCTCAAAACTCACATGGACACGCACAACCCAAACAGACCAAAACCATATGTTTGCCCTCACCTTTCTTGTCATCGTGCTTTCAGTCGTAAGCATGATCTTGGCAGGCATATCATTAGCCTCCACCGCGAAAATGCTGGTCTTCCACCTGTCGCGAAAACAATCGGCGTCGGTGATGGGGCTCGTAGGTGCCACAATTGTGGCACAGGTTCCGTTGGTAACGGTACACCTTGCGATTGTGATGAATCTGATGAAGTCAAGTAAATGCACTGTATGCTTTGTATGTCTCGTGTCTCTTCTACATCGGCCAATTCCCTTTTGCTGACTCTTATCTATTCACGGTAGCGATGAACATTTATCCCTTCCCTCACCACCTAGATGCTGGAATGCTGCAAGCCTTTGACTCAACACTTGCTCAATTGTTGTTTGGCTTCTATATGCACATTTTCTGATATCGTTACACCTTTGGTATAACGGGACATTGCACGCCAGGCATCGGTTGTTGTATCACATACCGTCCCGCTCTGGAATTACTCCTTAGCCCCGCGATGGATGTGATCTCAACTTGATTATTTGTTTCCCATCTCGATTTAGCTCGGTCATATATTCAGTTTCTTGTTCCGTGCGCTACGGTATACTTCTGCCTTCGATCCATCGTTACTTGTGTTTCTGGCCGCACCTTGTAGTGACCATTCCGTATTTATTTGCTCTGTTCTTTGTACTACATACCTCCTGTTTTCCTTAGAATCCTTAAACCTATATATATCTGTTTCCCAATTACAATTTGTTCAACTAGCTGTATCCGTGATCACCAGTTTATTAGAACAGTGCCACTGAGCTCGTACCGAGGCACTGACCTTGCCTGGATTGGCTGACTGGCCTTCATTTCACAATAGCATATAACGATGTTTACAGGATGTTTATGGACAGAATAGTGAGCTTAGGTACAATTTCTTACAATAGACACCCTTCAACAAGTACATACATGGTATTAGACTCCAGAGCACAGGCCGCAAGGCATGTAGAAAACACAAAACACGTACAAACTATACTTTCAATATTCAAATGAGGTGGTCAGGCATTGAGATAGTCAGAGCAATGAGCAGATGGGGGGACAAATTACTGGGCTGAGAAGGAAGCCGTGTTGTGGCATATTTGTGATATGGAATGATAAACTGCGTCAATTATAGCAATTATAGATGGCAAGAAACCTAACCAAGCAAGGTGATTATGTGCCGCATGCGCTACACACTCCACCACCCGTGAAGAGTATTTGTCTCCGAAATATGAATTGAACCAAGAAAACTGAACACTATATACCATTATGCCTATGCGGTCGTGAGTCACCAAAATCGTGTGCTGAGTGGCTCTTTTCCATCCACCAATCTTCGATGAACGATATTACTAGTGAACGACGACCACTAGAAAAGGTAAAAACGTCAATTCCGACACCAAAGAGAGTATTGCGGATCCTTACACCGTTGCCAATGAACACAGCAGCCTTCCTCGCAATGTCCATATCCACCGCCATATTAACATCCGTCTGTTCCGCATTCAACTCTAGATCTTTACTCGTAACTATCGTATGCCATCCATCCTGTTTAAGTTCAGCTATCATCTTTGCCAGCCAGTCACCCTTCGCGTTCGTGAGGAGATACATAACATCGAGCGTTCGCTTCTCGTCCTTTCCTGCAGCTGAGATATACGACTTTCGGGCCTCTCGAACTTTGGCCACGATAGATTGCTGCTCGGGAAAACATCTCTCGACGTAATATTGATTGTATTCTGAGCTATCCCATACCAGTGACGGTGGCACTTCGAAAGAGTCTGGAAGCTGTGGCAAAAGGTTCCAGCTATAAAACGTCGAGTTAAAGTATGCTAAGCGCATGCACGCCTCTTTGAAGTCTCCTCTCCGTATATGTATCGCCATCATCCTGTCGTAGGGGTCCCTGGGTCCAAGATTTGATAAAGGAAGACGTGAACCGCGGGGATAGAAGAGAAATTCATTTGCATCGACTGCGCTCTTCACGACAGGTGAAGTCTGTAGCAACCTGCTCACCGGAGATTTTGAAAACTCTTCCCATAATGAAAGGACTCGCGTGCTCCCCCACATCCACAAATCAAAGACCTGTGGAAACATGTCGTGTTCATCGTCACCCTGTATCTCTATACAGCGCTCGGGTGCATTTCGTAAAACTTGTGACCAATGGTTGAGCATGTCGATTCCAGGAGAGTTCCAAACTGGTGGTTTGAATTCCCGAGTGTTCATGAACCGTCGCTCTCCGTAAGGACAGACAATGTCGTACCAACGTTCAGATATGGCTCGCGGGGCCTCATCGCCTTCGTCCCAAGGGCCACCGGCCGCTGGTCCTGATATGAGCGCATTGAGAGGCGTTCGTGGCGGGTTACTGCGGAACTGGGATTTGGGCCAAGAATAGTATTCAGGCTTCCAGTAATAATCCAAGAACACATAGGATCGACCAGAGACATAAGAAAGGTGCGCATTCATAAGTCTAAGGAAAGAAGTGAACAATTTAGCAAGTGGTTGCTGAAGAAACACGAACACTTCATTGAGCACATTATTCCATCCTAGCATCTTGATTTGATTGTCAAATTTGACATACCGGCCTGTGTTACCTTCAGGAAAAGGAAGCGAAAGATCGTGCTGGGGCAGGTTGTCCTCCCACTGCCGCAACCGAGTCCAGGTTGGAGGTTCCGGTGGCCGTCGTCCCGCCTCGACCGTTCCACCAGATTCCTCAAAAAGAGGCCAAAAGAGCACTTGAGACGGAGAGTGTCCTGTATGGCCCAACAGACCGATTACAACGAGGCAGAAGAGCAGAATGGCGAAGAAGTAGAAGCGGTTCGACAGGCGAATTCCTAACATCACAGGTTTCCGAATTTTTGGTCCCTAAGATTAAAAATTGAAATTCCCGTGCAGAAGAGAGGAGGAAAAGACGTGAACGCAGCCAAGGGGAAAAATGAATCTATTGAGCGGACATGAGCATCGGATTGAAAGTTGCCTCATACACCGCGGCAGGCATCGCTACCAAGACGGGCTTGATTATCCGCCGGATCAATTTCCGAAGTCTTTCTCTCTTCCTCGTCCCCTCTCCCTCCTCTTTCCTCCTGCTTTTTTTTTTTTACAATGAGCGGTTGTCCTCTATCTTATTCTATTGTGCTCTTTATTATTCGAGTATTCATGAACTTCCTGTACCAATAGGTTCCAACTTCTCTAAGGTCGTCTGGATACCCTTTCGCTGATGTGACCTTCATGGTCTTTTCCGTTGGTCTCATGAATTGCACTTCTTGAAGTTGGAATGTCGGCGTGTATGTACTCGAGAGATTCGGAAATTCCTATTTGAGATGCAAGAAGTTGGACTTCAGTGGAACGGATTTGTCCAAGCGCATATGAATATTGATGAAGTATACCAGAAAACACAATTTCAGTGATCTACCACCAACATGATGCGGGTTATGGTTGCTAGCGTTCACTCGCCATGTCTATACATACAGAGTCGCCTGAAATAATAGAAACTCGCCGAATTGTACGATCACTGAAAATTAAATATACAAAAGCCTTTCGTCGTGTCTTTCTAGGTCTCTATTCCGTCCCTATTACTTATTTCTGAGCATGTCCTACCCTTGAATCGCGATGTGGCTTCTCGCCCAATCCGCTGTCTCCCCTCTGGCATTGATGAGTGGGTCGAGTGATTCGAAGGCCCATGTCGAGCTATTGGTATCGTTATCGTACTGTGGTGGAGGAAACATCGAAAGAGCTGCGAGGGAGAGATAAGTGTGATAAGGGTCTGTAAGAGACGATCAATAATTCAACGAAAAAGATAACCAGAAAATCACAAGAGAACGCATACCAGGATGCTCCCCCGGAGCCTTAGCGATGCCTCCGAATTTAAACTGACAGCTGGCTAAGAATGAGGCCAAGGATCGAGAGTCTACCAGATTTCCTGCGCCGAGGATCTATTGAACGCATTTCAAAGTCATCGAAATCGATTCAAATCGCAGTTAGATTATGAAGGGACTAGAACCAACCTTCAAAGATGCTCCTATCCAAAAGCAATAACACGCATCGGCAATTTTATTGGTCCTTCCACAGAACCCACCCGACCGGTGTTGCTTGTGTACTGCCCAATCTATCGTTTTGCGTATTTCGGAAAGGCTAAGGGGATTAGAATTTGAAGGCGCAAGACGTATCGCCGCCATGGCGATGTACGTCGTCCCTCCTACGACCCGTGACGAAACGTTGGTGTCAGTATGTCAAAGTCAAGTAAGGTACATACCGTTCGCCTCACAGTACGGGGATTGGCCATATCCGCCTTCGTATGACTGGAGGTCGATTTGAACAGTGATAACGAGGAAAACCAGAGATACCTACTCGACAGGAGGCGATGAAGAACAGCGCACGGTCTACGTCTACGCCAGACCAGTCATTTAATAGGTGACTGATCACAAAGGCACAATAAAGTGTTCTGAGGTCGGTCTCCCCACTTCCTGGTATTGTCGAAAAACTTTTAGGAGCATTATAAATGAATACAAGTTCCTACATGGGTTGATCAATTCACCTGCCGTCTTTCCGCTGGCATGCCTTCAGTAGTAACAGGATCCCCTGCTTTTCAAGCCGAGAAAAATCATCTCGGAGAATTGCAAGGGTGAGAAGCGCGGTATATGTCATGATAATATGAGGCGTATCATAATCTGTATATCTAGCTGTCTGTGTATTCGGATCCATGTCAGTTTAAAGCGCAGAATATTTCATCGCGACTCCCCTCAGAAGGCATTGAGCTTGCCATGAAAGGACTAGGCCTGAAGCCTGATCCATACTTCCCGCCTGAACGGTTTCAATCAACATGATAATAGAGAACTGAGTGATCCATCCATACACGTTTGCTGCTCCCATATCCATTCTTTCCAGGACTCTCGATCTGTCTGCGATGTCTTGTCTTGTAACATCTTGAGTAGATCCAAGCTTCCTAAGCAATAAAACGCGATCGCCATTCTGTGAAATTGTTGAGTGATCGACCTGTATAAACTACTAGACGAGAAGAACACCTTCCCGAATCCAAATCGACCTGACTGTCAGGAAGACCTAGAAGACATCGTTTAACGTGTCCAGCGTGTGCTGCCCTAGCAAGCGGTGGTAGATAAAAGTGCTCTGACGTTGCCGGTGGGATACCAGACATATCTGGAGACAACTTGAGAGGCCAAGAAGAATATGGAAGGATCAAAGAAAGCGGCGTTATAAATCTTTGGACAAGAGAATTATATACCAGGCCGGTATGCTTTCATTTGGTTGCAGCGGCAGTAGTACTCAGGAGTTAGAAAATACAAGCTCAGCTGTCTTCAGCTGTTCGATGATCAGCCTGTCTGTAAGTTAGATCTCGACATGTATTTTCCCCCAGCGTCAAAAAAGCGGCTTCCAATCGACGTTATGCAAAGCAAATCACGGACGTATGAAATCATTTCATCGTAGAATATATAATAAGGCTATGATGAGGAGAGCTGCAGGGAAAAAAGTAAGGAATGGGGGATGCCAAGGCGTATATGAGAACAACTTTGTAATACACAGTTCGGAGAAGACAGAAAATCACAGATGCCAGAGAATGCCAGAAGCGACAGGAGCGGTACAGAAGCAAACGAACATCGGTATACTGGTTGCTGGACACACGAAGCAGTCGAGAGACAATAAGAGGATACCTCATGATCATCCTTGGACTATTCAGACAGCCACGCCAACTTGGAACGATCCTCTCTGGGGAGGTTGATTCAGGTGCCCAGGTTGTTGTAGATTCTGACTAAGTCCAGGTGTGGGTTGTGGGGCAGGTATCAAAGCCGTCCCGGGCATAAATGCAGGGATGTTCTTTTCCTCCAGTTCCGCATATATGACAGTCATATCCTTCCTTTCTTTCGTCCAGTTTTCAGGATCCCAGTATGTGTACTGTCCACTCTCTCCGCCAGGAACCTTGCTCGAAGGGTTGGAGCCATTGTCCTTCGTTATCCAGAGTCGGAGCTCTTTGTGGAATCGCCAGTTCCGGTTGTATCTTTTGAATCATAGAGGATAAGAAACAGGGGTATCGGTGAACGACATCGAAAACCTAGGAAGGAATGAATGCTCACAGTTCTTGTGCAGCGACTTCTTGAAGTGCATCGCGAGGTGACGAGTAAAACATGAAGAATAACGTTTCATCACTGAACGCCGTCACTTTTCCAGGGCCCGGTGGCGGTGGTTGTACACTGTAACACGCTGGGAGATGGAAATCAGGCTCAACTGTATGTGCTGCAGACTGATCTGCCCATGGTGTAATGAAGGTTGAGTATAAACTCCTGGCACAACGATAGAAATTTCAGTAATCCAGATTGAGTTTCTCAAAAGCGGTTATACTGACCCTGCATATCCCATGTCCAGGCCCATCGTGCCCAGATCTGTCCCGACACTGCTCAAGGCTTGATCGGAGTCTGACCCGGCGTTTTTTATCATTGCGAGGAGTCCTAGAAGTCCCCATCGATCCGCAGCGCTCATCAGTATCTGTTGTGCTGGAGTTTGGGGATGCTGATGTACATGCGCTGTGGAATTGGGTAGCGAGTTCTGGGTCGAGTTCGGATGTGGATTGGGTGTCGCGTTTGGATTTGGGATCGGATTTGGCGGGTTAGGATTCACGGTAGTGGCATTTAACTGCTGTGAATCAAGACCGCCGAGACCGTTTGACCCATACGGTGCTGGTGTCGTCGCTGCTCCGGGGCCATTCAGATTGTTCCCTGCTGGAAGCAGCGGGGGTGGTAAATTCGGAGGCGCATTCAAATGTGTCGATGAAAGATTTTGTTGCGATGGATGTGTCCCATTTTGTTGTTGCGTAGTAGCGAATGCACCAAGGCCGCCGGTGGGTTGTGCCTGTGCATTGGGCGTATTCGGAGAATTCCACGCGGCGTGTGCTGATTGATACAGTTTCTGGAAACGGTTTACACGTTCAAACAAATGTCTTATAGATGAAAATAATGATAACACACCCGTTGCTGCTTGTCTGCATCGAATGTGTGTGCATTCCTCCCCTGTGGACCCAAATTCAACATGCCCGGTGTCCCTTGTAAAGTGCCTAGAAGATTCTGCCGATGCTGTTGGTCGAAACCGTTGAGACCAGGCGGATGAGGAAGAGAGGAGTCTTGGTTGTTCTGCGATTGTGACTGACCACCGAGCGCCGGAAAGTCATCAGGCGTGAAATCTCTCGTCTGGTTTGAAGCTGTACCCCCTGTTCCGCTGATCGCTGGCGTTGAGCCCCCCATTCCAGTTCCTGCCTGACTCGCGTAACTCGTCGTCACGCTACTGGCTACGCTTCCATTGTTGTTCCCGTTCCCATTGTTATTGTTCGTGGAAGTGGAGCCAAGGGCCGGGAAGTCATTAGGATCAAGACCAAGCTCGCTCGTAGATGATACAGACGGTGCAGAGTTTCCTAAACTCGGAGTTTGGGATAAATGTGGAGGTAATGAATTTGAGGTACCATTTAGCTGTGACTGTTGGACCGATTGCTGCTGGCCTAAAGGCCCTCCGAAGCCGAAATTGTTCTGCCCTCGTTGCTGCATAAATGTTGGTGGAGGTAGAATGCCCTGAGATGTCTGCTGTGTCGCTGCTCGATGATTATTCGTAGGCAGTCCCGGAACAAATCCCCCTTGCATAACGTTTACTGTCCGAGGTGGCTGTAGTCCATATGCATATGGCGACCGATACTGGCCCGCGAGTGCGGGATTGGGTGCAATATTTGGCGGTCGCTGTTGAGTCTGGCCTGCAATGTAATTTTCGGTGTTTTACTTTGTGGCTCAGGACCGCGATTTTCAAGCAACTTACCTTGTCGGTTCATGTCTGTTGAGTTGGGAAAAATCGGAGAAAGCAGATAAGAGACTTCGGTTAAGCTGGTGGAGGAACAAAGTGCGCACCGAAGTTTTCAAGAGGATAGATGATCAAGTCACTTCGATAATAACTTGCGTTTGCAAGTGAAAGGATTGGGGCAACTTGGGTTAGGGTCGGCGTTAAGAGCTAAGCGCTGTTGTTTGCCTTGTTTGGATACTTACATCCACGTCGATAACATCAATGACACCGCCGCCGCGGGACGAGCTGACCACCACTGTCTTTGATGCCCTACAAAATTTAGTGCCCACTCAAAAAGCAACTTTTCTTCTGGATACCGCCCTCGCCCTAATTGCCGTTGGACAGTGCGTCTACTCGACTGAGGAACTTGCTACCGGCTAAATATCTATTCATTCTTAGATATGGAGCACAAGTGGAAAATTACTTTGATGTGTATCTGCGTACACCAAATTTGCCAGTGGAAGATGTTGTAAGGGCCCTGGTAGCACGAGGAAAGGCTCGGAAGGTTGAGGGGGAGTGTTTACTCGCCAAAGCCCAGCAGGGTGAGTAGTGAGTGATTGTCACTTAGTCAATCCACTATCTAAAGTTCTGCAGACTATGAAGCTGTACTGAAACTTGATCCTTCGAACAAAGACATACGACATCTACTTGGCCGGAGTAAGATGGTAGGTGCACGCCCATAACTTGGGCATAGTTTTGTTTGATGCCTCCATATAGGTGCCGAAATTTATATCCAACACACCTGCATCTCAGCGTGCCCCTCCGGAAATTTGGGAACGCATAGCACACCATATACCCCGCTATCACCTCCGTACTTGGCTATTCCTCTCGCCCTTTCATCGAGAGATCGCCGTCCGCATCATCTTTCACACCCTAGACTTGTATTTTGGTGAAGACCAAGATAATTTGAACAAAGGGCTGGATATTTTCGATCGCGCCAAGAATGATCCAGTTTTCGCCAGAAGAGTAAAGAGTTTGAGGTTGCATTGGGCCTACGAAGAGGGAGACATGTTGGATCTGATGATGCGAATTTTCCGGACTGCTTTGCCGGAGTTCAAGGCCTTGCAAGACTTTGAATGGATAGGATATCCTGAATTACGGGCGGATACTATACAGGATATCTTACAAAGTCATAGCGGTTTACATGGCTTGGGACTAATGTGGGTTTCAACTTTCAGGCTGTTCTCTGTTCATTTCGCTAATATCGTTTTCTCACAGAGGTTGGCATTTCGATGCTATTGGAATATCTTCTTTTACCTCCCTCCGTAAATTCACTCTCCGAGCAGAAGATGACGACGGATTTGCACCCATGTCAGAAATTCCGCTTCTTCTAAACACCAATCTTACCACTCTCAAACATCTTGTGCTTGCTGCTTATCTCGCTCGACCTCATTCCTGGGACATGGCTTTTCAGAGCCACGCCATCAGTCGTTTAACCCATTTGGACCTGGTCGACACTCGCATTTCCCATTATGTCCTAGGAAGAATCCTCGGAGCTGCGGGTGGGTTGCGAAGCTTGACCCTACATGGGACAATGGAAGAGCCCGCCAAGGCTGCAGTACTTTTTGGTGGTGATCAAGTCATACCCGGTCCTAACGGAGAAGACCGGCATACATTTTTGCCTCATCTTGAGTCGTTTCGGTGAGTCCAATCAAGTTGAGAATTGGGCTTTATCGAAATTCCCATAGATTTCTGATGGTTGGGCAAGACGAACCCGCACTCTATACCAGCGTTATCGAGTTTTTGCGCCGAAGGCCGCATCTCAGACGGCTGGATTTGGGAAGCTGCCCATGGCACATGGTATCAGCTCTTCTACGAGGAACACCTCCACATGTAAACTCTGAACTGGATCACAAAGCTTCCTCCATGTCGGGATCAGTTGCTAGTACAAGTTTCGGTGCTATCGCAAGTTTCTCATCGGGCTTTAATTCGCAACCAGAACCGACACTGAAAACTATCGGAATCCCGGGCTTGCGGACACTCGGTGTGCGCATGGGCACCATGACGGAAACGAAGGTGCTGGAGCTAGTGACTGTGTTGCCGAGGGAAATGGTGGCAATAAGTCTTTGGGCCGGAATTCCTGACCGCTCGATGGTGGGTTTTGTCTTCCCAATTTTCTAATCCGTATTTATCGCTTTTTTAACATTATATACTAGAATGCTTACGCCCCGCTTTTCACCCCCTTCCACCAACTCTCGTTCCTTCATTTGCAATCTTCTTCACAACGAAGACCGAAACCCAACCTTATGCCCGAGAGTGAATTCCAGCGAGAGACAGATCTGTGGCAAGCCAGTGCAAGGAGCATTGCGTGCACGCTACCTACCCTTGATTTTGTTGGGTGGCACAGAGAACATTATGTTGTTGTCAGGAATACCCCCGTAGGATCATCGACGGCTTGCGCTTCGTTGGTTTCTGTACAATCAACACCATCTTGTTCCGCTCCTATGGTGAATGGCTCATCTAGGACTCCTTCCCTGTCCTCAGCTCCGACATCTTCCTTTCCATCCGTCCCCTCACTCGCATCTACCGCGAAGAGAAAATTTTCTTCCATGAATTTGTCGTGTCCAGACATTACTCTAGCTGTTCCATCAAGTCCTTCTAGTGAGGCCACAGCCCTAGAGTTGAAGGAGCTTCCTCCACGTCGGAGACTAGACTGTGGAAAGGGTGTGGACTTGGGCACGGAGGATGCAGCATGGCTTGAACGGAAAGATGTCCCCATGGACTATGAGGAGCCTGGATTGGAATGAATCTCTGCTAGTCACTGGACAGTGGTCTTGTGTCCGGGAGTGTAAAACGTAAAACGTACATATCTTATATAATAGGTTGTGAGAAAACTCCAAATTCGGGAGGTCCTTTTCAACTAACTCTGTCTCTGTCATTCTCGCTCTCTAATCTATGCGATACTAGTCGATGATGCTCTATCTTTTTCAATACTGGTTACTGGTTATAAATCGCCAACGAAAAAGACCAGCCTAAGCAGGATGATAACCGAAGTGTCATTGTTCTTAGTCCGGCCAAAGCTGCACGATGGTCATATAAGACTAACAATGGCAACTCTTCGAATGAGCACCCAACTCTTCCTATGCCTGCAACCAGGACAAATTCACCACTTCTTCGCGAGCGTCGGAAACACGACCCGTATAGTGATGTCGAAGTACGACAACATCCAAAAGGTCCATTGATGTACAAGACCTTGGATCATGTTCCACACAAACATGTAGATGCTAGGCTGTTTGGGAAAGCGTTCAGAAAATTTTACTCACATCTAGGTCAACCAGAGGTACGCGACGTTCTAACCGGATTGGATTCTTTGAACTAACTAACTCCCGCTAAAGTATCTGCGACCGCTTCCAACAAACCTGCAGCCGAAGGATCCCAGGCCACCTCCTTTGAACATCACTGACTTTGAGGCCGTTCGAACTCTGGGTGCGTACAGATCACCCTTCAAATCACTTGTCAACGTCATTGACCGATGATCACAGGCTATGGTAGTACTGCTTCTGTCATCTACGCGAAAGTTGTGCGGAATATCCATCCATTAGATCAGTCTGGTAGCGTGTTTGCTCTCAAAATTGTTGAAAAGAAACAACTACGTGAAGCAGACTCAGTGAGTCGCTTGTTCGACTATCCCAAACTAGAACTGAGAAATCCCCTTGCATGCATAGTTTGAAGAAAATACCCCAGAGAGCAAGCAAGTAGAGCGTTCCATCCTTACCGAGCTTCCTTGGAATCCTTTCATCTGTGGACTCATCGGCACATTTGTCGATACATTCAATGTGTACTATGCTTTCGAATTTTGCCCGCAAAATTCTTTGCGCGTAGTTCTTGACATGGGCGGACGGTTGGAACCAACCGTTGCTCAGTTCTACTTTTGTGGTATAGTTGCTGGGCTCGCTTTCCTCCATGACCACGACATTGTGCATCGTGATGTGAAGCCGGAAAACGTTTTTCTAGGCCCCGGGGGTTACCCTATCATGGGAGACTTTGGTACCGCCCGAAGGATGCAGGACGATTTCATACAGGTCAGAGAAGATGAACGCGGCCTCTCAGTTGCTCCTCCGATGCTACCATTTGACTGGCACGAAGTTGGAACATTCGTCTACAATGCCCCAGAGCAATACACGGCAATGACTGAATCTCGATATATCGGTTCCAGCGTAGATTGGTGGGCAGCAGGGATCACTCTATATGAAATGCTAGCGCGAGAATATCCCTTCTATTCAAGAGACACTAAGAAGATGGAAGAGATGATCAAACGAGGAAAATACAAATGGCCGAATGACGTTTATGTTGGCAAAATAGTCAAAACGCTAGTTGCTGCACTGCTCACCGTGGACCCTTTGGAGCGCCTGGGTACGCATGGTGTCCAAGAGGTCATGGATTTTCCATGGTTCGAAAATGTTGATTGGGCAAAATATCATTCGAGGCATTATGTAGTGCGTGCATCGTTGTACACTCTTCCCAATGCTCAAAATGCTCAATCGTTACTGAATTTCAGCCTCCTACACGTGAAAACATATACCCTGGGGCAGGAGAGAGATGGCACGAGTTGGCCCTACCGCGCCCGCAGGACGTACCTGGTCTGCAATTAACAGAACCTGCAGTAGAGCTCAGACATGATTCACGATTCAAGTTCAAGGAAATATAGTATAAATGATTCTTCTGTATACGTTTATAAACACGTCTTTTTAGAAAGTAATTTACACATGTAGTTTGGATGTTCAGTCATTTGTTGTACAAACTTTCCAAGGGCAGTTGGAAAAAGGATCCTAATGGAAACAAGATTGCTCCGTGTAATGGTATCCGGATCCATATTGTTGTTTCGCTCAACTCGAGGTGCGCCCGACATTTTGCCTGAAGTGCGAGTGATTTAAGACAGCAAGCAAACGGCACTGATAGTACTCTTCGACTTACGCAAACTGCCCTAAATAGTTGCCCGGAGGATCATATCGACAGACCAAATATCCGGTTCCGTTGCCCAAAAAATTGCAGGTGGCGATTGCACAAGCAACGGAAGTAGTGGATTTCCATACAACCTGATGAGACGAAATAAGCCCGTTACCGCAACGTGTACGGGTTGTGAACCCACCTGAGTGAAGTGACCAGTCGATGAGGAAAATGTGGGGTTGCTATCTGAGAAAGTCAGAAACTCTACCACTATTAGATAACTATATGAGAGGCCTACAATTATATTGCGCTGTAGGAATGATTTTATGTCAACTATATTTGTGAACATTGATTCAAATACGCACAAGCTTCTGCCATCCACATGTTCACGCCTTGTTGAACAGATATTCCTTGTGGAGCTGCTGCAGCCTACATTCGAAAGGAAGTATATTGTTAAATATGGGATGCGACCGGGGTTTACTGTGAGTATTTACTAAATTTTCACCGTAATTTCCTCCGCTTTGAACAAAAAAACAAAAACTTAAATTTTCTACCGTGGATAGTATGTGTGGCACGAACGCTCACCTGTGTTGAAACACACACGCATTAGCCCATTGCTGAGTGGCCAGATAAAGGTTCGAATTCGATGTCAGAGAAGATGCACCATACTGAGCACGCGCAGTGTTATGGCTCTTGAGAGTGGATTGGATGAATTCTACTGTTGCCCCACTGGTAGCACTCGCTGTCAGGCTGGGACTGGTGAGGCTAGAGGTCGATGCACTGCTACTACTACTGACAAGCCTCGTGGAGGTCTGAACGGAACTTGATCGACTGGCACTAAGATTGGTGAGGTTGGATGACGCTCTACTGCTGCCGGAAAGTTCTGTGGAGGTTTGGATAGGGTTTGTGCGGCCGATGCTTGTAGGTCTGAAGGTCGTTGCAATAATACTGGCGGACCTGGAATAAGGGGATGTACTCGAACTGGTCGATTTTGTAGGTGGCAGTGACATTGATCTATTGGTGGACACCGGACTCCTTGTGTTCGCGCTGGTGGAATTAACGCGGTTGAGAACCAGAGCAGCGTCAGTTGTCGACATGATTCGTGCAACAAGCAAGATGGCAAAACAGATTCTAATCTTCATGGTGAAGAATGTTATAGGGAAGAAGTTTGACTTCGAAATGGGTTTAAAATATGGAGGAATAATTGGGTCGTTATAAACATGTCTTGCAAGAAAGTATGACGATGATGAAGTTTTAGATAATCGGGAATTATTGACCTGGAGGCAGAGAAACATTCATGACGATGCCAGGCTGGTGAGGATGTCTGTATATTTTGGAAACTGAGAAACACTGTGCTAGGGGGAGTTTGAGATTTACACTCGGAGAGCACGAAACGAAAATGCTTCCGCGAGAGGAAGCCACGAAAATGCAACAAGAATGGAGAATTTGCAACCAACGTCGAAGGCCTTGAGTAATCGCCATATTTCCATCCGTTCTGATAGTATCACCTTTGCGTACAGGGTGTCAAACACTGTCAAGGGATGTCGAACTTAACCCTGCTTCAGCCTCCTTCAGCCTCGAAGCGTCCCGCTGCTGGTCGAGAAGGCCTCATGAGTCACGCGCGATGGCCCAGAAGATCCAAGCGGTCAATTCAGCGGTCTAGACCTTACCGCCATAGGCACCTTATATATCGCGGTCGAAACTGGTCTTCAGAATTTCATTAATCCATCGAACGTTGTTGCCTCATCGTTGAAAGGCTCTTTTAGAACCTTTCCTTCCGCTTTTACAACCTAATCTTTCCGTTTTCACATTTCATAGTAATTTTACGACCTGTCACGATATGTGGTTCGCCGAAACCACTATCCTCACACTCGCTTCGACGTACCTTTTATCGAAATCCTCTGCATCGCCTCTCCCTGATCCTTCTGAAAGCCATCGGGAGCAAAATAATCTTCGAGCAAGAAACATTGTATCGGATAGCTCTGATATCCAAAGTTCGTATGATTTCATCATCGTGGGTGGTGGTTTGGCTGGGTTGGTCCTAGCTTCGAGGTTATCCGAGGACTCCAATCATACTGTCCTTGTGCTGGAAGCTGGAGAATCTGGCGATGCAAATATAACACAAATCAGTGCGTAACTATCAGTGATTTATCCATTTCTCATCATAGTCGTGGGATATACTTATACACAGATACGCCGGCCGACACATACTACAACTCTCTCGTTGGATCTGAATATGATTACGCCTACCAGGTAAACTCCGTCTCATCATTTATGAATCCTGTCCCTCAATCCATATGGTCAGACTGCTCAGCAAGCTGGATGTGCGAACCGGAACGTGTCCTGGCCTCGAGGCAAAGTTCTGGGCGGATCTTCCGCTATCAATGGAATGTACCTTGTTCGACCCAACGAACCTGAAATCAACGCGCTACATTCGATTAATCCCAACGATACGGATGAGTTCTGGACATGGGACTCATATTACGACGCTATGAAAAAGAGCGAAACTTTTGGTGCTCCTTCCGCTGATGTAGCGGCTGAAGCTGGGATCCAGTATAGCGCCTCGTCCTACGGATCTAATGGACCCATTCATTGGTCTTACCCTGGAGAAACATTCAACCTTGTCGGAAATTGGACACCTGCGCTTTTGACCCTCGGCATTCCAACGAATCCAGACGCTGCATCAGGCGATAATTCTGGTGCTTACATCACAACCTCTTCCATCAACCCTTCTAACTGGACTCGTTCATACTCGCGTTCTGGGTACATTGATCCTTTGCCTCCACGATCGAATTTGGACATTCTCACGTCTGCGACTGTCACGAATATCGTTTGGCAATCTGGTACGTCTGGTAACTTGACGGCCACTGGAGTGCAGTGGGCTTCCTCGTCTACGGCAGCAAAACAGACAGTGAATGCGAATAAGGAAGTTATACTTGCCGCTGGAAGTATTGGCAGTACACAGCTATTACAGCTAAGTGGGGTTGGGCCATCCAAGTATTTGCAAGCCGCAGGTGTAGATGTGCAACTTGACCTTCCTGGAGTTGGACAACGACTCCAGGATCACTTGGTGTGTCTCCTTTTTACATCATGCCGTGACCGATCTTCATATCTCTCCAGAGCGGGAGTCTCATTTACAGCACAAACGCGGAGACAGCAGGTGATATGCACAATGCTGGTGTAGCCACCGCAGAATTTCTCTCTTACATCAACTCTGCTACTGCCTATGTCAATCTCACGACCCTTCTTGGATCAGATAATGCTTCCGCTCTAATCTCTTCTGCTCAAGCAGAAGTCGACTCGTCTGTGTCGTCGTTCCTCCCATTGGGTGACTCCACTGTCGCTGCTGGTTACAAGGCAATTTATGACACCATCACAAATCAGTTCTACTCGAGCAACAGTGGCCAGATTGAATTGTTGTTGAGCATTACCAGCACAAACGTCCTCCTTCAAGCTGCCATCCAACATCCTCTCAGGTAAGATATTCGATATGTTCGTAGAATTTGACTAATCTCATCACCTCAGTGCGGGCGAGCTCTATATTACCTCCAACTCAGCCTTTGACTACCCTTACATTAACCCCAATTATCTTGCACACAGCGCCGATCTTACCATTTTGCGTGAAGGGTTTAAAATGGCACGTCTCATCTCGCAGGCTTCACCACTTTCCGCGTACCTCACAGGTGAAACCACTCCTGGATCCTCGGTCAGCACAGATGATGAATGGAATACTTGGATCGAAAGCGCTGTAGGAACGGAGTACCATCCTACAGGGACATGTGCGATGCTCCCTCTCGAGTTGGGAGGCGTTGTCAGTCCGTCATTACTCGTTTATGGTACTTCGAACGTCAGGGTTGCAGATGCTAGTGTGTATCCATTCGACTTGTCTAGCCATGTACGTTTTCTGTATCCATACCTCATTTTTTTCTCTGTCTGAATTGTTGATTCACGTAGCTGGGTGCACCTACATACGGACTCGCAGAACAAGCCTCCACTATCATCAGGGATTACTGGAATGCCGTCTCGACGAACCCAAACGCTACGAGCAGTAGTTCCTCGCCCTCGCCGACGTCTTCGACTTCGGGGAACTCTAACACAAATGCTGCTCTTCGTCCTGTGACTTGTGTTCATGGGCTAGGGATGATGCTCTCTGCAATTGCCTGCCTCGTGACTTGCGTGATGGCACTCTGATCTTGTTTTGTGTGCGCCCAAGACCGTCATCGTTATATCTCTAAACCATGAGGCCTGTCTTCCTTTATGGACTGCTTTCTTTCCGTATCACCATTTTCCGTATCACCATTCCCTTCAACTGACATGCTACAATCCGAGAGTCTGCTTTGACTAGGACCTGAAAATTAGACTTGAATATCCTTCCTTTGAACTTTCTCCTAATCATTTTCGTCTTTCTTTTTTGATTGATTACCTCCACTCTCTTCCCCGACATGTCCCGACTCTGCTCCTCGCGCTCGCTGAAGATCACCAAGATCGCGTACTTGACGTCCTCCCTATTTGCCAAATAAATACTTATCTATTGCTACACATCCCTGCATACCTATCACTGCATACTGATAGTGGCTCATCCTTTTCTTGTACTGCTATACTTAACTGTTGTGACGGACTTTATCTGACATTCATACAGACTCCGTACATACACATTCGCATTTTGTATCAATAGACAGCACAGTAGTGTCATTAGGAATCTCCATGTCGGATGGGAATAATACCTCCCCTCTTCGAATTGGTCATCCACATCGTGGTGGTTGTGGCAACTTTATATACTGGGCAACTTAGAAACAATTCATAGTAGAAAAAGTATACAACAATCGGAGGATCCATCATTGAAGAAGACTAGTACTGGACAAGGTACTACGTTTATTCCTCTAAAACTATTGCCCGTTCATAGGACCAGGCTTAATAGTCACCAGTGGATCCGGACTGATCACTGGTAGTGGTAGCGCATCAGACGTCTTGGTGTGAAATTGACCAGAGGCTGCTATAGGTGTACCGCTACCGTAGACAGCTTTAGCTGGAGGAGCTTCAAATACTTGGCCTTCTGTATTGAAAACAACTGTTTTGCCAGGGCATCAACACTGCGGTTCATAAAGCCCGGGAAATACATACAATTATCCAAACTGATGTTTTCAGGATCGTCGAATGTGAGGAATCTAAGAAAAGATTAGGCTTGACTTGGCTAGGAAAATTGTCCCAACCCATACAGGTACTTCAATACTTCAGCGAACCAGAATGATTCTGTATCATCTTCTAGCCCTGCAGTGAAATCATTCACGTCATTCAGACCCGCAAATCCATTTGTCTCATTCGCGACCAAGAATTTTCGGAAGCTTTCGACAGCACTCGCAGCACGGTCTAGATATTTTGTGTCGCCAGTGGCACGCCAAGCGTAGAAGTTTGATTCAAGCACTTCAGGCCTTTGTATATAATCGGATGCTGTTAGGAAGGCAAGATGTCAGTAAATGTTATACATATGTGATTCACGCGATTCCAGAAAGTCGTACTAGTGATCCAGAAACCATGTTCACTATTGAACGCCAATTGCTGAGCGTCTGGTTGAGTGAAGTCCCCGTCAGGAGCCATAAAACTGAATGTTTCAGGACCAATTCCCGTCCTAAAAATATTCAGCGATGGAAAAATGGGGTCGAATTAAAAACGTACTCTGTGCTGGCGTATGTATTCCAGCATGCTTCCACAAGCTCCAGTCCGATGTCAACAATCGTTTGGTTGTTCAAAAGCTTCCCCCCTGCGATGTGTATATATTAGCATCGAATAGTATCACTAGCATTGACGAGAAAGATTCACCAAGGATCCAATTACCACCATGAAAACACGCTAAATGCGATCCCTCGAGAAGGATTTCCCCAGCATTCCAATCAGCAAGGTAAGTATGGTCCCCAATCGTGGAAGTCTACATTATGCATTATGTCAAGAGGGAGGATGGGAGAATTAATGACAGACCCTTAATAATTCTTTTATTGAGCTATCAACGGCAGCATGCCAAGTGTCCGCAAAGAGATTGTCGTCGGTATTTGTAATTCGTGCATACTTGATCAAGTATTCGAGATAACTATCAGTCCCTCCGCCCCATGTCTGTCGAAATCGAAGTTGGGGATATCACTCTATCACAGGGCTCAATGAAACAAGTCACTTACGAGGAAGGCGTCTACAAACATATCATCCGTTGGGTCAACAAGTTGGGGTGGTAAGCCTAGAATTTGAAGACTCGATTAACCTCAAAAAGACTGAGTCAAATTGCTTGATACCTGGGAAGGGACTTGGCTAGCGCAGGTAAGAGGATTACATTCCAATGGTCATAGTTGTAGAATGCTTACCAAATTAGCTATGGTTCGAACAGAACCCTCTGACAAGTTTGTGTAGAGCTGGTTACCTGTGTAACTGTGAAATAACGTCAGAAAATTATGAAGATCTAGCAAGTAAAGAAGGGTCATACAGAGTAACTCGAGACCATTCTACGTCTAGCTAAAGGATGATAATTAGTGTCATGGATAAGCAAGTCGGATCCGTTCTTACAGTCCCTGCTTCAGCCACGTTATTCTAAAAGATAGTCAATCCTAGGTCGATGGTTCGCATTGCAAGAATTTACTGACGACAGCTACGATGGGTGAATTGTTTGCAAAGAAAATTTCTCCAAACGGAATTGTCTGATTCTGTATATTATTGTCAGACAATCGAGGCACACCGCGAAGGTTGAGAGTCAATCACCGGGTCTGCCCAAGCGAAAACCATCTTATCCACCAGTTGTTGGGCTTGTTGCACGAGAATCTGGTGTTGCTTCCCGCTCAGCTCGTAGGCGCTGATCATTCCACCCACGTAACGAATGCTTGTTTCAAAGAGACTGCACCATGCTAACATTTGAAGCTGTTCAAGAGCTGGATATAAATGATATTACCTGACAGAGCTCGGAGTGTTCGATTGACTGAAATCAACTTTGGAAACGAAGTCCAGAGCTTGCTCGAACAGATCCTGTGACAAAGTTTCAACGATTCTAGTGTGTTCTTTGAGAAGGGATTACAGGTGATTTACAGTCAGATCCATCAGAAGCTTGAGAGTATAATGAGTCGATGTTCAGTCTTATTCACTGAAAGACATACCATTGTGCCCATAGCATCAGCAATGGTGGCACCCCAACCATTTCGATCATCCACGAAACCCTTACTCACAGGAAGTAAGGAGTCATGCCCAAATGCAAACTCACTGTGTGAGGGTCAGTATTGATTAAACGGAAACTACGCCAAACATATACCTGTATGCACTGTAACTTTGCAGGAAAATATCCTTCACAGCTTGTTGATTAGCAGCTGCACTTGCGGGGACCTTTAGGTTAGGGATTTGAACAGGGCCTGCAAGTGAATAGGAAAAGCTGCACAAGATCACAATCCATCTAGATGGAGGCGAAAACTTGACCATCCTGCACACACTAGACAGAGGTTACAGAGAGCCAGAGGAGTATGGGAAACGGTAGACAAGGACCTTTTATAACAAGTGATCGAAGCTTGTCTTTTGCATGAACAGCTCCAGGAAGGGAGAAAAGAAGATCGGGAATGGGGCCACATGCAGCAATCACCCTTCGATATTTTCTTGGATTTCTTGCCCTTGTAGTCCCGAGAGTTTTCTTCGGCTCATTCCAAATTTAAAGACAACTCTCTCATGACTCGCAATCATGTCCCTTGTAAATCGTACACATGACGGGAAAAGGCTGCAAAAGGTACGACAGACGATGTCGGCGCGGGTGTAATGGTCATCTCGGAATCACACATTCTCGACGCGAGTTCCTCCCACAGGTCATGAGAAGCGGCGTCAAAATTAGCACAGGTCCTCAAAGTAGATAATTTAAAGACTCTTTCTTTTGCTTATAAAAGGTTACGTTTTTCAGCGAACGAGGTCAGACAGGGCATATATATACTTTTCAAGCTGTAAGGTCGCAGACACCCGGCCTCAGGGCACACCATAATGGCTGAAGTGCAATTGCTCCTACACCACGCTGGGTCATTCGGAATGCAACATCGTGCAAACGAGGTAGCGCTTCACTAATGTTGCCTCCAGGTCCGGACCAGAAAAGTTCCGCAGATGCAGCAGCACGCGGCCACACGATTGAATCCAAGTTGGACGCATGCGACTGCTCGGTCCAGAGGAGGTGTTCTCCTGTGACAAACGCATTGAGTAAAATACAGTTGCCAAAATGATTGGTGAGTCTCTTACCCCCAATGACGAGTTTAGCTTGAGCATCGGTCAAATTAGCGACTGGGTCGAAGCTATATGCATACTGCCAGGTTTTGAACGGATCGCACCTGTAAAAGTGAAATTAAAGACATATCCAAGAGAAGGTGGCGATTTCAAAGCTGACCAACTATTGCCTGAAGGATTCGCACCAACCCAACCACCTGCGCCACAGTCAAGATAGAAATAATCTGAGGGGGCCTGGACAAGCCTGAAGCCTTTATCGGCGACAGCAGCAGCATCTGCAGATGATATCCACACCCTATAGAGAGTTGAAGTCAATCTTTGTTTTCAAATATGAAACCAGTTGTACGTACATCACGATAGTATTGTTCGACAAAGTGAGGTTGAAATCGAGGACCATTTCTGATACACATGACCGTAAATACTGTTACTATAGTATAAAATAGTTTGACTCACCTTCCCATACTACAGGCGTCTTTCCACTGTCTTCGAGGACACTCTGTACAGTTTGTGTAAAAGTGTCGAGGGCTTGTTCCAAAGTTTTTCCAGTTGTATTTAAATCGGCTTGAGTAGATTCGTCAACAGCGTAGCACTCAGTATTGAGTTCATCTCCTCCAGTGGAAAAATATTTTCCGGGGAAGCGGGCAGAGACAGAAGAAATGAGAGAAGCCGTAAAATTGGTTGTGTTGGCATTGGCAAAACGAAGTTGACCAGCAGGAGGCTCTGGAATCATACAATATAGTCAGAATGGTCAACCAATGAAAAAAACCGCACGATAAACCATTAGCGTACGTGGCCCAAGGAGTGGCGCCTGGACAAGCGACATGTTCTGGGTAGGCTTGAGCAATAATCGCGGTGTGTCCTGGAGTATCTATTTCAGGAAGTACATCAATCCCTCGCTGACAAGTTTCATCAGAACAGATATCGATTGATCCAGTAAACACTTACTGCATTAGCATAGCTGACGATAGTCTGTACATCATTGGTACTGTAGACGAGCGAGGGACCATAAGCTCCGTTGAGTGATAGTTCCGGGAACTCGGGAACCTCTAAAGGGAAGCTTTGACTGTCGACCATGTGCCAATGGAAGGTGGTCATCTGCGGACACCATCAGAAGATGAATAAAGAAGAAGCACAAGAAGCACCTTAACCCAGCTCATTGCATCCAAAGTACGCAAGATGTCAGATACAGGGAAGCTAACGCAGATTTTGAGTGATAGGCTTGCGGAACATTGGACCGGCTTACTAGTTTCTAGCAGTGTCCAGCATGAATCCGCGATAAGGCTGAATTGAAATATCAATTTTAGACCATACATATGGAGTATTACTTACAAAGACAGGTGAATCCGTGATGGCTATAGGTGCTTCAACGGTGTAGGTGGTATTGTTGAGATCGTACCACAGCTGACCAAATGTTGTCAGACCACGGAACAACCCCAAAGTCGAGTTGGCCTTGATAGTGGCTGCTGAACCATCTTCCGGCACTGTCAAAGTGTACCCTTCCACACGACTGTCGATATCATCTATGGCTTCCTCAGAGATACTAGTAGGCTCCCCGGCGACACCGGAATCGTAAGATAACACGAGGGAAACAAGCGAAGAGGCATTCTGCAGGCTCTGATTATACGAGGCTCCCCTGTCCACGACCAAGGCCTCGAGTTGATCTGTTTGAAGATACCCCTTGGTACGTGAAATCGCGTCCAAAAGATCCTGAGGAGGATTTGGTATTGTCGAAATGTCGATGTCAAAGTCGGATGCGAGGGTCAGTGCTGCAGTGCCCGTCGAAAAGTCCGTAGGAAGAGGCCAAAGGGCGTAGGCAGCGCTGATAACGGTAGCGACCACGAGAAATCTGCGAGTCATATAGTAGTAATTGGGGGTAAAGAAGTGGATCGTCTTCTTGCTTAGACACGTCCATCTTATAGGTAGTCGTATTAAATTGTTGACCGGGGAAAAGTTCAAATCAGGACGCGGGGTCAATGTGGGAAAGTTAAGTTGAGACACGCGCCGTCCCGATGATTCAATAATCTAAGAACGAATTCTTCATGATACACATATTTCAAGTGTTCGCGATCTATGATTGCTTCGCACTACGATATTCAACTTCGTAACGCTATTGAAGTTTAAACGAAATCATGAATTTCATGAGGATTCCACAAACGAATTTACGAGCAACTGAAAGTAATAAAGAATACGCAGTGATAGAAAAGCCCTACAAAAGAAGGTCATCACCACCACTGGAACTAGTAGCTCCTCC
Source organism: Lentinula lateritia (assembly GCA_028011325.1). Lineage (NCBI taxonomy): Eukaryota > Fungi > Basidiomycota > Agaricomycetes > Agaricales > Omphalotaceae > Lentinula > Lentinula lateritia. The sequence continues at coordinate 210,091 of JANVFT010000024.1, read as the reverse complement.
GGAAGAGCCGAAAGAACCAAAAGCATTCCCCATGGTAGGTTGCTGAGCTTTTGCAGGCCCAGAGCCCCACAATCCGGCTGATGCCTTTTCATTCTGTATGTCCTTAATCGACTTGCTTACAACTGCGGCACCTGCCGCTGGCGTCGAAGGCTTTGAGCCCAGTGACATGGACCACAGGTCATCAAAATTGGCGCTCGATGCAGGTTTAGACGAGGCAACGGAGGCTGCGCGATTCATGGTAGAGCCGGAGCTGGAGGCTGACGTGGTAGACATTGGCCGCATAGTAGGTACACCACCAAAGGAGCTTTGGTTCGATAATGACGGCGAAGGTCGGTGCATTCCTCCTGTAGCCATTCCAGCCATACCCATTCCCGAAGAGCCCATACCCATACCCGAGCCATATACCAGGCCTTGAGTCTGCATTGGTGGTGCCTGAGGTTGGGCGTAGCTCATCGATTGGGGTCTCGCCGGCGTAGCCGATGTTGAGTTGAGCATTTCCATCAAGTTCATCTTGTGTGCAGCGGCAGGCGCGACTTGAAACGGTGCAACGGTAGTATGAGGAGTGACTGGTGCAGCTTGGAAATCGGCAAAATCATCGTCTGAAAAGATGTCAACGGATAGTAAAAGGGAAGGGTGGAATTCCACGCACCATCGATACCAATACTATTTTGTGCAGGAACAGCCCCCACTGCGGGTAGAGCCTTTTCGGTAATACCGAAAGGAGGGTTAGATGTAGTACCAGAAGAGAAAGTGTCATCGTCAAGTCCGCCAAGAAGGTCGACTTCTGGTACTGGTGCTGGTGCAGGCTCTGGCGCGGCAGACTTCCGAGCCGGAGGAAAACGAGCAGAAGAAGGAGAAGATACAGTCAAGCTATTATTCCTTGTAGGAGACGTGGCCACAACTTCATCATCACCAGCGTTGTATTCTTCGAACCCACGGGAGCCAGAATCCCTGAAAGAACTGCTTCCGCCACCGTAAGATCCAGAGCTCCGTTCTTGAGGGAGTGAAAAACGCGTCAATGACAGGACAGTCATTTAGAACATCGACCCATACCTCCAGAACCATATCTGTCACCGCTGTTATAATTAGGGCTTCCTCCCCCATTGTACCCAAGGCTATCGCTCCCAAATCCACCATACCGACTTCCTCCACTAGAGGAACTTAATCCATCACTCCCGGTACCGATATATTTGCTCCTGTTGGCCTTGGCTTTACGACGCTCAGTACGGATGTTTTCGACGTCGGATAGAAGCTCGACAATCTCTTTGGAGCGATTTCGGACATTGATTCCTTGGTCTTTTCCTTTGTCGTCTATATAATGAAAGTTGCGTAGCATTTTGATGGTTGATATATGTGCTCTTGCGTCGTCTACAACGCGTTCAGAGCCATTTTTAATGAGATACTCTAGAAGTTGTAGGGACTTGTAAATCTGTCGCCATTGCTTAGCCTCCTTTTCCATAAAGCGAGAATATATGCTGGGCATGATCTCGTTGAATTCTGGACTATGATGTGCATGAGTACTGAGATGGACTGTAGCAGATAGTGAGACGTACTAGTTGAATGTCCTAGAAGCAGTTATTAGCTTTGGCTATAGTGGGCAGATACTTTCAGATACTCACCGACTTGCTATATCCTGCATGAGAGTCGAGCTTGCGCCCCTACATGAACCGATTATTCTTGAGGTTCTTGAGTTATATCGGACTTTCTTACCATGGGTCATCGTTTGTCGCCTCTCTGACTTTCGCCTCTATCTCGCTAACATTGAGCACCACATTTTTAGCCTGATTCCAGCGTGAACTGAGCGCAAAGTTGTATGAATCGATTATGGATTCCTTACTTGTTCATAGTACGACTTGATATCGTACAAAGTGATTTGAGAAAGGGTACTTCCGAGCGCTTCGAGTCGGTCCATGGATCTAGAATGAAGGGAAACGACGAGGAAGGTGGATTATAACTCTAGAAGTACTACTTAGAGTAATAGCACAGCGGCTGGAGAGAATCCTAACCTTAACCTAGGTGCCAGAAGCACATGATGTCAACCAGTCACATGTAAGTACCGTTTTGTTTAATATAATTATTTTCTTTGTGAACACTGCGACCGCATATCTATCAATCTGCCAGAACACCGAACAGTTGTGAAGTACAAGACCGTGTCAGCTAAATATTCTTCAATATTGTCGACGATTTGTGCGGCGCGCTTGAGCTATAACTCCGGTGGTCCAAACTTTTTCGACGTTTCCTCTCGTACATATGTACCTCATTTCCATTACCTTCCCAATTCTTCCTCGTCTTTAATTCCATGACTCCACAAACCCACTCCTTGCAACCCTCAAATTTCCCTCGTGAGACTATGCGCCATCGCTCCGGCGGATGCTCTGATCAAAGCGACAATATTACTGGGTCTCATGAACCATCAGCATCTGTACGACTCGTTACTGTACAGTCTTCTCAAACATATTTTCACCCTGCCAATGGAAGCTCGAATGCAGTTGTCGACCGCCCCGTGGACGAAAATGAAGAGATCGCATCTGGTCCTGTTCACCTTACTCTTTGGTCTACTTCCCATGGCCAAACGCGTTCAAACACTCCTGATATGTGCTCTAGTAGTCGAACTCGTGAACACTCTTCCCAATCGCGAAGATCTACTCTATATACCCTTCCTCAAAAAGCTTCTCCGCTTCTTCCTTCTATATCGTCCGGATCAACATACCTTTCTTCTGAGAAGCCCTCACTGAGGATGAGGACAGACTCAAAGAGCACCCTCAGTCGGACTGGTAGTCATTCAACATCTTCCAGGGCTTCCGTCGACTCTGGCCACAAGAAATTGATTCCCTCCATACAAACGACCGAAAAATTTACCAGCAAATGGCCGCGACCGCAATCGCTGAAAGCTTTGAATATCAATCGTTCTGCCAAGGGCTGGAGAAATCGGAAGGGAGTCATTCAAGACACCATTTTGGAACTGGAAGAGGGTTATAGTCTGGGTCTGGACAAGATAGACAGGTGGACAAGGTTTAAATGGTGTTTGATGGTCTCTGTAATAACTGTTCTTTGCTATGGGTCTGGCGCAATGATCTGTGCGATATTGACTTGGTTCAGAAGTGCGTATTAACTTCTCCTTTTCCTCTGCCGCAGTTTGATCCTGTTTCACAGCTTGGAATCATGCAGATGTCATGTACGTTGCTGATAATGATATCCTTATCCTCATAACTCTGGCTGGTTCGATCCTCATGTTCACTGCCCTCCTTGGCCTAACGGGGACGTTACTCAATTCTCGGCCAATTCTCGCGACATATACCCTTCTCCTCTGGCCTGCGCTGATATCGATGCTCGCAGTTGGATATACCAGCTATAAACGTTATGCCTTCTCTCTGGATCGGAAGCTCAACTTTTCTTGGAGTCAATACTACACTCCCCTCGGTCGCCTGATGATCCAGAGCTCTCTTCGATGCTGTGGCTTCTATGATCCATTACATGAAGCTACCATGAGCAACAAATGCTATACACGTACACCTCTTCCAGGGTGCAAAGCAAAGTTGTTCCGCTTTGAGCGAGAAAATCTGTCGTTAATTTGGTCAACAACACTTTCTATCATCTCGTTGCACCTCATCAATATATTTGTTGCACTGCTGTGTTCAAATCACGTCACGAGCGTTTTCGGGAAGGGAATAACCCCGAAGCGGTATCGACTTAGCGAACTGGATCTCAAGGCGGATGCAGAAAAAATCAGGTCGCAAATAGAACGGATCAGACCCACTTATTCGCGGGCATCTTCGAGTATGGTGTTCAGAGAAGATCGCGAGGAGAGGACTTCACTCTTGAGAGATTCTCCTCACTAAATTTCGGCCGGACTTTGAGATTTTTAAATGGAAGTATGTGTAACCTAATCTGGTCGAGAATAATCCTAGACATGGAACTACGTAACATTGTAGGTGTCGCAGTCACAGCAATTCTACATAAGTACTTCGTTTGGAGCTTGCTGAAAGCTATGGCAGCGATGTATGAACGGTGTGAAACTGTTTTCCTTCCAATCAGATTTACAGCACTGCAAGAATCAGCACGTTGTGCTACTAGTACTCCCGGGATTCAATTACACCTCGCTGGCACGATTTTGGACGATCTTCAAGTCAGTACCATATGCGTCCGGCTGTGGATGAGGAACCATCCCTGATAAAGGTATGTCGTTCCCATGGTCTTCCTCATTTTGATGACTTCCTCCACATCTAGGTAGAACGAGACATGTCACCGCTATTGCAACAAGCACTGTCAGGACACAAGACACTGATAAACCAACATGAGATGTCATCTTCTAGAGGGGAATGGAGCTAAACATACGAATGATCACTAAACATTGAAGGATTACATAGACTTTGTCAGTCATTTCAGCTGCTCTGGAAAACGAAAACAGCGCAGGATTGACGGGGAGGTGAAGCTAAGTTTGGGAGGTATGACAGGTGAAAACTGATCCCTGAATCTTTTGTAACGCGCCGAACGCCAACGATAGGATGTGGTAGGCAGTGATGCAGCGTTCGGGTGGGTGTCCAACTTACTCCATCACAATCATTGGAACTTGATGCTTTCTACAGCTTTTAAGTCATTTAGAATGGCTGAGTATATACAGGTAATGTTGCGTGAACTGAGTGGCCATCTGTACATAGTCTAGCTCTATACAGGGTATATGATAAGGTTTGTTCTTCCATATCCTATCCACAGCCGTTGACCGCGTCGGTTTGTAAGTTCACAGCACTGGACTGTCAGGTTATGTACCATTCGGGTCAGCTCTGCAGATCCAAGTACTTGCTAGGAACAGCTCACCTGAACTCTTGAATGTCTGTGCTTGCGCCATCTGCCCCAGCGAGCAAAATGCCACTAACATCATCTTTTCATACCTGAAGCCCCTGCTTGAAAACCCAGTTTCATTACCCAGAACCTGATCCCGAGTCGTGATAGCGATTCATCGTGCTCTCGCTGCTTATCATCACAGACGTTTGCCCCGAAAGGAGTCAACTCCCTTCCACTACTGGCCTGCATTGGTGTTGCTCCATTGAAAACAACGGACCGCATTCTTTGGCAATCGACTATCCGTTACTCTCGCCGGCCAATTTCAGTCTTCTTAGGTGTATTGCTTCCCGATCTTATGCTCTTTATCATTCGTACAAGTATCAGACTGCATGGCTGTTTTTCTCTTCTATCAGATTCAGAACACCCTGTTTCCTAATCAAGAGGACTCGTTCTACGACGCTATGCGGTAGCCCACCTTCACACATGTATATACATAGAGATCCTGACTTTGATAACGCCTTTTGGATCTAGGTAAAGAGAAACATGTACTAATCGCTATTGTAGCAAGCACTACCTGGCACGATGCAGGACACTGGTAAAGCAACACGAGGTGACATCTACTAAGAGCGAGAGGAATGCTGCACACACACACACAAGTAATTGTCAAGTATTGAATGATTCAGTCAACTTTATCGACCGTTTCAGCTGCTCTGAAGAATAGCGCAGAATTTACGGGGAGGCGAAGTCTGGGAAGCATGGCTTATAGAGGCTGAAATACCTAAATCTTTTGCAATACGTTGAGCACCAACACTGGGATGTGTGTAGTGTGTGATAGGTGGGGGTTGACAATGTCATAGTCATTCGAGCTTGGTATCTACAGCTTTTATTTCAATGAATATCATTGAGGATATAAATACAAGATCATTCGTTGCTGTGTGGAATGAGTTAAATCCGAGCGATCATCTGTATATAGACTGGCACTCCATCTAAGATACATGATAAGGTCTAACCTCTTTCATCATCGTCAGTCAGTCTGAAACCTCACAGCAAGGACTATCAGGTATACCATTCAACGAGTCGGCTCTGAGTACTTGCTAAGAAGGCAAAGTGTGCGTGCGTGCGTTTTTTCTCATCTTTCCTATTCATGAGTAGTTCGTGATTGAGCTTTGACGGGAGTGGTGACCCGTAGGATTGAGCCATAACTTCTCGAAGAAGGCTTGATTGCCTGAAATTCTAACTTTGAGAATAAGTGAACAAGTAATCAAAGATGGTTTTTAGAAACTTGCTGCTAAGTTTTTCAAGCTCCTTCGATTTGAGGTGCATCCACCGATCCCATAATGCCAGTGCATAAAACATCAAAAGAAAGAAAGCCACGATTATGGCTCTTGTGTAACACTCTGTGAAATTGTAAAGGATTCTGCAATATATCCAAGTTAAAAACAGATCCTTACTACTTTCCGATGTCTGAATTGAACAGACCTCCCCTTCAAGAGCGACGAGATTCTTCTGCACCTGAGGTCCGGTAATATTTGAGGCTGGCAGAAACATAGCGGTGGATATATCAGCTTGTGTTGGGAACCAGTTGTGGTGTCAATATCTGCTTCTTATACGGCTTGGGCTGGGTCATAGTACAAAAGCTGTAAAGTCCTGTAGTTGGAATCATGCAAGGCAGTGCATCTTGGCTTTGGACCTCTCTGGGAAAGGTCAAGAATACCTCGACAAGGATCATCTTGATACCTGTCGTGGAGATTCCAGAATCAAGTCCGTGGCCTCACTGTTTTTTATTTTGATTCGTTGCGTTGCTCCGACGAAGAGAATGTCACTCAGCGTGAGAATTGTGTGGCCTTCTTCGAGTTACAACGTTTCAACTATATATGACGGCCAAATTTGATCATCAGAGGTCCTGGAGCTCTACGTTCTGCGTATGTCTTTTAGTTTCGCCCATATAAAACTCCTCCCATGGCCTTCCACGACAATCGTCCAGACATTAAAGCCGAAGGAAATCACGACTTCGAAGTGATTGAGGGTTTCCAGTCAACCTACAATGGTAAGCCAAGACTGATTCCGCAATTCCGAAGAATGGAACGGGGGAACACGCACCATGGCACTACTTACACCAGTATGTCATTTAAATAGCATTGCGCCTTGAATAACTTAAACCTCATTTTGTAGATGACTTCATTCTGCCTCACAGTCATGTCGGTATCACAGACAATTTGCCCCAGACTAATTCCGGAACGAACCGCTCTTCTTTAAGTAGTACTCTATCGCGACTGGTTCAGCAATGTTGGCTCTTGTTATTCTTTCGCCTGCCTGCTCTGTATCACTCGCAGATGTTAGAGGTTGCTACCAGCTCTGGAATTGGCACTGCTGATCTCCACCTCATGTCAACAACATTTTCTGCACTTTGGAGACATGAACTTCCACCTTCGCTGGTTGCGAAAAATAATGTCATCGCGATATCACCACATCTGGTGCAGTTCAAAGCCTCATGGGAGCTTCTCGTTGATGATCTTCTGCAGGAATGGAAAATGTTCAATTTAATATCTGCGTTGGTGCAAACGTATGTGCAACACTCGGTAATTTCACTCTCGCCCATTGTTCACAATTTTCCAGATCCATATCGGTGTTACTTTCGTTGGATAATCAAGCAGGTTCTGATCCTATCACGAGAACTGGAGTCTTACTCTCTTTCACTTGCGCTGGAATATCGCTCCTGTGTGGGAGCTTTTGCGTTCTCCAATTTGGATCTATGCGAAGAATGCCAAAGGCAGCAAAGTGGATGCAGGCGAGTGTCTATAACTTTCAGAACTTGCCATAAGTTTCCCAACACCGTCTCTAAAGGAGGCCCACAAGTCAGATCAACTCGTTTGGTGGAACTGCTGGATAATGCTCGCAATACCAGCAACTTGGTTGGCTTGGTCCATATCTCTGCTTATGGCCACCATAATGACGTACACTTGGCGTAACACTACTCAGAATGGTGTTTCTAGTACTATTGAACTTTCTGCACATGCAGTGCTGTCCTTGCGAATTACTGTAACAGCTGTTTTAGCTTTTGGTGTCGTATGCATCGGTGCCTTGGTGATCACACTCTCCTTGCAATTTGGAGATCACTTGGATCAGAATTCTGTGCTACGCGCGTTCGATAAGCGCGACGCTCGAAGTCCAAAACTTGAAGAATATAGACATGAGTCAGAACAGCCGAGAACCAGTCCTAGTGTTTCCTTCCCTGTTACCACATTCCATTCTTGTGACCCACTTCCTCTTACTTCTGCAGGCATTCCCCACATGCCCTTCCCTACCACCAAATTGATGGATGCAAATTCCATTCTTCCTCTATCTCTCTGGCTTCCTCGTTATATCCAATATCAAAATCAATGCTTCTCGCCATGGGATCCATTTGTCAATGAATTACAGAATGTGATTCATCAGGTTACCTTGATACCCTCTTTGCTAATTAGTCTGACTTGTTACCCCAGATTTTCCAACATCCATCTTCACAGAGTGCAGAGGATGTCGCTTTTGCATGCATTAAGCGTTGGAACATGCAAGTTTTCGGGCCAAATAATATGGAAGCAATCTTGTGCATGGAATTTCCTCTCGAATCTGAAGTGTCGGATGAGTGTGTATATTCCGTGTATATTATGGACCTTGCGCAGGCCAGTACTGATAGGAAGCAGAGACTTGTCGACATCTTCGGACCATTGCCGCCCTCGCTGCGGAAGGTCTGCCTTATTGAAGCTATATCACCTTCGGTGTCGCGCAGAAGAGGATATCCAATAGGCTTGATGCTAGAACGAGAGCTGGTTCCAACAGATCTAAATGTTACACAAACACCAGAGCTTGTCGCTGAATCTGCATCTGAGCAGGATCCTCCTCAGGCCGTCCCTGTACAGACGCAGAGTAGACCAAGCAATCGAACCTCTCAGGCTGCTCAGTCTACTGGTCGGCCCATAGGGACAACTCACCCCACTCCCCAACAAGGGAGTAGGGCTCATTCTGCACCTCAAGTAGTTGTCAACCCACGAGCTCATGCGAATACCACAGATAGTCATACGAGGACAAGGAGGACCAGTTCGTCGCAGAGAACCAGACGGAGGTGACATATATAAATTGTATTGCACCATTACGATTCCGACTGTGATTAATCAACTCTAGTATCTAAATTCAGTAATCAGAGGATGTTCAAAGTGTCGAAGATTTGCTCTAGTAAATCAGGTTGTACAAATCTACTCACTATGGCTAGTCATGGACACTCCACGTGTCCAGCGGATCGAAAGACAGTTACAGTTTACTCAAGTAGCGCCGGCTTGTACTTCGCTTACCATTCTTGGTTTTCAAGGCTTTGCTGTTATATCTTCATCCACTCCGAATCGTATCTCGCCGTTTAAACCATGATTATGCCTGAAGAAACTACACCTTTGCTGAATCCAACTGTGGCTGCAAGCTCAAAGCGAAGTCCCGATGACCATGAGCAAGGTGGAGCATCCAGCAATGCGAGTCACGCAACTCCGGCAAAACCAAATGTTGAAGACGGACACGATGCAATATACAATAGATTCTCGAAGGGGAGGAAACGCGTTATCGTTACGCTCATATCATTTTGTGGGCTTCTACCTTGTGAGCGATGGTTATTATCAGTTTTCTCCGATACGCACTGACGGCTATAGGAGCATAGTGTTTGTTTCCGGTTCCTTTTTTCCATCTATACCATCCATTTCCAAGGACATGAATACCTCTCCTTCTGTCGTGAGGTGAGGTCCATTATTTTGAGTCAGTTCGAGTCATAACCGTGACAATTAATCTAATTTTTACTCATGATCTTAGCTTGACGGTTAGTGTTTCCATCTTCGCCGCTTGCATCGGAGCACTGGTTGGTGCATCTTACTCAGGTTTCTGTGCGTGAACCGCAGCATCCTATCCTTGACCGCTAATGATTAACTGGTGCCGAATCTTCTGTGGTACACCCACTTATTAATACACTGATTCATATTTGCATGCACTATGACCCTCGGACTATTGTTTAGATGGACGCAAACCTGTATATCTTGTTGGCCTACCCCTTCTCACCATTGGATCCATTGGAGTGGCTTTCTCCCGTACAATGCCCGAACTCATGGTTTGGAGATTCTTACAAACATTCGGTGGGAGTCCGGGCCTTTCTGTTGGTGCAGGAGTAGTCGGAGATATATATCGGTTGGAGGAGAGAGGAACGGCAATGGGCGTATTCTTTGGCGTGAGTATTTCGACTCGGAAAATTCTTAAAAACTGTTTATCCGAGCCACTAGGCAGGGATCTCAGCTTCTTTGACCGTTTATGACTGATTGACTGACCTCAATCGTTTATTATCATTTAGGCTTGTCTTCTCGGACCCGCCCTTGCACCGCTATTTGGAGGTATGCTCACCGTATTCCTTCTGAACATGCACGGGCTCTTGACATTGTATCAGGTGTTATATCACATTATGCCTCTTGGCGAATAACGCAGCTGTTTCTCGGCGCATGGGGTTTATTGACGTTTGTATGCATCGCGACAATGTTGCCTGAGACGAGTATTCCTGGATCAAGAGGAATTGATAAGAAACGCGCCGTCCTTGTTGAAAGAAACGTAGCCCCAGGTGAAAAATGGTTCAAGATTATCTGGATCAACCCCTTGAAGACATTGAGCTTGCTAAGGAGTCCGAATCTACTGGCTGTGGTACTTATATTCAGGCAGCTGTGGGGATTCTTCATTTAAATCTTGACGCCTTGTCTATCTAGGCCCTTGCTGGAACCGTGGTTCTGCTTACGGACTATGGTAATTCCTATATATGTCAATTTTCTATCAGCTTCTTACTTGTATCGCTTAATTTCAGTCATTCTAACACCTCTCTCGGTCACGCTCGTAAGTCACCCTGGTTCACTGCTTTCAGTGACCGCGTTGACAAACGCTTCAAGGGCGCACGATACGGGATAACAAATCAAGCCATTTTGGGAGCGTGTTTTATCCCAATAGGATTAGGGAATTTCAGTCAGTAGTAGAACTTGGTTTCTATACACTTCGCTTATATCTTACTTGAACGTGGTTTCACTCATAATCCCCCGCTGGTAGTTGGGGCCCCCATGGCTGGTTATCTTTCGGACCAAATCCTAAAGCGTAAAAGAATCCAACGCAAGGGAGAATGGTATCCCGAGGACCGACTGATTGGGACGGTGATTGCCTCTGCGACGTTGGTGCCATTAAGTGTGCTGGGCGTGGGTTTGGTCACGACTTATGTCGAAGGGAAAGTGGGATTGTATTTGGATTTCCTTTGTTTGTTTGCGAATGGGATCGGAGTGGGTATCTCCCACCTACCAGTTGAAGAGACACTTGCTTACAATTTTGCTTCTTTCGTAGGTGGATCTTGTTCTCAGCCCTTCTGCTGCATACATTGTGGATGTAATGCATATGAAAAGTGCGGAAAGCATGGCAGCCAATAAGTAAGTTACACCCCCTTCCAGTAATCATGACTAATCTCATCATCGTCTAGTGGCCTACGCTCCCTCCTCATCTCTTTACTGCTCGCTGCCCTCATGCCAATGCTAGATAGCATAGGGCTAGTGTGGACTAATGTGATATCGGCCTTGTTAGCATGGGTAGGGTTTGGGTAAGTGCTCAGATGCTCCTTTGCATTTCCAAAGCTCTAAAAAGTATTTTGGCACTCCGGCGTCCAGATTGCTCTGGTGCACAATCCGGTATGGGGAGCAAATGCGGTCCTGGATCGATGTCGGTTATACGACGATAGATGAGACTTGAAGCTCGAGAGAGGGTGGATCTGGCCATGTAAAATGGAAGGCAATCCCTATCTTATAAAATATAGTCAGTGGTGTTTTAGGAGATCTGTAATTGCTGTGTATTCAAGTAAATGAAGCTAGGTGCCAGGTCCGAGGGTGCATCAAGTGGAATTGCTTATGCACCTCAAATATGGTATACCGTCACTTATCAGTAGTGTCAGATAGTTACTAAATGAGAGTATGAGAAAAAAAAAAAAGCTGCAGACGCAATACAAGGAAGAACTACATTACGAAGAAATGGAAAGAAACAACATTATGAGCAATGTAGTGGCACAAAAATGAGTAGGAATAAGGATGAAGCAAATATCAAGTGCTGGTGCCTGCAGGGGCACTTGAAATTATGTATAAGCAAAGTTGATTAATCCTACTTGTTATATTGAGTACTGGAAAAACTGATCATCACATTTCTGGTAGCACCAGAAGTAAAAGATATGATTTGTGAGCCAGGAAGAAGAGGGGGTGGTTGATATTCACTGTTCTTTTTGATAGTTGATTCATCTGCTGTCACAGTTACAGTGATCCAACCATTCTTGTGCAAATCCTCTAAAAATGATAAATAATCCTCATTGAAAGTAGTTAAAGCTTCCTGCATCAAGGTTTTCAACCCAATCTTTTTTGTCTTCATAAAAGCAAAAAGTCTTGTTACTTCACAGGCAAGAATCCAAGCATGTAATTGATCTGCAGAATTATAGCCATCCTTCAGGAGGATATGAAAGTGGGGTTTTGTTCCGAAACACAAAGAGCTTTTTTTGTCCAAGCAGATGACATAGTGTTTCTGCTGAAAGATTTCCATGACATCAGGATCAGGATTGCAGGCCCGAAAGCTAGAGCCCATGCTACAGCGTCCAATGGCTGTTCCGGAGGGAAGGTCTAGAATGGTATCAGAAGATATAAGGATATGCTCCAAGGATGCAAGGTAGGTGGGGGTATTGATGGAGTCACATTTGGACTTGAATGCCATCCAGGCCAAGCATGCACGTTGCCGATTCAAAGATCTAAAGATCACGCCACGAACAGCAATATAATTAATGAGGAGATGAAAGAACACCATGAAGAAGAGGACTGTGTATGTTGACCACGGAGTAGTGAGGTAAGGCATAGTCATAGTCCCGATCTAAGATTCGCATTACTGATCCGTAATATTTCCCCAAGTTCGAAGAAAATGGATTTTACCAGCATACCCAGCAAAGCAACGACCGTCACTTTACTAGAATTTTTAGCATTAAGATCCCCAACATCTCCAGTGCCTTCTAGAGGAGTTGCAAAGTGCATTTTAAATGCTGTCTTTGAACCAGATGCCGTAACGCTACATAGCGCCCGTATTGAGGCACTGAAGCAGAGCGTATACACACGCAAAGGGACTGTAGGAGGGAGGAATGGCAATGCTGTTATAAAATTCGGAACGTGTGCTTCGTATAGAGAAGCCAGGAGTGGTGAAAGCGTGTCAATCACGATTGTTACATCGCTGAGGAGATCTGCAAGAAAATGATAGGTTTTGGCTTCAGGGAATAAAGAAGATCCAAAGAAGAAGGCTGCAATAATGACTGTAAAGAACTATGAGCCATAGAGAACTTGATATCACATACAGTACTAACTTGTCAGTCGATTGGAAATATTCTGTACAATTGTGAGCAGAAGAGCGTTGGTTGACGATGCAGATGCATTTCCGACTCCGTAACCTAGCGAAAACAGGGTGATGAGCAGTCTGCCTTCGAAAGGTGTCACCTCACCTTCCAGCGTTGCTCTTAATGATAACAAAGTCGCCAATGAGCTGCAGAAAGCTTGAGCCGCATTCAACATCTGATAGCTAAGCTCGGATATAGAGTATGAGGAATGGGTCAGTGGATGGTGTTGAGGTGCTCATACCGAAGATAGTCTAGATTTTGATGATTTTGGATTCAATTGGGATGTTGGGATACATGTGGCAGGACACACCGGGTGAAACACTACGTGGATAACCAGCTGGCAAGAAGACTTTTGCGACGAAACTTAGAAATGATGCGCGAGAAGTGTTGTCTCCCATCGTTGTATACACCATTTGCCCCATCTTGAAGCAATGTCAGTCTGAGTGATCATAGAAGCGGCAAAGATGGAGACCGTCAAATATTTGACTCTGATTCGAACGACGTGCCCAGCCTCATCTCTTTCGGTGACCTCCATATCGAGAGAATTAGAAAGTTTGATATCGACAAAGAGGAAGACTCTGGAATTCTCACGTTTACCAAGCAGGTCAGACATGTACTTGCTTATTGCGTGGCAAGGGAACAGCCGAAATGATAGGTAGAAGCTATCACCCCGGGAAGAGAAAAAATTCCGCTCGACGGAATTATCAAAATTCAGTTTGACTGATATATCATGTGACCGGCGATATGCCTGATATAGCTTATCCGCAGTCACATGATATATCAGCTACACTGAAATGTTACAATTCCGTCGAGCGGAATTTTTTCTCTTCCCGGGGTGTATGATAAGATTCATGAAGCTCCTGCATCAACTTTGGCTTCTTCTCCAACCCAGAATTTTTCCTATCGTCGATTTTTTGCTTTGCAGACGTCGACGATACATCGGTAGTCCGCGCTTCCTTTTTTCAAATCGTATCAAGCCATCGAGGACAGCATTATGTGATGATGCAAAGGATTTAAATGCAAGCTCTGTATCCAAGACTTGTGCTGCCGTAGCAGGACTTTCTGCTAATGGTCCGTTCGAGGCCAATGACAATCTGAGGAAAAACACATCATTCACAGATACAGGGCAGTGTGAATGTAAAAGCAGAGGAAATTGAAAAATTATCTTCAAAACTTCAATCCAGCCAAGTTCTTTGAGCTCACCCTCAATCTGTGTTGTTGAGATACTTTGTACCGCGTCGGGATTGCGCACTGCTACAGCTGAGGCTTTCCCCTCTCTGGAAGGCAGAGGGTGCATCTTCGTTGGCTGAAGCCCCCCTGTAAGCTCCGCGTGATCAATAGGCTAGAATCCGAAAGACGGCCAGATGTTGAAACGAGGACGATAAATGATACAGTTCCGCTATCTGGGGAGATGACAAAGGGAGAAGATTCTAGGTGATTGTCTGTGATTGTTGTATAAGCTGACCTCAAGTCGGTAATGGCCTGTAATGGCTTGATCGTATTTTCTGGCAACATCTCTTGCGATAGATTTGACACTGCATAATAGTCTACTCGTACCACAACTTCATTGTCTGTGTCCAAATCGTGCTGTTATCACAAATGCAAAATCGAGAATCTCACAGGCCGCATTAAAATCACCGACTCTCCTTCTGGAGCTGTCGCGTTTGGTTAAGTTATAATTACCTATAAGCTACCTTATAAGCAAAAAGATCCACTGCATGCACCAACTTCTGCACCCGCTTGACATCGTTCAAGGCGATAGAATCGGACGATTGCTGCTGTTCCCAATGGTGATACTAGGATACCATCTGGAAACACTGATACGCTGCACGATGTCGAACAGTTTGTTTGACTACGTCGAGGTTCTGAGTCTGGTCTTTGAGGTCCAGATTGCTCGCCGAGTACAGTGCAGAGATTGCGGGCACAAGCCTTATTGTACAGCCGTGGCCCGTAAGGACCGACCACCAGACGCTGAAAGAAGATGTTGTTCGTGTAAGACCAGTCTAAAACTTACTTGGGATGGAAACAAAAAATTAAAGATTCGGCGACGGCAGTGAGAATTACAATTGTTTTCACACACTGAGACTGACAGCCAACTTTCCCTTCTCACCTCATGGACTCTGACCGTAAATCGACAGTCTCTTCGTTTTATGGTGGAAGAAGAGGTTCTCAAGATGCTCTGAACAACGACTTTCCCTCTTCTTCTGGTCCAAGCTATCCTAATTATGCGCAAGGACGAGGCAGGGACGATGCTTCTTCTTTTTTCGACCCGGATAGGACTTCCCGCAACTTGGATGGTGCAGGACGAGCCAGTACTGCTGGATACAATCGAGGATCCTTTTTTCTTGCCGGAAGGGAGGAGCCGGTCAAAGGTGGTCGCGACGAAGAAGGAGGGGCTGGAGGCAATGGCGGAGCCTGGGATATCTATGCCGATTTCAATAATGAAGGTCCAAGATATAGCAGTGCTTTTGGTTCTTCCTCGACTCCAGCCGATGCGTATGCATAGTACTCTATTCTACATGCCATGACTCTCAATCATTCTCTTATTAGCTATCATCCATTGGTACAGAAGGAGGATGTTGCCAGCACTATCGGTCCCGTTGAGATGGTCACCGTCCCTGCTATGGGTCCTGAATGGCAGCGTGATGAACTCAGGAACATGACCAAGGCTGGCAGGCGAGAGAACAAGTCAGAAAGTAGAATGCAAGCATGGAGGGAATGGAATCGAGGTCAACGTGGAATTTGCGGCAAATGGTTCACTCGAAGAATGCTTGTCATATTCCTTTTTGTTCTTTGTTGCTGGTGCGATTGTTTTTTCCTTTGTCGTTCATCTCTCTCATGATTCCGGGTAGCATCGGACTCATCCTTGCGTTCACCATCCCTCGTGTCCCGGCATTTGCATTTAATACCAGCACTCCATTAGCCAATGCCACAGGAGACTGGAAAGATGCCATTCCGACCGTGTTCAGCCGGTCTCCTACCAACTTCTCGTTCGCCGCTTTCGCCGACCTCCAAGTCAATACGGATTCCAACTTCCTTCCGCTCACGTTCAATCATCTTCGAGCAACCGTTTATGATCTCGATACTGGTATTGAAGTTGGTTCCGGTGACTTGGGGCATCGAACATTTCCAGCGAAAACGTTGTCTAGCTTTCAACTCCCTCTCAATTTTACGTACAGCGCCGTGAACACCAGTGACACAACTTGCAAGTACCATGTCTCCTTATTCTTATTTTTGTCTGCTCACGTATACTCTTTCCAGGGACCAACTGGTATGATGCCTGCAGAAACGCTATCGATGATGTTGGTGGAATAAGACCAGGCAAGTCTTCATGTCTGTTGAGTATCCAAGTCTAATCAATCCGACCAACCTTTAGCGGTCAAATTTACAATCAAACTTGACATGGACATCGCTGGACTAACTACGAACCCTTCAACGCAAGCTCAAGTGTCAAACGCAGCTTGTCCTGTTGAGCTTGCCGAAAATGCTGGTTAAAATCATACGCTATGTTATGGACTCATTTGGACTTATACCTTGGTCATACTTACGAACGTCCTTTAATTTTCGTTGCATGGAACATTCTTTTATCGGTTCTTTATTTTCACCTATATCTGAGCTTGGTTACCTTTAGCAATCATCCGTGAGCCTCTTACTAGTGCGAGGCTCATCTGTACCATTCATAAACAACATAGGTTGTCCAACTTAGCTCTACTATTCGAACCCATGAATTCACTTTGTCACACAAATATCGAACCGTACATCAAGGAGATTGAAAGAATGGTTGAATAGTCACAATCCAAGCGTGTATCGACCCAGAGAAAGAGAACTACAAAAAAAAAAAAAGTCCCGAAAAAGTGACAACCTGTGTCAACGACTCCCCAAGTATAGAAAAACCAGACTGCCTATTATTCGTATGTAAAGAAGTCTGCTAGGTTTAGCATAGACAGATTCGCAGTCGCAGCATCATCAATGTGACGGTCTAGTTGATGCTGATCGTATTGAGAAAAATCAATATAGTGGAGAATGGAAGAACGGGAATTGACTCACATCATGGCTGAATTCGCCTATATTTTTCCGCTCTCCCTGCTCAAGAGGAGAATTATCCAGTTCGGCGGAATATGCACCAGTATTTTTGAGGTTGATAGCTCTCAAAGTTTCGGAGGATTTGCTATTGGTGCGTGCCAACTTATCTGCAAGCCTACCGCTTTCGCCATCAGTTGACCGAGTTCGGGGGAAGGTTGATAGCCTGACGGTGGAAGTTGGAGAATTCATTTCCGAGCTTAGCGTGGAATGAACCGGCGTCGACTCGTCGAAATCAATGAGGAGTCCGTGCGAAAAAGTAGGACCGAGGCAGGTGTCTGTATTCGATGCATTTTCTGGATTTGGAGCATATAGTGAATCCACCATGTTTCGTGCAATCTCTGATGCTATAGGCTGTGGTGTTTTTGGTAAAGGCCTCCCGGGATAGTGACGCCGCGTAGGTGTCTGAGTGTAGATATGGCTCGTAGATGTAGGGTCGGGAGATATAACTGAGGGGAATGGAACCTGTAGAGGGCTGGGAATCGGCCTCTGAATTTTGGAAACCGAGTTGTTGTATCCTGCAGCCTGGGGCATACCGGACATAACTTTCAAACTACCAGAAGTCCTATCATTCGGTGCAACATGAACACGAGATCGCGGAAAGACCTTCGTCGTCTCTCCAGCGACGGTGTCATTATAGGAAGACAACGTCTCATTGAGATTGGGAGCAAATTGAAAGTGCGCATGTATATGAGGGCCCATCGTTTGAAGACGAGTGTTTGTGCTCTCTTCTCCCATGATGTTATCTATCGGAGTAGGAGGCAGCGGTGTTTCCAATGCCAACTGAAGCGGGTTTGTTGTGTCTGAGTTAAGGTCTAGACGTTTAGCACCCCATGACTGGAAACTCAGTGGCAAGGGGGAGGTCAAGTTTTTGGGTGCAGAGGACGGACTCGGCGGAGATGTGCCAGGATTCTGCAAGATTCCCGGTCCTGGCAATGGACTTGCAAGTGTATTAGAACGGTCGTGTGAATTTGATGGAATATAGGATGAAATGTATTGGTGAGACAGTACATTCTGAGAATAAGGCCTTCGAGGAATTGATGCAGAATCGTCACGGAAATTAGTAGGTATAGATGGCAACCTATCAGCCGAGTCTAAGTTAGGACCTTTGCAATACAGGCCTTGACCATTAGACTCCGCACATGCCACATTGGATGAAGAACCATGGCAATCAAATGTGAAGATGCGAGTTTGTACAGGAGAAGGCGTCCCCGAGTCTGGGGAGGGCGGGTTTGTCAATGATTCGACGGCTGACATAAGACTGGTAGGAGGATCCAAAACCTCCCAGGTTTCCAAAGGCTCAGCGGATCGCTCTTTACCTTTCGAAATAACTCGCCGGTCAGCTTTTACGAGAGACGTGGACGATGAGGCAGACAACGGCAGACGAAAGAATGAGCCAGTGGAAACTGTTTTGAGCGAAGTAGTACTCCGAAAGAGAGAAACGTTCCGATGAAAAGAGTAAGGAGATGCAGGCTGAGCAGACAATGCTCGTTCTTGAAGTGCTATGGGCTTATGCGCAAAAAGCCGAAGAGGTGAAAGAGACATATGTCTTCGTTTCGACTGAGTGAGGGTAATTGGTGTGGGCGGATCATGATCATCCAAAGAATGCCGACCACGGTCTCCCACAACATCCACATCTTCATGACATGCCCCTCCACCCTGAGTGGTATCTCTGCGAACATCAATAACCTCAAGTGATTCATCGGAATCGCTATCGGAGTTCACATAAGATCGTACTACCTCAGGATTTCTCGGAGAGCCATAGTTTTGCACGACCCGCACTGGACTCGGGACGTTGTAGAGACCGAGGGTTGCGGTACTAGGACATACTGATACAGGAGGACTAGACATAGCCTCTTGAAAAGTGGGTGGTGGGTAATCCGGAATTTCTGGGATATATTGTATCTGAGCGCATTCACGCTAATCAGTTGAAAGCTTACCATCCGCATATCTGACTTCTTGGAAACGACATTGAGCCCGAGGATGCTCATGCTCATGATGTCGTGTTTCATCTAGCCGGTAACAGGAGGGTGATGTACGAGATCGAGGAACAGTGCTCGAGCTGTGGTTGCGGTTTGCCTCCCGTCCTCGAGTAGGACTTTTCTCCTGTTTTGTAGGTTTGCCCTTCTTTGGCTTGGTATGTCGAATGCGACCATTATTTTCCTTGCCTTTTTCAGGAGTCGGCTGCTCGTGACGGCTAATGCGATGTGTGAGATATGGAACAATATGGGCTGCGTCCGCAATTCTCTGAGGCATTGCAAGCGAGAAAGCTCGTCGTAAGTGAGCGAGAGATGCAAAATCCACTTGAGATCATCGCGCGACTTGGGTGCGGCGAGCATGCAGGCGGCTTGCGTAAGTGGATGTGATCATGCGATACAGATAAGCATGACCTTCCAGACGTCGTCGATCTGCTTCAGCCTGCGGATGCTTGTGGTTCACAAAGAGGGATACGCGTTAGATGGATAAAGTGGTTAACTCGCAAGAACCATGGTCTAAAATTCCCAGGACATGCCGTGATGCCGTGGTAGTAAATTTGCCTTCGAGTCTCTTCGACGTTGACCTTACGTTTTTAAGCTGGATGTGTACAAACGATTTCAGCATAAGTACATACTGCATGCTGAGACCATGTTGGTCGAGTATAATCATGCTCAAAATGAGCTTAGATCATTCGCAAAGACTACCTGTATTCTCAGCTCCAGCGAGTGTATCTCAAAAGCAAAATTATGATACTTACTGATACTTTATAGGTACTCTTATGTACCGATAACAGCTGTCTCAGATTCACAGCCCGGCTCCTCCGAGCCTTGCTATAAAGATTTGCTTTGTAGAATTAAATGCAGGATTTGATATATGGTGTGTAGCTCAAGATATCAGTCAAGTACTGCACTATCAACCGTTCAGTCTACTTCGGATGAACACTGATTGAATTTCACGTTCAAGGCCCTACAAAGCTCGCCCAACAAATTTGAAATAGCTAAAAATGCTCGAAGACACATCCTCAACTCCTTAAAGCGAGGAGAAAAGTCGAACAGGTGCCTACTTTAAACTACTACCGAGTATACTAACGCTTCTTTGGATTTTCATTGATCCAATCTAGCATACGATAAGCCTTGGTCCAAGGCAATGTTGCCACATCCGCGAAACGGCGTTTTGCTTCTGATCTCGAATTCTGCACGACGCTCAGGATGGAAGGCTCGAGCGTGAGCCTTTGTAGCTCTCTTATGTAGACATCCTTGAATATCTGTGTCTCCCGCGAACTACGCTTACGAAGAGTTGGACATATTTGACCAAACCACGATGGGTAGCATACCAGCGCCCATAGAGGAACTGTCGAAGACATTTCCCAGTCCACAACGCAAAGAATATGCCCACCTTCACGCGAGAATATGATATTTCTATGTTGCCGTCAATTATTGATCAGCGGAGAACTACTAGGTACTTACCGTGGGTTGAAATTCATGTGGGCCAGGACAAACGGACCCGCCCTACACCTGTCTAGAGGATCTTCAATAATATCCGTCACTCGGTCTCGAAGTTTTGGAAGCACTTGTCGGGCCAGCCACCAACGTGTGTCGTCATGTGGGCGGCGGCATTTATGTGTAGATTGAGCGAGCTCGGGCATTTTGTCTATGAAATTAATTTCATCTGACAATGCTGCTCTCAACCAACTCGTTGATAACTTCCACGGTCCACAATCGTAGAGACCAACTTTCCTTCGATGTTCAGATTCGTGTTTACACCAGGCGATTGGTCCAAGCTGGTAGGAGTATGAAGGAGTCACTCCCGGCGCAAAATACAGCGACCCAATGCGATCAAACTTCAGCTTGGAGAGTTCCAAAATGATCCTGGCGTAGTCTCGAATTGTTCTGAGCTTTACGTCAAGAGGAAGATCTTCCCAAATAGAGCTATTCATGGTTTCTCCCTCAACCTGGCGTACACAAGATTGTATCAATTTGATAACCCGCTCTGAGTAGAGAAAGCGCACAAATGAAATTATCGAAAATGGCTGCCCAATGGCATTCTCTCGAGTCGGACAGTAGCCATATACAAAAGGCACTGCAACGTCTGTCCTTGATCTTACAAATACCATTGTAGCTATCTTCATTCATAGACGTCAATCAAGCACCAGTATAGTAGGACAAAATACTTACCTCGGACTCCATACTTATATCTGAACGTGTTTTAACGTCTGTTGAAACTCGGGCGAGGACTTTCGCAGGGATATAATCGCGTAGGTGCACGGGAACATGAAGGTGAAGCAGATATAACTGCGATATGAAAAACATGTTTCAGCTTCTTCATTTCGGAAGCATTCGACGAATAATGAAGAGATCGTGGACGCACTTCATTGTATTTAGATATATGGTATGCCTGGTCAGGAGTCGCGCATGGAACACCAAAGAGACATCGAGTGACTCCAGAGAACTGAGTGGTATCAGGAATCGACGTTGACTTTCTTCCTTGTTGTGAAGGATATTGAAGGAGGATAGGCATTTCAATGCCTTGCACATTATTCATCGCTTTTATGACTGCAGAATGGGTCAGCCACCCAAGAGCAACTCTGAAACCCAGAAAGACGATGGGTCACACTTGGAAAAAAATAAGGAGCGAGTGATAAGGTCGTCCAAAAGGAAAAAAAGAAGCGTCTTCCAGAGAACGCTGTGAGTGGGAGGCCGTGGCATCAAGCTCATCGGGCAGCAATACAACATCGGTTCAAAACAAGGAAGTGACGCCCAGAAATCGCTATACAAGGCAAGTGTGAATCTTCCGATTTCGGCTTCTGAAAAGTTTGCGGAGGCCAGTGACCAAAGTTAGCTCGTCCACATCACACAAGGCCCAACGTACGACCACGTGTAGACCCTCAACTTCCCCTCGACTCGGTGCTTGCCGCACTAATGTAGAAATACAGCCTCATGCATACAAATACAGACCCCATCAAAATCTCCGAATTCTATATACCCCATAGAGGGTCTCCCCTTTACATCTTTGAAAGAAGTTCAAGCGCACAGAAATGAGTACTTTCAGCTGTTGGATCTATCCGCACCCCGACAATGTTGCTAATTCAAATCAGTTGAATTGCTCCGCGACCTCGATCCCTCAAGCTGTGGTCGGTGGGAAGAATTTTTGCGCTGTTTTCTGGACATGTGCAATTTGAACACAAAACTGTATTCCATACTTATGACAGCGGCGCATTCCTGATATTACACACCGTAAGATTGCCAGTGTCCCATAAAAACTGCCACAAGCACAAGCCTACCTTCACATTTGTAAATTCTTGAGAAGGCTCTGATAGAAATAAGTAGTAAATAATGACATGTCGACTAGTGAGCTTCACATACATTATACTGCTGTCAATCAATCATAGACCTTCATCGTACAATTTCCTTGATAACGCAACATAAAATCTTTCGAGATCCTCCTTGCTTTCCAGCTCATTCTTCTTGCGGTGATTCCTTGTGGATATCGTATTGTATATGGATTTTGACTCTGACTCGGATATCGCAGATATGTTCTTAGTACCCAAGAGCGGCGGCGAGGGCACTCGTTCCGTTACCCAGTCAAAAACAGCCGAAAGCTTATCAGTGGAAGCTTTGACTACCGCGTCGTCCTTTTCTCTTTCTTTTTCTCTTTCACGTTCCATTTCCTTCTGTCGCGTTCCAGAGCTTTGAGGGAGTCTCGCGATTGCCTCCTGTTGTACCTTTTCATCCTTCCGCCAAGCTTTGAGGAACCACCCGATATCTTTCAAGCTCCATCCATCCTGCTCTCCGTCCTTAGGATTGTCGCCTCCCCCCATAGACGACCCCAGGCTTATAGCCGGTATGGCGGGAAGATCGACGCCTAATTCTAATCCCCGGGCTCCTCGAATCTCCCAATCTGCGAAAAAAAACATATCAACTTCCACGTATGACCATGTGGATGTGTTAATCGTGAATGTTAAAAACTTACGGTCACATCCCTCCATCACGCCTAAAAATTCGCCCCATTTGGAACTTTGTACCGTAACCAGACAGTCATTCCCCCACTCTTCATCTCGAGCCCATAAAGGTTTGTACTGCGAATCGGCTTCAGAGTATTCACCGTTATCTGAAACCCAGGATTCCCGGAGGCGCTGACGCTCCCTATGCTCGAAATCATCCACAACCAATTTCGGAAGCCATAGCGGGTGCCAAATATTGACTCCAGGCATCCGACCGGTAACGCTGAAGTATTTAACGCGCGGATCATCTGGGGTGGAGGGGTTGAAAACATTATTAAGATGGGCGGAGGTCAAGTTTGCGTAAGCCGGTGAATCTAAAATCGATAGAAGGAGGGTGGTAAAGGATGACGGGAGAGAGGAAAGAGATAATGTGGAACGAGTCTGAGGTTTCGGGGAAGAGGATCCCGTAGTCGCGTCGTTCGCATGAGAGTGGGAAGCTCTGGCGAGAAGTTTTTGCTCTTCTCGCGCAAGTCTTCCAAGACCGAGGTTATCCTATCAATGACTTGTCGTGAGCAAAAAATAAGAATTCTCTCATGATGTGCTCACAGAGCACCAATCCATGAACGGACTGCCGCGGTGGGGCGTGCTAACCGTGGTTAGAGAGAGAGGTGTGTACTTGGTCGGTTTGACGCGAGATATCAAGTCCCGGCAATCTAAGCCACCCATCGAATGTGCGAGGAAATTGAGGCCACGACCTGGAGCTCGGGAATATAGTTGACGGTCCAGGCTTTCAGCGCGGGTGGTGATAGAGCCAGTGCTAGGATAATGTATCAATATATCGGAAGGGCATGGAAGATTGACGAAAGTTACCCAGGAACAGCGGTTACTATCACATCAGCCTTTATCTTGTCCCGAAGAACATTCAGGACATTGGACCAATAGTGGATTTGTAAGCTAGGGAAAGATGAGGGGCCTCTTGTGTCAAATCCGTACAACCCTTTCGTTCAGGTTGAATATACTCCGCGACAGATGAATTTAAATTCAGATTCACACACCGTGGCACAATACTATGGGATTCCGAGGCACTCGAAGAGGGTCATATAAGGCAGGATTTTGCAATAGTTGATGCATCGTGTCCAACTCCATAGTCTCCTCATTTGCAGGGTCTTGACGTGATTTGGTAGGATTTTTTCGCGACTGAGACGATGATGACTGGGGAGAGTGTGTAGGAGGTGGGTATAGATCCTCTGTGGCTGACAATATTTGGCCAGAAGAATTTGATATAGTGAACCAGGACCAATGCACTAACGATGTTGCAGTGGTTAGACAACTTGTTGTTGGAAAATTTGGTACGATGTACTTACCTTCGCTACGGTGTGATCCATATAGCGACCATGGCCAGCCCCAGCTCGTCCTGAATATCCACCAGGGCCAATCCAAATTTGCCTGCTCTTTTCCATCCACATCTTCTGATTGGTTGTTTCCCGGCTTTGCGTGCTTGAGCAGGTAGTGATGGGATATTGAAAAGGTTGATATCGCGTTCACGATTCTTTTGAAAAGAACAACAACTTGAGTTGGATGATAGATAGTGCTCATCGCGAACGCGAAAAATATGTGAATAATAGATAGTAACACAGCGGGTGGTCGAGGCTTGTCATTGACTTCGCTCGTGATTTCGTAATTGAGTCACCCGTCACTCATTGAGTACTTCCCTTTGTGTTTTACAGCCTTTTTGTTTTGATATCCTCCTTGAAAAGAACAAAGAGAGAACGTCAAGAAAGGAAGCTGTTCTTCAGTACTTCACGTGGAAGAAACGCAATGAATGCTCGCAATTATCCTATTATTATTTCTACAAAGGTGCACATTGTGCTTTCAAGTTATGTCAAAGGAAATCTACCTGTAATCACTTATATATGGGTGTGTCTCGTCCTTCTCCCACTTAAAACCTGCAAGCCAGATCCATATCGTCCTATTATCCAGCGTAATATCTTATAATGCCAACCACGCCTATTACGCCCCTCCTTCGAGGGAGTTCACCTTCATATCATGATTTATATTCGAAACCTCTCATTGACTGCAATGACCAATCTTATTTTCCCAACACCTCCGACGATTGCGAGCTCAAAGATTTCTTCTTTGGCTTATACAGCTTCAAACCTTCTCCTGATGAGCCTCTCTCTCCGTTGAGCTCCAAGGACTCTGAGAGCTTGAGTTCCGGAAGTACTATTGGATCGGACGAGCAAGACATCGAGAACGTCTTTGCTCTTGACAAAGACAGCTATGACTTTAAGTCACAGCTCCCTCCGTGCGCGGTAATCTCCATTCAGGAAATGCTCGATACACCGGATATCTACGATTACCAATTTAGGGATAACTACAAGCACCTAAATCCTCAGGCTGCGCCTTTCGTACCTACCATTCAGTCCGCAGGGCCCCGTACGCGGCTTCCTTCCATTATCCGAGCCAGAGTGCTCGCAGCCTCCGCCTCTGGCTCAATCCTATTATTACCTCCTCCCCCTCCAAACCCACTCAAAGCGATACCTGCTTGGATGATCGTACTTCATCTAGCATCGACTACAACTCCTGCTGATTCATTAATCCTGGCTGCGCGTGCTAGAGAACTTGCGGATTCCCATTTCTGGCATCCGGAAGCCTTAGCTGAGCTGGCTCAGCATTTCTGTTGGAATGCTTCCGATGTAAATGCCGATATCGATCGAGAAACAATGGCGGCGTTTGCTCGCGAGGTTTCCCAGGCGCTGCGGGATGCCTTTGACGAAGACACAGCAGATTCGTTTGTATGGCATCTCAGGGAATCGCTTATAGGTACCTTTAAAGGTTGCTGGTGTGCTACTGTGAGTATCTAATGTTCTTCTTGAGAGCTATGTGTTAATATTCTACTAATTTATAGGAGAGCTCCAAAGCAATATCATACCGCTTTGCCCCCTCTGAGGAGTATGTTGCGTCCGCAACCCGGTTGGTAGCTTTTATTGGCGACCTCTTCACCTTCGGTCTCATCCGCGTTCAACATATCAAAATGTGTCTCAATATTCTCGTTCATGAGCTCACCTCCCTTGAACACATTACCGCCATATCAGTCCTGATTGAGCACACCGGACCACGATTTTGGTGCCGTCCTGGTTCGACGCTGATAACGCCCTCCGTAGTTACGAGGGAACCCAGTCGGGAGATGATCGATCTGTTTTTGATGAATTTTTTACCAAAGACGACGATGTTGCAGAATGGTAGCAGTGTACTTGCAAGAACAGTAGTGGCAGGAAGTGACGAGAAAGACAAAAAGGTTCAGGAGATTCTAGATATCGTTGCGCAGTGGTGTCCGGATATAAGGATATCATCATAGCTATACTACATATACATATCCTAGGGAGACTCTTAGAAAAAATGGCTGTCGGAAGTCCGTCCAGATTTGGCGACACCTGTATAAGAGTTGAGTGTGACTCGAGATTTATACTATACAGGTACTGGATAAATACTACTACTGCTACGATGAACTGGGCCCTTGTGTACATGGATTGGTAAGTGGTTGACCTCAATCTGATTTCCGAATGACAAGTTTGTTTATTACACCGGTCGCCGACCTCTAGAAGATTGTGCGCGTTGCACAAGGAAAAGATGATTAATAACCTAGAGAAACTTATCAAGACGACAGTTCAGAATTGCAACTTCCTGCCGAGTGATAGAGATAACTATACATTCTCCAACACTGTTGATTCCGCCTTGACACTCTCCGGTTTGCAACGATAGGTCAGATACTGACGATAATAATTTGTGTTGTGAGTAAAGCTGTTGAACGGTATATAAACTTGAAACTGCTGCCATCTATCTGACTCTCCCGTCTTGGCAGAAATGCAGATACATGTGGTATTCAAGTAAGTACCCTTAGCCTAGAGGCAATATTCAAGAAATGTCTCTGTTCGGAGAGAAAAGGCCGTAGATCAATATCGGAGCATGTTATGAAAGAAAAAGAATATATGCCAGTGGGAAGGTAATATTGAAGAAGTACCTGGAAGTACAGAAATTAAGTTCACCTCCGAGTCCGTGTCAAAGACAATGATTCCGCTCGCTTCGAAGGCACTTTGGAGTAGCTCTGGGACCTTGTAAAAGGTAAACTGGGGGAGGTATATAACTCAGATAAGGGTAATAGTCCAAGTTGGGAGAAGGCTGCGAAGCTTAAGTTGGCACGGTATGGCACGGTCCTAACGACCCGTGTTGATTTTTATGTCATCTATTTCTCTCTTAACTCTGATCAGAACTCAGGCCCGATGAAAATTGCGGATTCTAATCAAATTATAAAAGCTGTTCTGAAAAGTTTTATGGCCCTCCTCAATCCACCATGTTCAATGGACCGTATCAACGCTTAGCCCCAAACGTTTCTCCTTTATCCTGGCAGAACGCTTCCCTTCGAGTCAAACAATTCATTGGTACAGGCAGACGACGATTGATCGTTATTTGCGTTTCCCTCTTCCTCCTTCTATCCATTTCGTTCATTCATCCGACCACACGACGCCTAAGCAGAAGTTTCTACTACGACCTACCTTCTAATTTCCAGGCTGAGGACAAGTCCTCCCGCCTTGGTTTTGGTCCTCCAACGTGGGCGCGATTAAAGGAATGGGAGGATGAATTACCCCAGCACAATCTGGATCTGCCCTTCCCCGAGGGGCGGACTGGACGCTATGTCAAGTTTTCCAATCAGATCAAGATGTTAGGATGGAATAATGTGTTCAACGAACTGTATGCATTCCCGTTGAAAGTCAGATGATAATTTTCATTAATACTTTCTGATACAGCTTGATGAACTCTCTTCTTGCATACAAATCAAAGCGTGCTTATGTATTTCAGGACTACGTCTGGAAGCCGGAATATTATTCCTGGCCACAATCCGAATCCTTCGAATGGCCTCCTCATACTCCTCTCAACGCCATTATCGCAGGACCCACCGCTGGGGGCCTCTGGGACCCTGGTGATGATGCACCCCGCTCTGTAAGTGAAAAGTGGTTCGATGTTGTTTGCCCTCGGGAGGAACGTCGAATCTTAAATACCCGTGAAGTCAAGCCTGACATAGCGTGGCTCATGGGCGACGAAATTTTCGAAGCTTGGCGTAAGGTGCTCACAGAAGCCCCCGAACGATGCATCGAAATTGTTCCGGCAGATGATGACAACTTCCCGCAAACTTTTGACCTTTGGTTGTGGGGTAGTTTCCGCGTTCTTCCTCTTTGGAAACCTTTCTCTGAATCCCCCATCTCTCGCCTCCTGGCAACTTCTCCAATTGTAAACAGCGCTGTGGACAGAAATGAATATCTTTTCCTACCCCATGGTCCTCGTCCTGCTCACCCAGTCTCGCACAATCCTTATGATCGAATGCTCGCAATGCATGTTCGGCGAGGCGATTTCAAGGATGCCTGTATTGGTTTGGCCACGTGGAATTCCACCTATTATAGCTGGAACTTGCTCGATTTCCTTCCCGATCATTTCGAGCCTCCGGCCGGTGGTAGCTGGGGTTGGAACACTCCAGAAAACACGGAAAAGTACATGGAGCATTGTTTACCGACATTTGATGGAATCGTGAAAAAGGTGAAGGACTCTAAGGAAGACTACATACGGGCAGGAGGGAGCAAAGGTGATCAACGGACGCTTGACGTTCTATACTTGCTCACAAATGAGGAGAGCGAGTGGCTCGAACAGCTCAAGGATACATTACGGAAGGATGGTTGGCATACTATCAAGACGAGTCGCGATCTCACTCTTGACCAAGAACAGACTGACGTCAATATGGCTGTGGACATGGACATTGCCAGAAGAGCAGCGGTCTTTATCGGGAATGGGGTGAGTGGTTTGGTTATTGGGTGAACTTGTGGTATAATCCATACTGATCTGTCTTTTCCTCAGTGGTCTTCTTTTACCAGCAATATTGTCCATAGACGATTGGCAGATGGAAAAGAGCCCATCAGCATCCGTTTTTATTGAATCTCCTATAATAAATCACTATTTGCTCTCTTGTTTGTCCGTCTCGCTGTATCCACGAGCATCAGACTCATTGATAATATAGCCAGGTTATTTGGCAGTGGCTAGCCCATCATAATAAACGACTCATTGAACAATAACAAATCTCTCTGCTTGGACTTGATTTGACCAAGCCATGACCATGGAAACAATGGGTATCAACCTTCATTGGTCAAGTCATGGTTTTGGCCCTGACGGAGACCCAGATTATAAAAAGACAATCCTGATATTTCTGAGCACGAAGTTATCTTCCTATACCAGGATGTCTGATACCTCCTCCTCCTCCTCTTCCACATTTCCTCCAGAGGACTACAACCTCAAAGCGTATTTCATCAGTCTACACCATCATCAGCACGATACGATCAAACCTACGACATTGGCTCCAGAACAGGAAAATATTTTTACTGCAGACAAAGGGACTTATGATTTTGAACAGAACTTGTCCTCTTCTGTTCTCAATAATATTCGTGCCATGCTCGACGAAGAAGATAGCTCTTCGCTGAATTTTCTAGTTGAAGACAAGACTCTCAATCCACGAGCCGATCCTTTCGTCCCTGGTTTAATGAATGGCGCAGGCAGCTGTGCCTCAGCAAGACTGGTGGCAATTGATGCGATAAATCGGTTTGACCAAAGATACGATCGTCCTCTTCCTCCCCTCCTAAGACCCTCTCCAGGCTTAGAATCCTCTCCTTGGCTGGCATCTACCCGGCACCCCCCGAACTGGCGTCATTCACTTGATCTTGCAGCTCATATGACCCCGATGAGCGAGTCCTCAATAGACGAATACGGTCGAGACTTGGTTCACGGACAGATCTGGAGTCGCTGCGGCCTAGTTGACCTGATTCAGCACGTCTGCTGGAAAGGTTCGGAACCTTCATTCGACACGCATCCTTTGTCAGTTGCGCTACTGGCGTTCAGCGTTTATAATCACTTTAAAGCTATCGGGGATCGCAAAAATGCCTCTACATTCACGGATATTCTTCAACAATGCGTCAAGGGATATTTCGAGGCGTTTTGGGATGTCGAGGTTGGTGCTCACTTTGCGCGTTTTGAAGTGCTGGTCGACTAATGCTTGACAACCTAGAATAAAGGTTCTGCCCTTCGATTCACACCCGACTCTTCTTTTGCCCCTGAGTATATCCAGTGCGCGAGTCGTTTTGTGGCGTTTACTGGATGTTTATACCGCTGCGACGTCATCGACAGAGAGACTGTTCTGCATTGTCTATGGATCTTGATATGCCAACTCACAGCTCCAGAACATTTGTACGCCATACTCAGTCTAGTTGAATGCTCCGGGGTTTATTGTCGCAATAACGGAGGCAGCGATATCGTTTTGGTGCATCGCTTCGTCAGAAGTCTCGTCGCTGTTACACAACAGCAACTATCGAGTGTTCCTAACATTCAACGCACGACCGACGCAATTCTGCGCCTTGTTACTGAACAAAGTGGCTGCAGCATGGACGTACTTCGGTAGTCGCGTTATGATGTTGTCACTTCTTGACACGACTGTGATGAGACCTTTGTATTAGATAGGTAGATGCGTTGATTGTATTTTTTATACTTCAGATGTGGTTATGCGAGGTGGCATTGTGATCTCCATGTAACAAGACTATGGTGTAAGCAAAGTTAAAGCCATGGACTCGAACATGATATCCAAAGCAAGTCATCGTGGCAGATGACATTCTCTGATTTTGAATGAAAAGAGTAAACTATTACGACAAAACCTATGTGGCGTGCAGAGGAGTACAATGCAGTGTATGAAGTATTGATTGCGCAAAAAACCGGAATGTCAGAAGGATGGAGCAGGTTGCTTCTAGACACGTTGATTCCATCGTCTGACCCCCAACGTTTGCATATTAAGCACACTAAGGCGGACCGATTAGTGTGTCGGCTATAATTGTAGAAACATGGAATGACGTACAACAGACTTCATCGTCTGCGAAGAGGTATTCATTATGAGGGCGACGATGAGACCGTAAAGACCCAAAACTTCAGCGAAAATGAGAATCAGGATCTAGAGGTAGGTATCTGTGAGTTTTAGTAGAAAAATGGCGTATGATTATCAGCGCACCATTCCGACAAACAACCGTGGCTGCTGCGCAGTACCTCTCACACCAGCGTCTCCAACGATACCAATGGCGAAACCAGCCGCCAGGCCAGCAAGACCGACGGCGAGGCCAGCACCAAGCTGTGTAAAGCCTTGAGCGAGGGACATGCTTACACTCACTGCGGATGACAGAGTCAGGTAGGTAGGATACGGATGAGGCACTTGGACGTACGGTCACCAGCAATGAGAACCGAGACGACGAGACCGTAAATCTAAGCGAAGTATAAGATGCATGTACAATGAATAACCCAAGAAAACAAATACAGCAATTATACCAGCCATAATGACGGGCACCACACATTTCATCATAAGGTCGGGTCGCAGTACTGACATGGCAGAAATCCCGACACCGGATTTTGCAGTACCATAACTGCAGGATCAAAAGACGTAAGAGTCGAGCCACGTCAAGCACAGAAGAAACAAACCTTGCTCCTATACCTGCAAATTGCGTTCGGAAAGTCAATCCGTCAGCAGCGCAACATATAGGCAAAGACTACATGCTATGCCGCTAGAACCATGTGCTTACAAGTGAAAACAATAGCACTGGTGCAGCCCTAGGGGAATAGTCAGTTACATCCTTCTACCACACTCAACGAGGCAAAAGTCAACGTACCATGGCACTGAAGAAGGGGGCGTATACAGGACAGAGGTCAGACATTGTTGCGGTACGATTTGAAAGGGTATTCAGTGAAGTATAGTCCAAATCCGAGAGCACGACGAGGCGGTATAAACGAAAGAGCAACTGGCGGAGTTTCAACAGGCTGTCACGTCCGTGACAGGTGAATCGTGATAGTGACGCATCTTTTCTCAATCCATTTTCTTCTGTGGTTTTGATTGAATTACACCCACAGTACAGAGCACTCTATAGGAAATCTGTATAGCCGTACAGCATATTCCGTACTGGCTGCGCGACTTGTCCCATTTCGAAAAAACGTAAACAAACGCGCGCGAAGTCACGACACGACCAATTCATTGAATTATCCGTATAGCATCAGCATGAGGCTATTACAACTTTAGAGACATTCTTTATGCTTGACGTGGGACCTACAATCCAATTCTTCCGTTTTTCCCTCACCTTTCCTTTTCTTCCCTCAAGTCGTCTCGTATTATGAAGGGTACGCTCAGCGATCCAGATCAGCGTGGACGTACATGGTTACAACTCGATAATGTCTGCAAGGTGAATAATTTCTTCTGGTCATACACTTGCAGCTGAACGTATACATAGGTCCAGTTGAGCGCCACAGAAACTCGGAAATATAAGGAATGGCGGGAATCGAATGCCCGTAGCTCTCAGAATACGACCTCCACTAGGCAGAGTTCCTTTGAGGATCCCACAGATAGCTTTTTTAAAACATTGAACGTCTCTTCACCAACCTCGATAGATAGCTCTGCTACCTCTGTGCCGCTGGCACAACGCAAGGTTTCAAGGAAAATACGTCAGGCAAGGATACAACTTTATGAGGATCAATACGTTCTGGATCGTGCCCCTGCGAGATTGAGAGTCGGACAGCTGGATGTATCGGATTCCTTTGGATGGAGGTGGTATCAATGTTCACAAGATGTTCAGGTGCGTTTATCAAGGATTCGGCAACTTGATATAATCAGACATTGATTGGAAGCTTGCATCTAGGTTCTCCTTCCTCCCGACGCAAGTGTCCAATATACCACTTTTCTACTGCTCGAGGAAGCTCAATTCAAATGCGCCACATCCTGCAAAACAGTAGAGAAATTCAACAAGGCCCGTAGCAAGTTCAATGAGCTTTGTTCACAACTTAAATCTCGACATCCTGTCCGTGGCATCATGTCCACTGCCCGCCGCTACGCCCTTCCTGTTGGATTTCGATGCCCCAGTATTGATAGATTGGTGGGGCGACCCCAAGATGACTGCGAGCGCTTGACACCCGAAGAAGTACCAAATACCACTGAACTGCTATCTCAACCTGATACATATTGGAGACGCTGGTTGTACATTGGAAGCGACATACGAGTGAGTGTTCCTGGATATGTATCTGAATCGTCTGTGACCATCGTTCTCTCGTAGATTTTGCTGACAGCAGACGTAGCCGGACAGCTCGCATTCCTTCGTCGAAACGGTGTTTCTCATGCTACCCACCCTCTCATGCGCCAGATATTTGCAGATTTCCAATGTCTATCGTCTGAAATCATTACCGAACAGTTATTACGCTGTCCTAAGACTCGAGAAAAGCTGCATGTGCTGTCCCCCGACTCTCGATCCCAGACATTGGATGAAGCAGTTGCTCACATTGAGGTGAACATTTGCCGGTCCACAAGGAAACAAATCAAACACACTACTCTCAAACCCCAATGGCATGCTGTCGTTTGCGAATTAGGGGAGCACGTTGATTTTCCACCTTCATCTCGGGGAAATCACCCTAGAGACGAACAAGATGTATTGGCTCAGCCGAAATGGTCACCGGGTGTAGTTCGTCGTGTTGCTCGACGGCGACGGGGAGTCAGAAATTTGAGAGCGCCGAACACGGATAAAGAACTTCCCCCACTTCCCCCAGAGACCCTTGATGAACAATACGTTATGGACATACGGACTTCGAACGATAGTCAAAAGGAAAAGCTTTGGATACGTCGAAAAATACTGACTTGAAGTTGTTGTATCATGATCTAGATGTAATCGTTAGGAAAATTGTTACTGTTGTACACGTATACTTAATATATAGTTTCCTAGTCTTTCCAGGTTGTCCCCTCTACAAGCTATTGGTGTGTTATGAAACAATGTGTATTATTGATGTTGAAGAGTCTTCTCCAGCTTTATCAAAGAGAGAAATGAACTGATTTCATGATTGATTACCTGCATTACAAAAAATACAGTATCTGTACGATTACACTACTTTAATTTTCCTGCTAATCTTCCGCTACTTTGAAAGGTCTCTGGCAAAATGGAAGAAATCTACACTCGACCCATTTACGCCGTATTTGTAGATCTATCATGCTCAAACATAAGCCTTAGACCTCACCATAATGAAAGAGTCTGCTTACAAAGTGCGACGCAACCCAGCTGGAGAAGAGTGCTCGTTGGTATGTTTCCGGCAGACGCTTCAACAAAGACTCCAGTCCAATTTTATCAACCAATGTTCTCGGTATGGCGCGTGTCAACACCCCATTTCTGCTCGGAACGTCGTCGAAAAGATCAGAACTCTCCAACTCCGCCTGCAGGTTGTTTAACGTTGACGAGAGCTCATCGGAAATATTTGTTCGGGGTTTTGTTCCATGTAGGCGTGAGTATTCCTTCCATATACAGTTGAATTCTGCCGCCGCGTTCTCAGTGATTTTTTCTTGAAT
Organism: Lentinula lateritia; assembly: GCA_028011325.1. Taxonomy (NCBI): domain Eukaryota; kingdom Fungi; phylum Basidiomycota; class Agaricomycetes; order Agaricales; family Omphalotaceae; genus Lentinula; species Lentinula lateritia. Next base: position 175,432 of record JANVFT010000024.1, on the reverse strand, counting down.
ATCTCTGACATAGTTCTGGTAGAATTCGGAAGGCTTTCCATCTTTGAAAATCATCAGGTCGACGTATTCTTGAGTCGAAAGGGCGAGTCCTGCCAGGACCTCCATCGAGGAACTTGTCACACCACCTAGGCGAAGTTAGTCATCAGAAGTAGATACTGCAGGCAGACTCGCCTTTATTAGTGCTCGAATCCTTGAAAACGACCACTTTGCGCTTCTCTAAAAACAATCGAGCCTGTTGGGTGAGGAACAGGTTGGCGCCCTCGACGATATACTTGAAGTGAGGTTTGCCCTCGCCATCAAAGAGTGCGGCCATGTTCGAGATGTTGACAGCCTCTGGTCTATGAAGAAATATTCGGTTTCCTCTATTACTCGTAACTCAAGAATACTTACCGTCCACCACAAGGCACAAATAAGTCCGCCTTATACCTTAAATGAGCTCCGTTACGGAAATCAGTCCCGTCGAGAACAATTTCGCCAGCTATGTAATTTGTAGAAATCAGTCTCTTGCTCAAGGAAGGGAGAGAAATCTTAGAACACACAAGGTAGCTTGACATCCTGCTCCTCAACTTTGACCAAATATCCATCTTTGCTCAGTTTTGATTTGTCAAAGTGCCCAACAGGTACACGGAGTTTTGCTAAACGAACAAGCTCATCACGGTCAAGACCAGCAGGATCGGCCAGAACACCACTTCCATCAATGATAGCAATAGTTTTGTCAGAGCTAAGCAAAATCTCGTCTGTTACAAGGAGGATGAATAGCTGATTGATGCAACGCGATGAAGAGAAGACATACTTGATCCAAGGTCTCCATCGGGTCCACCAGTTTGCACCTTCGTGATGTCCTTCTCCTTCAAGCCCAACTGCTTGTAGATTCCCAGCACATACTGTCTGATGGATAGCGAAGTCATGCCATAGGTGTCGTGCGGTACTCCACCAAGCGTCTCAGCACTCTTTCCAGTGGTGAACGATTTCCACCATGTTTCGGCACCACGATCACGAGCATGTAATGCAGCCCAATCCATCATCTCTGCAGTTCCCTGATAGATAAATTAGTCCTGTCAACAGCCACTGTAAAGCCAAATTTGAGGTACCTCTACGCGAAGTAAAACGTGAACCGATATTCAGATGAAAGACACAATAATGACTGACCATCGGGCCCAAAGAACAGCAGCTCAGGCTTGCCGTACAAGTCCACCAACGTTTCTTTAATTCCTGGCGTTTTACCGGGAATCAGTAGGTCAACAATAGCCTGCGAAAATGGTAATGTGTAAGCATGAAGAATGGAGAAAGTAAACATTTCCTGGCAACGTACGTCGACATATTTCTCAAAACACAATCTCGGCGTGGCACCGATGGAGGGGAGAATGGTTCCTTTCGCGCCGCCCTCTGGAATGTCCTTGTTCTTCAAAGACTGTGTCGAAGCTAGATTGTAGTTTTCGTCAAATCTTGAAGATTGCGATCACCATGAGCACGATTCAAAATCTAGTCAGTTCAAAGCCTGCTTACAGCATCCTTTGGTTGATGGAATATGTCTCCTTATTCCTCGACATGACAATCCTAATGCCACCACGAGCAACGTCCCTGAACCGGATATGGAATCCACGGAACTCGTTTCCGATAACGAAGAACATCCCGAACGGTGTCTTTGGGTATTCTACCTCGGGCAGAAAGTCTGGAGCGAGGCGGAATGACAGGGCTACCTTGGTGGGCTGGTAGAAGTTCGTTTTGAGAATATGCCTGAAGGAAGGTAAGACCCTTTACTACAGTAAGTTGAAGGAAGCATACTTGTTGAAGATCAAGAAACTCTCCAAAACTTGCAATTCATGCTTGTTTGGAACTGTTCGTCTGATGCGATCATAAAGTTCTTCATCTGACAGAGGCTGAACAGTCTGTAAACGTTGATAAGAAAGAGTAGGCCTGTATAGAAACCAGTGTGAGATGCAATAGACCGTCAAATAATATGAAACCGACATCAACTCTCCCGCGTTATCTGAGGCAGGATAATGGACCATTGCAAAGTTTACGTAGAGAAGTCGAATCTAGCATATACATAATCATTCGTGCTCGATTCAACAAATTCATGACACAGGAGAACTGCAACTCACCAGTTCTGGATGAGCATGAATAACTTTTTCAATACTCTCCCGCGTGAAGGTTTCCTCCCTAAATCTTCTCTTGATGTTATTCAACACTTCTGCATGAGCGGGATCATTTTCATCCAAAACATTCTTGAGTTGTAAGTACGCTGGACCAAGCCTGTTACAAAAGTGTTGGGCAAATATCCAACCGCAGTCTGCAGGGAAATTTTCAACAGGGGATCATTCAGCGGCGAACAAACTTACAAGCATATGTAGCCTCCTGGACAGCATGAGTGCCGGGAGCCTCGGGCAGGAAGAATGGGTTATCCGGGAGACAGTATAGTAACGAAGCCTCTTTCATAACTTGAAATATTGAATGTTCGATCGGTGGGGCGTTACTACTCGGAACAGGGTTAAGATACAATGAGATGATTGTGACGCCGTTGGCAAATTGTTCCACATATTTGCGAGCAGAGTAGAGGCTGTAGAAGTGATAAAGATTGGAGAGAGCACTGATATGAAGAATTTAGTTTGTGAGTTCACTTATTGAAAAATGTCAATTGCACGCGTACCTGAAAAACGTCGTTGTACCGCCCATCTTGTAACCGATAACGAGTCGTCGTTCTCTTGTACCTTCAACCTCGAATACCTCCATGACAGGGCCATATCTCTGCTCGACGCTCCACATAACCTTGGAACAAACATTGAGAGAAAATAAAACATGGAATGAACCTGTCATACTTTTTGGTAAATTTCGAGCGTGTTCTCGCTCGCCTTCTCCAAAAACGACTTGTCAGACACGCTTCTGATCTGTGTCCTACCCTCTGCATCCTTGGTGCTAGGGGTTTCCGGAAAAACACACTTGCTCACGAAATAACATCGCAGCTGTTGAGAAGCAGTGGAGGATATTGATCCAGCAGAGCGGTAAGTTTCGAGCCTGTATGCAATACTAGGCTTAGAGTTATCGAGAAAGAGGGTGTCAATCCTAAATAGAGATAATACGTCAATTTTTCATCTACTCCTCTGTCAAGAGAATCCAACAAAAATAGATGAAACGTGCATATGCCGTGATAGATAGATAGCTGGCTTCGCTTAGAGCTTGTCATATTGACGTTCCAGAAGCAACGTGCACAAAAGTGAGCAAAGAGTACGCTATACTGCTCACCTCGCCTCACAGCTGGCTCCGGGCCCTTCGGTAGCAGTTATGCCGGGGGGGCTAGTGTAGATGAAAGTCGCGCCGTTGCCGTTTTCATCGATCTTTTCGAGATCGATAACGAGCTTGCTCGGATCGTGCTTTGTATATGCGAGCACTTTAGCCCCGAAGAGCGCAATGATGTGGTCACAGATGACCTCCCGCGATTCGTTGCGGAAATACGTGTCGTCGATGCCGAGATTAGTGTAAAACCAGTTGACTTCATTGGCGACGAGCTCTTGAGGGATGAAACCCTAATAGAATAAGGTTGAAGAAAAGTTCATTGATTGTTGAGATATTATCCAGACAAACCTTTGCAGCAACCTCCTGTTGTACAAGAGCTCTCTGCTCTTCCTTCCCCTTGAATACTGGTGTTGTATAGCCAGGAACGTTCTTGATACGATGCAGGAGGCCATCGCTACCGTTCCTAGGAGTTCCTGGAACAGACAGTTGTGAATCTGGTGAGTAACCTGAACGCGTCGACGCGTCGGTCAAGTGTGAAGACATAATGTGTATCGTCGAGGTCGGTGACGGACGCTTCCCAAGCAGTTACTGGATAGAGATAACGACGCTGAGGATGGTGGAAGTCGGAGGGAAAGAACTGATAGACCACGATCGAGTATAAATACGAAATCTGATAATATGAGGCATATTTCATGTTCCGCCCACATTGCCGACGGGAAGCAGATTGTAATTCTTCATCGCTATGAGCCTTTTCAGTCTTCAACGGAGCTCGAGAACGATGAAACGTATTCTGACTCTGAGAACGCCCGATGCTTCCGCCAAAGCCGCCGAGTAAAAAAGTTTCCACGGTCTTTTTCCTACTCAAACTCTCACCAAATCACAGTAATAGCTTCAAGAGGAATAATCGCTGGAGTTTGTCCTTCCAATCGGACCTACCAGTGCATAGTGTCCTAATTGTCATCATTTTCTTCGTCAGTATGGTATACTATCAGGGTCCGAATTAACCTCGGATGCATATGGAAAACAACATACACACCACCCATAGAATTGTTTTGCGCTTTTTATGACATTGTCACACTATACGGCTTTATGTCCACTCGGATCTTACAAGTTACGGTGGCGACCAGCTGGTCAAGATCCCTTGAATTGACCATGAAGGCCCATGATCATTGACATCCCTGTTTCGAATGACCATTCCTTACCTCACAAGATCCTCCTACATAACCGGCTGCTACCTCGATGCTACCTCCTGATTCAAGCAGTATTCAAGTCTTCAACCTCTCCCTTTTATAACCGTGTAAAATCTAGGTCATATGCAGTTTTTATACGTGATTGGATATTGACGCGAACTGACACTCAATGCGGTCTCGCGGGTTGCTATATGTACTCCTGATGTACCAATGATCACCCCCTTTGATGCCATTGTGCGGGGAAGTAGTGTCTTCTGACGAATTATTTGCGACAGCTGTTGAAGCGATGTTAATTTGGACCGCCTATTCTCATATCGCTTCATACTGGTCATAACCCTCGCCATTCTTCATGCAATAATATCCACCCTCATTCGATGAGTTCCCTTGTGACGAATTGTGCCTACGGCAAGGTACATAGACAAGGACTATAGCCGGTAGAAACTCTCCTAGATCCTTTGCCATCGTATTCTCATGATTCACGCCGGCCTATCCAACTTGAAAGAATTCAATAGATATAAGCGAAAAGCATCTATACATGTGTAACTAGACTCAGTGACTTTGCCAATGGGAATCTGTTTGGCCCAGTCCCTAGCTTCTCAAGAACTAAATGCAGTGTTTGCTACTTCTAATGTCTATTGAATTTGGTACCTACAAACGAGAATTTGGAGATTCAACATTTTTCACTAGTAGTCCTTGGCTTGCTTTGAATACTGTTCCGTTGCAAAGCATTGATCGTACATTGTTCTACATCCCGCACATCAAACGCACATTCAAGAAAACATAACGACAAACGAAGAAATAAGAAAGCGGTCTTTGCCCCCCAAAAAAGCGCTGGGGAGGGCTAAACAAAGTATTTAGTTGTACGGGGTAATTTGACCCGTAGACAATCGATAAGAAAAGAAACATACCCTGTGAGCAACTTTTGTTTATGTGCCTCGGATCAGGCCCAGATTTAGAACGACCTTTCACTCCCAGCTCCAACACCAGTCATTCCATCTCTCACATACTCCTCAAACAAGGCCTTGTAATCCTTGTGCCACCTGCTCAACGCTGGCCTACCTTCTGCAATGTCACCGGCGGCCCACATAATCCTGAGCTCATCCAACTCCCGCCTTGTTTCATTATCGGGTACTAGAACATAAAAGTCCCCAGCACGAACTTTGTCAAGCATGTAGAGTACAGTTTCTTCCGCGGTCCACGCTCCCGTAGGTTTTTCCGCTTGGGTGAGAGCGCCTGTGAGGTTTGTATATGTCCAACCGGGTCTGTGGAAAGCCAAACTGTTAATAACTTCAAAAAACCTGCAATTAATTAGACTCACATGAATAGATGGGCCGTGACGTTAGAGTTTGGTCTTTCCCTTAGCTCGTGGGCCAGACTTTCAGTGAGGGATTTGACCGCAGCTTTGGAAGCATTGTATGCTGCATTCCCGCTGTGAACAGTTATAGGACCGGCAGGCATATAACCATAAGATGAACGCAAAAATAAGACAGCAATGTGTAAGCGATTTTCCCTTCCACAAAGGTTTAGTGCGACGTACGGAGGATTAGTTATGCCTTGCTTTGACCCCGTGTTGATGATCATGCCTTGATTCTCTTGATGGAGCATGAACTGGGTGATATATGGATATGTGCGGTCGAAAAGCGTAACGAAGGAACCATGAAAGTCTTCCATCAGCACGACGCGTCCTCGAAGGAGAAAAGGATACGTACAGGGACAAACGTTTGTTGAACATTAAGAATTCTACAAACGAATAAGCACCCGCTCGTGAGCACAATAAGGAAATTTACCCAAAGAGGTTCACATCAAATATGGTCTTCCAGTTGTTGATGCCGTCCCAGGAAGTACCTTTCAAACCGATACCGGCGTTGTTCATAAGAACCGCAACCTGTTCAAAGATGAGTATCGTAAACAGAGAGACAGGAGAATCCTGAGTTAGAGGAGGACATGGCATCGGGACAGTTGCACTATATGAATACGACGGCATGGATAGGGATATGGACATGGATATGGATAAGAACCATGATGAAGGTTGTGTTGGTAAATAAAAGATAAGGGCATATCACGGAGGAAAAGAAGACCGAGATAACAACATTGGCCTTGATGTTGCAGGCCACAGTATACTCTTGATCCTCACCTCACCCCAGAGCTCGTAAACTTTTTCCTTCAAGTGCACGACCTGGTCTAGCTTGGAGACATCGGTTGGCACAACAAGGACGTTCGCATCTCCAACGATAGCTGCCACATCTTTTCCGACCTGTTGAAGTCTAGCTTCATCAACGTCGGCGATAGCAATCTTTAATTTGAGTCTATGAGGATCGATGAAGAGAAGATACTCAGGCAAACGTGTGTGTCCAGATCGCGAATCACGTACTTGGCCAGCTCAAGTGCGGCAGCACGACCGATACCACTGGCAGCGCCCGTGATTACCGCAACTCGACCTTCATTGATGATAGGATGGACGTCGTCACCAAGACTAGCACTGTCGGGCTTGAAAGACGAAGCAGTCGACGAAAAAGCTGGTCTCAACGGTGAGCCATTGCGACTTGTGAGATTACTGGATATCGCGGGACGTTCGAGCATCGTGAGGAGGGAGGAATTAGGGTTATGGACAGCAAAAGCCGTATAAATACGATAGTGGTGGTGGTTTGGTACAAGTTATAAGTACCACAGCGCGCAATATGGTGTTTTATTTATTTCCTCTTACGGTGACATCATTTTTCGAGAACCCCAGATTGCAAAAACGGACCCCACGTTTTCGAGTCTTATGGATCTCCGGTACGTTTTACCGAAGCTCAGTCTAGCTCAATGGCTCGACATCAATAATAAGGATGCAAAACCGATAATTAGTATAGTTACACATACAGATAGGTCGACGGAAGGAGACACATATATAAATCGAAACCAGTAGCGAAAGAGGTAGATCAGAAAGGGACGGCGGTGATTCATTGAGAAGAAAAAGAGAGGTTCGTGAATCCTATTCGGTAAGCAAAGGAAGGTAGAAACACCTCAGAAAGGAAAAGAAGGAAACCTGAAGTAGGCAAACGATGAGCTATTAAAATGGATTTCCAACGCCCAAGAGCAAACACCGATTACGCTCAAGCAGATTGGAGCGACAGCACCGCACTGGGAGGCTGGCTGCTAGGAGGCCCTCCTTCGATTCCCATCTTTTTCCTAACGAGCTCGAACGTTTTCAACATCTTACGTCTAGCTCCCAGTGCAGCAACACCCTTTCCTTCCAACTGCGCCTCGTCAAGCACAACCATATCCTGCCACTTCATACCCTCGAAATTAGGAGTATACTTGTGTAACCTCAGGCTTCTTAACCAAGCAGGCACATCGTTGAGTACATGGGGGTCAACGTCTTCTTCACCCTTGGGTGTAGCGCCACCAGCAGTGCTACTAGGGCTCTTCACAGACCTCGCACTATGCGGGCCTCTCCTCGAACTAGCACCGGCGCTCGCAGGTCCATTATGCATTCCCATCCAACCCTGCTGTCCAAATCCGTTCGCGGCCATCTGTGCTGCAAGTAATTGCGCTTCGGGGGAAATTCCCATCGCGGCAAGCATTTGCATGTTAAAAGGGGCGATGGGAGACATTCCGGACATTCCTGCAAGATTGGGCATGCCCATACCAAGCCCTGGACTGCCCATGTTCATGCCAAATCCACCTCCGCCCATCTGCATTCCTAGACCGTTCAGGCCTGCCATAGCGTTGGCAAGGCCATTTTCATCTAATCGGTTGGACGCACTGTTCGGGAGCGCCGGGCTCCGCACGCCAACCCCAGACCAACCGGCCCCCGGCGCACCAGCACCAAAGTTTGCGTTTCTCATTCTGTTATTCCCGTGGCTATATTGGCCGTTATCATCGTCGTTGTTATTTTTGTTCCGCCTGTGAATAGTAGGGTCACCCATACGAGGAACGCCAGGAGTAGCGTTCTTGTTGGCGGACCATTCGTTCAACTTGGTTGCAGCGGCATCAAGGCTCGGATTCAGCCGACTATCTTTTTGGAACATAGGGATGAGCGGAGTGTTCACCATACTCGCCCAACTTCCGGTTTCGTTCGAGACAGTGACCTCGTTATTGGAGGCGCTGACGGGTACCCGAGGCGAGCCGATAGTACCCGAAAACTCAGTGCTTTTGGGCCGAGAGCTATTAATAACAAGGTCTTGCGATCCGCCATTTTGTTCAGCAACCTGACCAAGTTGTGAACTACCACCATTGTTTCCCCAAGTAACACGGTTTTCAGTTCCGACCGAAGCTAACACAGGTGCTGAAATCCTATGCGCGGCATTGCTAGCTTTGAATTTAGCACGCTGCTGCGCAAGAGTCGCAGCAGGATCCGACGGAAGGGCAGCAGAGTCCGGTGATAGAAAATTAGATGAGTTGTCCAGGGCGAGGGACTGACGGTTTCCGGGACCTGCACTACTACTAAAGTTTCGGGCGGTAGGAGAAGCAGGGAGTCCTGATTTAAGCCCAGGAGATTTGAGGGTCGCAAGCTTAGCTTCCATCTGACTTTGCATAGAACCTATCGAACAAGAATGAATGTCTGGTAACAACGCAGTGCAAAACTCGTACCGCCCATTGCTGGACTCAGCAGAGCTGTCATGGGGTCCGATCTAGCCATCTGCTGAAGGACAGTGATGAAAAAGCGGATTTGAACTTGAGTCGAATGTTGAAGAAGACTATACAGAGCGGCTGTGCGCTCAGCTTCAGAGAGAACCTTGAACCCTGAATACAGCGAAGAAAATGAGATGACTCTTCAAACTGGACTAAAAGAAGAGTCCTCGTACATTGCTCGATGGCAGAGAGTTCCTCTTTGAAATTAACGTCCAAAGAAGCGGCAGCCATTTCCTCTAGAGTAGCTTCGTAATTCTGAAGATTTTCGAACCATTGATCTAAGGCTTCAGCTGAAAATTTGAAGAAGCGGATGATTAATGGACAACCAGAGTTTTTTTGGAAATGGATCTCTACACACCTTCTGGAGTCTGCTGAAATAGTCCAGCGCTTCCCAGGAGTTCGCTAGTAGGCCGAGCGCTGTTGCCTGCTCCTGGACGGGGAGAAGGAGGGGCAGCAAAGCCTCCACGAGTGGCTGGGCCCATGGACTGACGGTTTTTGCCGACGTCGTGTGGAGCCGGAGAGGGGCTAGGGCTGGTCGACGGAGGACGATAACTCATAGTGATATGCGAAAAAGATACAAAAATAAAAAGGGTGAGGGCTGGGAGATAAGACTGGGGCTTGTCAGGATTAGTAAATATTGTTCAACCAGCGATGTCGGCAAGACGAAATTTTCCTTGTTGTACTCGTCAGAGTCGTGATGAATTGTCCTGACTTCGAGTCGGTGGACCAGCTAGAAAACAAACTGCCAAATTAAAGCAGAGTTTGTGGTTCTAGACGAGACCAGCGGATCCTGCCGGTCTAGCGAAGTACGCAAATATTTCTACGCAAGAAATGGCGAGAAGAACGTGCAGAACAAGGTCGAAAGGCCTCTCAAGGATGAAAGTCTTGATGAAGAAGAGGAAATGCTGGCAAACAATGGATAGACAAACCGTCCGGCTGATGTAATCCCCGTTTCATAATTTTCTTACTTGTTTCATGATTCATTGAAGCCTTCAAGTTGTCCTAAAAAATCCTATTATCTATCTATTCGTTTCGACTCTCCGCAATTCTGGTCTGAACAGTGAACGCGTATTTCATTTCCATCGAAGGCACCCTTGACTAAACGCAGAGAAGTTTGAGCATAGCGCGGTCTTTGAGCGAATTGGTGTATGACCTTGTGAATCGGACCCGGACCAATGATTCCGACTCATTTCCTTCTTTTCCCTGCAACGATTGCTACAACAAAAGTGTTGTAATCATGTCTGTCGAGCTGCCTTTTCAAATCTCCATTCCAGATTTCAAACTAGACCTCCTGCGTCAAAAACTTGCATTGACCGAGTTTCCTGACGAACTGGAGAATACTGGTTGGAATTATGGTGCGCCTTTGTCAGACATCAAGCGCCTAGTTGCTCGTTGGAAAGACGGATATGATTGGAAGTTAGAAGAAGCCAAATTAAACCAGGATTTGCCTCAATTCACCAAGGATATCGAAGTGAATGGTTTTGAGACTCTCAATATCCATTATGTGCACCAGGAAAGTTCCCTCGCTAATGCTATTCCTTTGCTATTCGTGCACGGATGTGAGTCCTCGTTAAAGAACAAAAGCTACGGCTAACCACGATGGGTTCAGGGCCTGGAAGCTTTATCGAAGTCCGCAAGATTCTGCCTCTGCTGGTGCAGTCTTCCCCACAATTTCCCGCTTTCCATGTCGTTGCCCTCAGCTTACCTGGATTTGGCTTTTCCGAAGGTGCCCATAAGCCGGGGTTCGCTGCTGAACAATACGCAGAAGTGAGTTTTGCTTGGTTTATTAGCCGCCTGGGGCTTGATACCTTTCATTTCAGGTTGCCCATAAACTCATGCTTAGCCTTGGTTACCATGAATACGGTGAGTCTCTTTAGGATCATACGTAAGAAGTATTCTTATGCCTACATTTGTTCTAGTTACACAAGGCGGAGACTGGGGTTATGTTGTCAGTTTATCTTTTCGTACATGATTATATGGTCTTATCAAACATTAGATAACGCGAATTATTGCTCATAGATATGGCGGAAAGTACAGCAAAGCCTGGCATACAAACTTCCCACTGTAGGTGCGATATGTCATACATCCGCGCTTCAATTGACGTTCTGTCCTCAGTGCTACTCCGCTGAATATCAGTGTGAATCCAATCCTCTTTCTGCAACATCTTTTTACTCCCTACACTGCCGCAGAGAAAGCGGGTATCGAAAGGTCGAAGCGGTTCGAAAAAGAGGGTCAAGGGTATTTCCATGAACAATCGACCAAGCCTCAAACCTTGGGATACTCGCTTGCTGATTCGCCTGTTGGACTACTCGCCTGGATATACGAGAAGCTGGCGACTTGGACCGATTCATACCCTTGGACAGATGACGAGGGTAAGTCTCCTCATCCCTTTCACCCCAACCTCTAGGCTATAATACTACTTGACGTATAGTTTTGACGTGGGTCACAATTTTTTACTTCTCCCGCGCTGGTCCTGCCGCATCGATTCGCATTTACTATGAATTCGTTCATTCCGCAAACGGCTCGCAGCCCTCGTCGTTCAAACCCATGATTCCGTTAGGCGTTTCTCATTTCCCGGAAGAGCTTCGTATCACTCCCAGGAAGTAGGTCTACCTCTCCTTGTTCCTTTCTTGATCGATCGCATACTCATTCAACGTAACTTGACAGATTTGTACACAGCGTTGGGAATCTCGTGTTTCAAGTGGAACACTCTACTGGTGGTCATTTCGCTGCTTATGAATGTCCAGATGAGCTGGTTGACGATTTGAGGAAGATGTTTGGAAAGCGAGGTCCCGCGTTTGGAGTTGTACCAGGTAAAAACGGTTACGAACGGAGGATCAGGGCGAATTTGTAGATTCTTTCTTATCTACAAAGTAAAGAAATGTATCATAATCTGTGGCACTTAGACTATTGCCAAATCTGTATTTCGGGTTGATTGTCTGAGAGCAGCTGAGATTAATATTGCTTTCCAGCTAATACCCTTGCTCTGGTGAACATACAGTTTCCACAGATTAGTATATTGATTAGTGCTGAACTTGAAGTGGTACTGATTTGTCAAGATTCACAAACACTTCTTTCACAATGACATCCACCTCTGATGTCTGCTCCCATTCAAGTTTGACCTTGATACCCTCTCGGTCTGCATTTGACACTGGATTTTCATGGTCAACTGCACAAAAACGCGCTGCGGCAGTCACACTTCAGGGCAGAGCTCCTTTGAATCCCTCAAACCCTGCTCAAACACTCTTCCCTGCCCCTTTGGTTCTTCCCGAAGATGAACTTTTTCTCGATCCAAAGTATCCCGCTCAGAGCCTACGTTCTTGGACACGGTCAAAAGAACGGAATCGAGTTACAAAGGAGAAAAGGACAATATACGTTGCAGAACCACCTTCCGTGGACCCAAATCTTGATGCTATCCGACAGTGGTCTCAGCCAAAGGTACCCCGGGTTACTGTGATGTCCGAACCTCGAATACAAGAGGTCATTGATTATCTAACCGCGTTTTATCACGGTGTGAATGTAAAGCAACTACCTACGAAGCTTGTATACACTAGCTCGAACACTGGAAAGTTACCGTCCAACATCGGTCAGAGGCACGGTCATATAGGACTAAATATTGGCAACGAGTGTGTCCGTATTCGCACAAGAGTTTCAAAAGATTTTTTTATCCAACAACTCAACCTCGATGATTTGCTTGATGCTGCAACGTCTTTACTGCCCAATGACGCATATGCCCTCCTCCTCCTCGTCTCACACGACATTTACGAGAACGAGGAAGACGACTTCGCTTGTGGGCGCGCATACGGTGGGAGTCGTATTGCAGTTGTGAGCACTGCACGCTATAACCCTGTTCTCGATGTAGTTCAGAACATCGACCGCGAACATTCGTGGCCTGCATCGCATTGTTCGACTTATGTACAGTCATGTTGTACCCAAAGTGCAAAATCTTTGAGGAAGAAGCGGCACAAAAAAACAGGCACAAAAAAGGAACTTGAACAGTCTTCCAATGATGGTCCTGGGCCGATTTATGCAGCGTTGGCCGCCCATCGTGCGCTTCCTTCTTCGCAATCTCCCAGTGCCTGCTCTGGCTTATGGCTCGCTCGTGTCTGCCGCACTGCTAGCCACGAACTTGGGCACTGTTTTGGAATGGATCATTGCATTTACTATGCTTGCGCAATGCAAGGCACAGCTTCTTTAGCTGAAGACGCTCGACAACCACCTTATGTTTGCCCAGTCGATTTAGCGAAGATACTGCAAGCATGTAGTACCACCAGAAAATTACGCTACGAGGCATTACTCTCATTTTGTGATAAATACAAAGACGTGCGCCATTTCAGTGCCTTTGCAGCCTGGATTCAGAGCCAATAATCATTGTTCATTCATTGCATCTGGTCAATTGTATGCAGAAAAGAGGGGGACGACTCGAGCCAGACTTTGGGAAATCAGGGAGAGTTAGTGTTGATAGCGGTGACCATAACATCAAGAGCAGCAAGCTGGCCCCATGTCGTGAATTCTTGCGGAGGCCCCGTCCAAGAAGAGGAATATGAGGTCCCATTGTCAGCGAGTTCCAGCAGGGCGTTATACTGAACACACGGTGAAAGGGTCAGTTACACAACGTCAATTAAAGAAATATGCTACGCACTTGTACATCGTTGTAGCTGTGGATCAAAATTTGAAGAGCACTGTTATCACTGCTGCGTACGCTAACTTCGTCAAGTCCTCGAATAAATATCGCTAGCAAACGAAAAAAAAAAAGTCGGCAGAAGTTCGTAGGTAGGTACCAGGGAAACGAAAAAACCTTTGAACCCGACTCCATCATTGTTGGCTGTTGGACTGGCTCCTTCAGTGATAATTCCGTTACTGCCTTCCCAAGCAGAAGATTTAATCGCGACGGCAGCTATATCTGTCATTCTTCATTATCACAAAGATATTATCAGATAGGAATTACTATCAATCAGCACAGCTCACAGAGTTGTCCACGCAGAGTTGCCAGTGACATCTTTTAGAACACTGAGTCCCTCAAGGTACTTTCCAGAGTTGTACGTGAAAAGCCAAGTAGCAGGCGACCTGGTGCAGTCCGCGCCGTCTACAGTATCAAGGACGATCCCATCTGCATTAATTTGAAGGTTCTGTATCCATTCGGCACTAAGGATGGCCGCATTCGTGTATGTTGTATCACCAGTAGTCTCAGCCAGGAATGCGGAAAGCCTTGGTTGATAAAATCTGTGAGTATGGCGGAGCATCTACTAAGGAGGCAACTCGAAGTTAACGAACGTTGTGAAGAGCCTGTTCGGCAAGTGAGCAAGCCCGCCAACACTATAGGCAGGTAGTAGGTACTCACCCGGTTGTGATGGAGTTAATGCCGGTATCATCCACTGTTGGACGCTAGAATAATATGTGACACTCGCCGTAATTGTACAGCCAGTATGAGGAAAAGAGCTTACCCAAAACACTCCACCTGCCATTGATTCTGAGTAAAAGAATGATTTGATAAAATCAGCAAGAAGCGATACTGAATGAGTTCAATGGTTGTACCAACCACCGAAGCATGTTCCAGCTATTGGAAAGTCTTTGTTGGGTTGTGTCCCAGAACTTGCATCCGCAGTAGAGATGACACTGAGGGCCAGTTGAGACCATGCCGTTCCGCTCGAAATGTCAGACTTACTACTGTGAAACATGAGTCCAGGTAGCGATTGCCATTGACAACAGGTTTTCATCCTGATTTTAATGATGAGTTTTGATAATTGAACCTCAATTCCTATATGGAAATTTTACTCCGTATGCTCTGTAACCGTAGTATGCAGCTGTAGCCCACCACCTGCGGGTTTGAGGGATCTGTTGGGGATTGGACCAACTTATACCCAACAAGCACTTACATCGCGTCATCGTTATACTAGAGTCTGACCGTGAAAAACAGTCGTAACGAAAAAAATGGAACAACTTACCCTGAAAGTCAGAGACAGCAACCATCTGTCAACCAGGAGACGAAAAAAACCAGCCACTTACCCATATTGGTCGAAATTCGAGTACAAGCTGAATGCCGTATTAAGACCGTTAATGACTTGGGTTTCATATGTGGTCGTTCCAGCCAGGTGGTCAAAATTTGCCATTGCGGAAAATACATTTCCTGATTGCCAATATCCAATGCCTAGTGGATATTAGAGGAAATAGGGAAATGCGAAAGGTCCAGACTCACCATTGAACTGAGCATTGGAGGTGTCAAGCTGGGGCAGTATGGTATTGATTGCATCCTCAGCAATCGAAATGCGCTCAGCAAGTAAACGAGAATTGCTGAATTCCTAGTAGGATGCGTCATCTGAGCCTTTGAACCTTAGATTTCGGCAAATAGAATAAATCTTTCACCCTCCATGTTAGTGGGACACCCAAATCTTGGGCAAACACGAGGCTCGGTGTCAAAAAGAGTGATATTGCAAAGGGGAACATCGAGCAAGAGAGACAAACACAGAGAGACCTGGACCTTGAATCCTTTATATATCGATGGATGGTGCACTTCAATCAATTTGCCTGTTCAAGGACCGTTGCCAACGTCATCGACAATTCGAATTCGGAGCATATGCAGTGCTATTGAAGAATTGTAAAACAAAGGCCTGCTGATAGACCTTGCAGCACATGATTCAACAATCCTCATGCTTGGAAACACAGGAAAGAAGCAGGCAAACAGTAGCGCAGTGAAGCATGCTTTGAGAACAACTTTGATCAACAATTCGAAATTTGTGAAAGAGCAGAAGGGCACCAACCGGTGTTACAATCATGCTTGTACATTACAAGTCATTCCAGAGTAAGGAGCGTCGTGATAATTCAATACGGAGAGCTTAAAATAACGAAGGGGATAAAACAGAAGGCTCTCGCCATATATCAACATGAGGACACATACTATGAAGTGAAAAGAAAACATGAATGAAATATACATAACTAAAGGCGTGAAGAAACGGGAGTGTGATCATGGAGTTTCACACGTCGATGCCCAAATGAGCATTGACACGGATTTCTTCACTTTTCCTGCCAAGTTCTCCAAACCATTCCATTGCCCGTATGGCTTTCTTTGCAGTCTCCTCCTTAACTTTGACCTCTTTTCCACGTTCTTCCATGGCACTATTGAACCTTGATCTTAGATCCCACGAAGCCAAACGCAATACTTTCCTCGTCTCACGGCTGATTCTCGACGCATGTGCATCGACGAAAGATGTTTGGTCTTCTGCGTGCAGACGGACAACAGAAGCTCTGATACGTCTTCCGACCGTCTTGGGAATAGAGGTGGGTAGTTCGAGAATCAAATAAACAGTCATACCGATGGTAACAGCACCTAAAACAGGCGCTGCCCACTTTCTGACTGTTTCATTGCCGAAAAGATCTGTGACACGAATGATGCCCTCGATGAGACCCTTAGCTCCAACTGCTTGTCCACCGACCATGGTCAAGGCACCGACGCCGACACTGGCGAGACCTAGAACAGTAGGCGCAGTGGTTTCCTCTTCCTTACTTGCATTGTCAGATTCACCGTCACTGAAGTGAAGCCAAAACTGATGCTGAACGTCGAAAAGATCAAAGAAAGTGGTCTCTAGCATTTCGCTACGTTGAGCAAGACCGATGCCGAGACCGTGCACGCCACCTGCGACAACGGTCAAGGACTTCCTATTTTTGATAGGTCCTTTGCTGGCCTTCCTGATTGTACTGAACATTGCCTCAGGCATGAAGACCCTTCGGTTGCGCTCAACACCAGCTGGAAGGTGTTCTTCACCGAGCTCTTTGATCCTGTCGACGCCCGCACTGGTGATATTCCTAACTTCATCTTCGGCAAGTGCGACGGCAGCGTCGAGACTGGCGAGAAGAGCTTTTCGGACGTCGCGTGCGTAGTCCCAAACCCCGAGAATACCGGGATAGGAAGGCAAGGGAATCAGAGGTTTGTCAACTCCCAGTTTTCCCTGCCCCACACGCTCAAGAGCTTGGGTCAGCGTAGCCTTCGAACTGGACGAGGCATTACTGGCTCCCTCCTCCTCCAAAGTCTCCAGACCCTCCTCTAGTGATTCCCGCCCATTCTTCATTCGCTCCAACACCGGCTTGACCTGAGCCAAACTTTCCCTTGCTTGGTCAAGTTCGGCATTGGCAACAATGGAGTTTGCACCGGCAAGTAATTCGATGTCGCCAAGAAGATTGTTCAGATAAGTAGAAACTGGATGCAGTTTCGACTTGGAGCGCTTAACAAGCACAAAGGATCGCAACGAGGATTCGAGGTCATCAAAAGTGGGGTTCGCAGTGTATGGCTGGAGTGCGGCGGCGGAGTCGACAAAGTGGACCAGATCATCAGCATTCTCGTGGGTGCGAGGACTAAGTTGTCGGATTTGCTCAAGAACGAGCCTGCGACATTTCTCCTTGTTCTTGATTTGTTCAAATTTATTAACAACGATGAACAGATAAGCCTTCTCTTTACTAGCGTTGGTGAGGAATTCGCGAGCAGAAAGAGTGAAGTGGTTCTCCGCCGAGACAACGAATACAACCACATCAATTTCTTCCTGGCGAGCAAAAAGCGCAGTTGTCTTCAAGCTATCTCGATTGAGACCAGGAGCGTCAATGAGGGAGATGTCCACAACGCCATTATTAAGAAGTGATTCCGAGGGCGTACGAGTATCAGCGAGGTATAATTTGAGAATACGCTCATGGTCCTCGTTTTCACCAACGATATCTTCCAATTCGGATACAGAAGCTCGGGTGAAGGTGGACTCGTTATTGACGTCGTAAGTAACACCTTGAGATATGATGTGTACTTCCTCGACGCCCTGGTTCTCAGCTGCATCGTGCACCTCACAGAAAGCGGTGGTACACGGCTGTTGATCAACGGGCATAACCTCTCTACGAAGCAATGCGTTGACAAAAGTAGATTTGCCGGCATTGAGGTCACCAGTAACGAGGACCTTCGAAGAAGTGTCTTCAACTCGAAGTCGAAGCTTGTCTACATGTGATAGGGAAGCAGCGATACGTTCGTCCAATAAATTGGCAATGGACGACTTTTCAAGTTGAGAGACTAGGGAAGTTACCGTCGAATTTGGACCGAGTTGAAGGTCAAGGCGAAGTACGTTGAAGTCAGAAGTGGCATCCTCGTCAGTCTCCTCTTCCTCTGTGTTCTCAGAAATTGGCGACACCGTGACTGATCGCTGTAATTTCTTCCTAACGACCACTTCAGTCTCTGTCGCAGGGTCGTCTGCAAAAGTCAACGAACGACGGAGAGACTTTCTTCGAGAGGAAGTAGAAGGAGGAGAAACAGCTTCGATCGCCTCCTTGTAGTGAGGGTATCGAATGATCCATTCGTCCTTGTTGAAAGCCCGTACATCGCGCAAGATTGACTTGGTTGCATCAATGGCGTTGACCAACCTTTCCCAACCGTGAGCAGGTTAAATAAAGAACAATGTAGCTACAAATCGTACCTGTCTTTCTGCTCTATATACGCCTCTTGAACGTCCTCGACTCTAAGTTGCCTGTCTCCAGAAAGCACGCTGAAGTTCGCAAGCTCCTTAGTGGGTGAGGTCACCCTGGACGGAAAATGTGTTTGTGCCATAGTCGGCAATTACTTTTCGTTCCGTTTCTATGTTTACTTTGGAAGAGGATTTGCTTTGTGGAGTGATGTCTAGTTTTTGAGCAGACTTTTGGAGGACAAGAAGAAGATACGATGTGATTAAACGAAGAGTGTGTAATCCGGATGAACCCGTGCCAGACTATCACGCCCACGCCGATTTCCGCCGGTTCCGAATCCGAGGTCCAGAGACTCGAACCATTCTCTAGACTTCTCCAGAAACTGTAACCGTGGTCTCTTTTTCCATAAACTTAACTGCAGAGTCTATCCATAGCCAAAGTCAACCAATTACTTTCAAGACGCTACTACTTTTTACTCTACCCCTATACTGGACGTATTCTCCCTTCTCTTCAACCTCCACTGGCAAGCTCACCTACTTATTGGGCATGCACTCGTTTGACTGCGCGATCAAGCCCACCTCTCCAGGTGGAGGTGTTCAATCTATAGCAAAAAACAAAGTTGTAATCATAATCTAAAATTCTTTTGCGTGGCGAAGCATCTATCCAACGCTCAATCGAACTCATGCGTTATGAGGCTATTGGTGGATCAGAGGTTCGGTTTTTCAACTTTGTCCAGCTCCCTACCTTCCCTCGGACATCGTAAAGCTACAGAAAACTTCAAAACAACTTAATCTACAAGGTATGAACTAGCTACTATTATTGGACTGTTGTTCGTCTACTCTACTACAGCATTCGATGAGATTCGATTGTGAATATAATCCTTTTGTACTCGATATCCAACCGAGAGCCAGGGCCAGGGGGACTGTTTCGGTGAGAAAAGTCATACCGTTACCTACATTACAGCGGACATAATTTCCTGCTCAAAGTTCAAATGGACTTTCAGAAGGTTATCCGACTATGTAGGGTTTTCCCTGGATCTCCCCCCTCCCCTTTTCCCCCCTCTAGTCTATTTCTCATACTAGGTCGAGAGTGCACGTCAGTTTATTATGATTCATTGCAAATTTTGTCGAGCTCCATCGGAATTACGAGTACAATTGCGAAGTACGAGACGTTAATAAGTGAGAGGTAGAGTACAGGTTAACGGTAGGCATACTAAGTGTCTCACCCCCGTATTATGAACTATGCTACAAGTTTAGTTGTCCAAGAACCTGGCAGTTCTGTTTGGCTCAATAGCTGCTCGCTACAGAGTTTACCCTGCCTCCGTCAATGAGCCAGACTGCACCGTTGACATATGCCCCAGCCTTGCTGGCCAGAAAAAGGATAGTCCCAGCCATTTCCTGTGCAAACATAGAGGATGAGAAGACAGCCAATGCTCACGAAACGAAAAAGCTGACCTCTTCTGTGCCCGCTCGCTTTAAAGGTACCGACATGGCCATAACGCGAGGATCGAGTTTAAAATTTGGCGATAACCTGCTATTCGTCATTTCTAGAATCTCTAATTTAGCACGAAATAAACGATGAGTAGGTAGCAAATGAACGAACCACTTGGCCAAACCCCTGGAGCCAAAACGTTACTTCGGATACTCCAAGGTGCCAGCAAATTCGCCAAGCATTTGCCGAGATGCGTAGTGGCAGTTTTAGACAACGTATATGACATGGAAACAATCTTGGGGTCGACTCTGAACGAACCCGACGATGAAACGGTGATCACTTGTGACGAATGAAACGGGGGGAAAGTCATGAAACTCGAAAACGCGGTCTCTTGTTGGCGGAGATTTCCCTGATGTAGAAGTTCCAAGAAAGCGACAGTCGTATAATAAGGCGCCGTCACGTTCGTTGCAAATGTTTCTGCAAAGTCGTCAGGGGTTCCAGAATCCCACAACGCGGATTGGAATGCCTTAATAGAGGGGTGTGAAGGTTCACAGCTAGGGGATGCAGGAGGGGAAGGAGGGCTGCGCGCCTCGGGAGAATCTTCAGGCGAAGGTAGCGGGTGAACGTATAAATTTCGTGCAATTCCAGCGTTATTGACTAAGAGATCAATATATCCGTGTCGAGCTTTCACTATTTGCACTACGGCTAGAAGGGATTCACGATTAGTGATATCACCCTGCAAAGGAATAATGTTGTTGAATCGCTGTACGTGGTATGTATAGTGATTAACATGGATTAACATGAAAAGAAGGTTTTGCACTCACGCTGTTTTCCTGGGCGGCCCGCTCAAGCACTTCATGTCTTCTCCCAACAATGTACACTACAGCACCGTTGTTTTCAAGAGCGGTAGCCATCATGAGCCCAATGCCTGTATCGATCCTAATTAGTCAAGGAAAATGAAATCTTAAAAGCTACCACTTACCGCTCCCCCCCCCAGTCACCACAGCAACTAGGCCTTCGACATTGAACAGTTTAAGAGGACTGAATTGGTGATCATCGAAACGTTGTCCATGCATTGGCGTGAGCGAGTTATGGGCGGGCACTACGAAGACAAGTGATATTGAAGGAGGAGGAGATAAAAGAAAACATTGATCTAGCCTCACTTGTTATATATAGTTCGGTGACCCGTATGTAGGGTGACACTTTACTCATCCCTTTTGGGGAATAAGTAGTTTTGTGAATCGGTAATCGCGATCTCTTGTTTAGCGCGGTTGGCTCGGGCGTCTCCTTTTACGTGCAGTTCTCTGATCTCTATCGACGAAGTTGAGGTTTTTCATTACTAAAGTCGCGTTGAGAAGCGAAGCGACGGACACTCAAGAAGCAAGCGGAACCATCCTGTATGCTCCTGTATCAAGTTCTTGGCCTTGCCTCAATTCTATGAAGAACAATCCCGGGGATATGTCATTAGCGGCAGAGTTGATTAGGCCTGTTGTAAATTATATGTACCTCAGTAGTGGCTGATTCATATATGCTGCCTTAAAGCAGTGGCTGACAAGTTTGAACACGGCGCGGTGTGAATCTCTCAGAGATATGTAGCTCACGGAGTAGAAGGGCCGAAGCACATGAGATATAACCAGATAGCACCAGACTTCAGGCTTCAGCGTGATATTTCCAGGGCGATATTTGAGAGTATTTGAGTTGATCCGTACTGCAGCCTATATTTTCATGAGATCCTATGGTGACCTATAGCTCCATTAATACAGACGGTATATTATTTATCACTCACATAACGATATGGGGTTCACCACAAGCTGGAATTTGTTTTCTTGATTACCAGTTTTTTGACCTATGTGCAAAGGGGATAGAGCTAGTGTCGCATTTTTATTTCGAATTCGTAAGATTGAATGCTAAGAACAGACATCAGGGCTCTGACGGTAAAACATGGGATTATGAAAGCGAAGAGTTCGGAAATCGAAATCCGAACTAACCTAGAGCTAAATAAAACATACAGTACATACATATAGACAGTACCTCCTGATGCATCGAGGTCGAAAAGAGAGCCTCCGTCATAGGAACATGTCTCCAATCTTCAAATAGCATTAAGCAATGTCCGGCGACTCAACTTTATAAAATAGATGAGAGTTACATACTTTCAAAAACCAGAAACAGTGAATGCTTCACCTTGTCTCTAAATTGAAAGACGTCAAACGCCACCTTTGTAAGGTGAAGTAACATTCACCTAAAAACTTGGGCTGCTGATAGATTCGCTGCGACAGGCTCAATGTCAGGCAACATAGCGGCAAAACAACAATTGAGAAAAGTATATCGATCTAACTTTCAAATGAATATGTTTCAAGGATGAAGCGTTGAAGGACTGAAGATGCCGGGATAGTCAAAGGCGGATACAATACGATAAGCTCGTGCAGGAGAGCCGCGACGCGCGCACCAGGTGCTCAAGTACTGCCTGAGCTGATCTGAGTGAGGCTTACTGTAACTTATGTAGTAGTGAGTCGTGACAGCGCCAAATTTCGCAAGAGCCTGCGTCGATCGAGTTATATGACAAATCTGCGTTAATGCGGCATCTTGACCGAACGGCAAAAGTTTCATTTCTGCGTAGAATGTGTGTAAGTTTCCTCCAAACGACGCTTGACATACTCTCCAGCAGCGATTACTTCATACTTTGCGGGCATTTCTGCAGAAATGCAACTTGGGATCGGCTAGTGGGTATGATATGAAGGGCAATGAAAATTTAGGATATAAAGACATACCTTCAAGAGTATATCGTAGTCTACCCCAAAGAAAAGAGGCATCGAGTATCTCTCTTGACCGGATTTGTTAATTGCACGATGAATCGTCGATTTGAAAACATCATCTCATGGATGGTCGGACGTTAGTTACGACTAGAGGGGACGCAAAGCGTGGAGCAAATCTTACTGGTCCATCGTGATAACTGATCCCCTAGGTTATTGTGAGTTCATGGGGAATACACGGAGCAAGTCCTCGATCAATGAAGACAGGAACAGCTACCTATGTTCAGAACGAATGTACCAGGGATAGGAATAGCGTCAATCCACTTCCCTTGAGTATTTTTGACTTGGAGAGCAGATATAGCATCTTGCCAGAGAATTGTGAAGCACTAGATGTGATACAGGTAGGATTGAGGATCGGCAGGGGGCCAGTCCCAAACTACAACGAAAAAGAGAAGGATAGTATCTTACTTCATAACTAACGGAAAGATCGTCAGTAGGTCCAAAGGCGGTTAGCATTCAGAATATTCACTCTGTGTGTGCTCCAATACCAATCACGCTGCCATCGTTGTCAAGCATTGATGGAGACTGGGGAGGGTAGTGAAGGAGCCTCATGATTGCAGCCGGTTTCGTTGTCTGAAATTTTGTCAAAGCAGGTCTTGATCATCGAAGAAGCAAAGAACCTTGTCCTCAAAGAAGTTTTCCGGTAAATCCAAGGCTAACGCTAAGATTGGAAACAACTTCAACCCCAGTTGTACTACTGAATGACTAGAAAACAGCGAGGCAATGGGCATGCTTCAACAATTGAGGTTAGTAGAGGTTTCGCGAATGACTTCACTAATATGAGAGTACTGGCTCTTTGAAGCCGGACAAGTTAGGCCAAACGTTGGTACCTGACATTCCACTGTCATCGCGTGATAAGATGTCCTTGCTGATGCTTCTTGAAGACTCGCGTTCTTCCCAGCCGATATCGAACCCTTCATGAAGGTCTCCCCTTCCGGTTGGGTCGGTGTTCTCCCCTAACAGTGCGGTGTAACCCTTGTAGTTTTTCGCTTTATGAATATCAAGCTGTGGAAGGGGACTAAGTTAGTACAGCTCCCAAACGTTGATGACACGGAAGATGTTCGGGATACTCGGACAAAAACGCACATCCATTTTAGATGAGATGGGTAACTTGAAGAATTTCTTGCCAGCTTCCACTGCATTTGCTATAGTGTCTTCTGGTATACCATGGTTCTTGACTACGAGACGCGGACTCAATTTGTATGCACAAGAAAGCGGTCTAGTCGGAGAAAGGACTTGCTATAAAAGAAGCCGACTGCAGCATCGAGATGTTCGAGTAAGAAAAAACAAGAAAAATCCCGATGAATTCGTTTGAAGCACACCGTTGACACAAGCATCTCGAATTCTCTCCGCGAGTGCCATCCTTCGCACAGGGTTTGAACTTGATGCATCAGTGAAGTCACTAAAAGGAATGATTTGGATTTAGATTCGTCGCATTTGTAGTAGTGAGAATTAACTCACATAACGGGTATCTCTTCAAAATTATCATCCGTTTTTCGATTTGCGAGGATCGACATCTTGGGAGAAGAAGAAGGCTCTTAGGAATGTATAATCACCTGGACCATTGCGCCACTCACTCGACCACGTGCAATTCTTCGGTCCGTCAATCTGAAGTTCTTTTCTTATTCAAGTTTCAACCCGAACATTCCATAATGGCAACCATAGGGTCTGTCACACGACAAATCGCCGCACTGGAACTATCTAACAACAAACCTGGAAAGACGACCACTAATGCGAGACCTCCATTTCATTCGAAACAGTCTAGCCAAACAAACGTAGCGAAACTCTTGACGAAGTATGCTGCTCCTAATCCAGCACACGCCCCTGAACTCAGCACGAAATTGACGAAAGGAACAACCAGAACAGCGATACCTCCTCCGGCCACCAAGACGAAGACAACGGGGACGATAACACACACAGGAAATACTCCTGCAGCGACAGTCTCTATGTCCTTTGATATCGGAAACTATGACGGCGGACTCGAA
The DNA here is from genome assembly GCA_028011325.1 of Lentinula lateritia. Lineage (NCBI taxonomy): Eukaryota > Fungi > Basidiomycota > Agaricomycetes > Agaricales > Omphalotaceae > Lentinula > Lentinula lateritia. The sequence goes on along the minus strand of JANVFT010000024.1, from coordinate 150,739 downwards.
CTCGAGAACGAAAAGAGAGGGGAGAAGATCTTTGGTGAGGCTGCTCAGGAATTGGCGTTAGATTCCAGTAGCGCTCAGTGAGTCTCAGCAAAGTATCGACCAAACAAAGAAATAACATTTGACTATCATCATAGGACTCCTACTCGTGAATGGTCTTTGCATAACTTCGACATGGGCAGGCCGCTGGGTAAGGGAAAATTCGGCCGGGTTTACATGGTTCGAACGAAAGCGGAACCTAAATACATCCTCGCTCTCAAAACACTTTACAAATCTGAAATCGTCGCGGGGAAAGTAGAAAAACAGATCCGCCGCGAGATAGAGATTCAACAAAACCTTCGCCATCCGAATGTCTTGCGGTTATACGGATACTTTCACGATGAGAAGAGAATTTTCTTAATGCTCGAATTCGCCGGAAAGGGTGAGCTCTACAAACAACTTTCCAAGTACGGTTGCTTTTCAGAGAAACGCGGCTCGAGGTATATTGACCAAATGGCTGATGCATTGAGCTATCTCCATTCAAAGCATGTCATACACCGAGACATCAAACCCGAGAATCTTCTTCTTGGTCTAAACGGCGAATTGAAGATCGCGGACTTTGGTTGGAGCGTGCACGCTCCCGGGAATAGGAGAAGGACAATGTGTGGAACTTTGGATTATCTTCCTCCAGAGATGGTCGAAGGTAAAGAGCACAGTGAGAAGGTGGATTATTGGGCACTAGGCGTATTGACATACGAATTCTTGATTGGAAATCCGCCATTTGAGGATCGAAAAAGCGTTAACAGTGAAGTTCCATGTGGTTTAAGCTTTGATGTACGAGCTGACTGCTCCTCAGATACATATCGAAGAATTATGAAGGTTGATTTGCGATTCCCTCCCGGAATGTCTGCGGAGGTCAAAGATCTTATTACACGGGTGAGTCCCTTTGCGTACTGTCGGTGGATTTTATTGATTTCTGTGAACAGCTTCTGCAACATGAACCTCAAGATCGTATACCATTGCTCGACGTACTGCGCCATCCATGGATTGTTAAATATAGACCAAAGAATTGCAATAGGGGAAGCGAAGTTTATTGAACGCTATCAAAACTCTTGGGGTAACATTCACACATTTGTATAAATCTCTGCGCGCACCAATCAAATTGCATTGACTATCCTTATTGAACAAGCACGTCAATGTTCCCGAGATATTCCGTGCAACGAACGCAAATATGAACACCAATGGCTTTCGGACTCTTTCGGAAAACCCTTCATCACTATCTCTGGTCATACACCGTGACGGGCGGGATCCTTACTCATCGCTTCCTCAGTCCCGGCCAAGACAATAGGGCACTCCGAACGATGTCGATGATCGATGAATTTTCATTTGTTATTTCTTCTGAGAAAAACTATCAAAAAGAAGAAATATTATGATGATTCCATGCATGTGTTCTACGAACACACACGGTAGCAAGTTAACGTTCATATGTCTTAGGGAGAGATAGGTCACAGATACGAATTGATACTAAATGTGGGGCAAAGTGTGGAGTTTGAACCGGGGCAGACCAGGGCAGACCGCTTACTCCTCTTGCCGAGTCTTGCGCACTTCTTTCAGCTGGGACTGAGCAGGACTTAGCTTTATCAATTCTGTCAATCTTGGTCATGTCATTGTCAGTAACCGGTATCATAGGCTGAGTTACCTGAGTGAGCAATCCATGTGATCGCGACATGCTTGTAAATCTGTTCACGTGGAATCAGATTATAACTTCAGTCTTCGACCATTGCACTTCTACCCGTTCCACGAATTCTTTCTACCAAAACGTGGACCCGCAGGCTTTTCGGCTCGAGCACCTTTCCTCGCTTTTCTGCTCTACCTCTTGCTGGTTCTCTGGCTTCTCTGGATAACTCTAGATCTTACTCCTCACTCTCCAAACCTACCAAAATGGCACCAGTTCCAAAGAGTACCAAGATGCACTCGAAAGTTGTAAGTGTTATACTTCCAAATTTGTACGTCGTTATACAAGGAACATCTATAGGTCATCATTGGCTCTGGTCCTGCCGGACACACCGCTGCGATTTACCTTGCACGCGCCAACTTAGAACCAGTTCTATTCGAGGGATTCATGGCAAATGGTTTCGCTGCTGGAGGGCAGCTCACAACGACCACCGATGGTATGATAATGTCAAGTTATTCTATCTCTCAATCCAACTGATTGCTCCGTCAAGTTGAAAATTTCCCTGGTTTCCCGACTGGGATTCTTGGACCTGAACTGATGGACAAATTCCGTGAACAATCCGTGCGATTTGGAACGAAGATCATTACGGAAACCGTATCCAAGATCGACCTTTCTCAAAGGCCGTTTCGCTACTGGAGAGAGATGCAGGAAGATGGGGAGCCGGAGACTGCTGACACAATCATTGTTGCGACTGGTGCCAGCGCAAAGAGGCTTGGTTTAAAGGGTGAAGAGATTTACTGGCAGAGTGGGATCAGCGCGTGTGCAGTATGCGATGGTGCCGTTCCTATCTTCAGGTGTGTTTTGGGGTTCCCCCCTGTGCTGAATAGTACTCTAATCGAAGTCTCCAGGAATAAACCTCTTGCTGTGATTGGTGGAGGCGATTCTGCTGCCGAAGAAGCTACCTGTACGTTCCTATAATTTAATGAATCATGCTCATGGACTGGGGAGGTACTGACATTCCGTCAGACCTAACTAAATACGGTTCTCACGTTTATGTTCTCGTTCGTCGCAATGAACTCCGTGCTTCGAAAATCATGGCAAAACGACTTCAAAACAACCCCAAGATCGTATGTTTCTAGTATCTTTCCTCGATGCTATACGTTTAATGACTGTGAGGTAGACAATGTTGTGGAACACCGTAGCTACCGAATGCCAAGGGGATGGTGATCTCTTGAAGAATCTTCGTATCAAGAACATCGAGACTGGTGAAGAGAAAGACCTTGCTGTGAATGGCCTCTTCTATGCCATTGGTAAGTCCAGTGCCGTTTTCTCTGTTCCTCGGTGTTCGGCGACATCTCATCGGTTTTTGCACAGGACATGAACCCGCTACTTCGATCTTTCGATCACAGTTGCAGACGGATCCGGATGGTTACATTGTCACTGTGCCTGGTACAACGCAAACATCTGTCAAGGGTGTATTTGCAGCTGGCGACGTACAGGACAAGCGTTACCGGCAAGCTATCACCTCTGCGGGAAGCGGTTGCATGGCCGCTCTGGAGGCAGAAAAACTGATTGCTGAGGAAGAAGAGGAACTTAATGGCGAATGAAAGAGTGCATATATCTTACTTTTCACTTTTAGAATTTTAGCTTGTTTTCCGTAGACTCAAATAAAGGAACAATGATAGTTGTATAGTATATGACTGTACCTAGGAACGAAATTCTCTTCCTCGTACTTCAAGGACACCTTGCCAGGCTAAATCGAGTGGGGCACAAACTCGCAATAAATTGGCATCATATTCTACCGAATCGCTTTCGTGAATTCTGGCTTGCGAGACCCTACAAACTACTCTTTGGAAATTGAAGGTGCTATGGGCAACACATGTCTCCCAAATTTTGTTCAAGACGAGGAAGAAAGCGCAGCAACGCATCTAAACCGGGAGAGATGGATAATTTCCTGTTGTGCATAAGAATCATGCCAAGGAAGAGCGAGCTTCGATGCACAATGCATCGAGCATCAAGCCTTGTCCCGGTGGGCACATAGTCATTGCCAGCAATAGATACGTTCCATCTCTGGCTTAGTAGCAAAGGACAGTGTATATAAGGGTAATCCATCTCACATTCCACGTATCTTCCTAGGCCATGGTGACATGTCAGTTGGCCTCGGGGCCCTCGGAGCCACGTATCCTGGACAGGTTGAACGGAAAATTGGGGCCAGTAGTAATCAAGTGACCCCGGGCTGCAACCCAATTAGGTGCTTTCGCCCTTTGACTCTTCCAAAAACACATGCGCTCCGGAGCTTCGTCAGTGCAACAGCTCTCTCCCTGCTCTGCACCCATGGCCTGTGTTGTGTACCATCATCAGACTTCTCCGCGCGAAATTTTTCATTTTCATTTTCATAATGGCTTTGCAGGATGCTCGACGACGCCTTTACGAAGACCAAGTCATATTGCATACAAATCCTCCGAAACTCATGGTGGGCAAGCTCAGCAAACCAGACAATTTCGGGTGGCGGTGGTTTCAATGCACGGATACCTTGCAGGTACGACGCACATATAATATTTCCATCGGTATTTTGTCCTGACCCACCTTTATCTGACAGATTCTGCTCCCACCCGGCATCGGTATCCGATATAACGTCTTTCTGAGGATGGAGCAGAGATTGACCGAGCTTCCCTCTTCACATACCTCCATTCAACGCTATAATCGTGCACGAGAAGACTTTATCAACCAATGCCTCCATTCTAAGCCAGAGTACCCTGTGAGGGGTATCTCGCCTTCGATACACCGCTATGCCCTTGAGCCAGGATTTGAGTGCTCGTCCATCGATGATATAGTGGCGGACGAGGAAATCAGTGCTGACTCGATGTCTATGACTACTTTCAACAAAAACCTTGTTCCCCGCTCGCAACTGGGGCTCCTTGGAACAGCTAATGACTGGGGTCGTAGCTGGACTAGACTAACAGAAAATACTCAGGTATGTGCTTTATATTATTCACTTTGCACGTACTGACTTCTCCACTTAGGTCTTGCTCCCTGCTGATGCTACTTCTCAGTATCATCTATTTCTTCGGTGTACCATCTTATCCGATAATCGCTGGGCAGGCTGGGAAATCGCCGTTGCCAATTTCGCACGAGCTTGCACAAAATTTGCCAATTATCTGGGAAAATATCAAGGAGATACATTATATGTTCTAGAAAGGACCATGGCTGGTCCAGTGCTTGCTTCCATTGCTGGCGCTTTACGGTCCTACTACCATGATGTCGCGGAGAAAGCCTCGTTATACGCTCAGTTGGCACCAACTGATGCCTCTTTCCGTGATACTCTAACGAGACATTCGGAACGGCGTCCTAAGCGCAAACGCTGCGTGAAGCATGGAATGGTTCTGGAACCGCTTGCTGAAGTGCAAGAAGATGTTGCTACAGATTCTGATGGCGAATGGGGAGCAGAATCAAGTCTGCAATTCTCAGTGACAACAACCGTCCTGTGCTCATGTGCCAGCGTCGAGATTGAATCACCAAGGGGAAAGAAAGGTTCAGGCATTGGGAGCCTCCGTAGGACCGCAAAATTTCTATCGCATAGAATGCCTGCTAGATTTTGCGAACGATTGATTGCAATGGTAGCCCGGTCCATCTAAGAAGTAAATAATGGAGATAACATCGTCTGTAACTTATCTATATACTTATATTTCCACACAAATATTCATTCTATCAATGATCAAGGCAGCTTTTGCTCTTTCCAGCTGTCATCACTAGCATCTTCGATAAGAAATTGATACCATAGATATGCAATTGGGGCTGTGCTGAGGTGCCATAGAGAGTGGGCATCGAGAATTAGACCCCAAGGAGAGAAGTCTAACAGTTCCAAAGCCATCGCAGCAACTATTAGGGACACAAGCACTGCAGGCTTGTAAACGAAATGTGGTCGATATCGTTTGGAGCGACCAGGGAATCGCCGGAGAAATGATATAGAATAAGGGAAGGAATAACACAACCATAGAGCATTGTGCGCCAAGCCGATGACAAGGTTGAAAATGACATTGTAAGAATAGTCGAAGTGTTTAAGAAGGGAGAGATAGGATATGTGTCCCAGAAATGTCAAGACACAAGCAGCAGACCATAGCCTTAGTAGAGTTTTGTCTTTTGAACGATGTTCATGGGCCAGAGCGAGAGAGCTGGTGGGTGCATAGAAGTGAAACAATCGAATCACTGTAAAGTACAGCGCGACGAGGATTGTCAAGGCAGCAGAAAAGTAGTCCATCCTTTCAGTAAACGGAGTATCTATAAAAAATTGTGGTCCCATCAGAAGGATATCCATTTGATTCAAAGGACGCTGAACTCAACCTCGTGTATGGAAGATAGAAGACCATATCCAAGTGTTGATACTGACGAAGGACCAACCCACATAGAAAACCTTCATCGGATGCGAATCGTCCAGTCTCATCCGCAGTCTCTGTGCACCCTTCACATGTACATTGAGATTCAACAACGAAAACAAAACAGAGGCAGGTTCTTGGGCGACAAATCTCCGAAATGGCCACTTGCCATAGTACTGATGTATAGCGAGCCCAGAAGCGATATTTTGAGCTGTGATTTCGTGCATACACAGATATTTGCAATTGTCTGTACAGGTCCAGCGCGTCAACCTCAATGTCAGAGACAAAGACTCAGCAGAATTTTCGGTGCATTTGGTGTTGTCACAGTGAAGGAGGCATCGTTGAAAGTCGTCGGAGCGATCTCCTGAAGATGCTATAGCAGGAATGATTATATGCGAAAAACTAAGAAGAATTGGGACCAATTTCATTGGTGGTTAAGTTGGGGCGTCTTTTTCGCTTCAGGAACTTTATTACTACCGTGGTGTTACTAAATCGATATCCAAGTATGAATTTCGAACAGAACATATGTGAATAGTACATTAGAATAGAGACCGCCAACAAGTCCTTCAGATGTCATGAGATGCTCCTGGAGTGTCAGATTCAGCTTCGGTAGGTGGATCTGGTGTTCGTTTTAACTCGGGCACTGCAACACGCGTCTTCGCACCTCGACCTCGACCTCTACCTCGGCTCGATTTGCGTGGGGGTGGTGGAGAACCGTCGTCGTTATCATCATCTTCATCAACAACGGACGCCGAGGACACACGGCCTCGTCCTCGAGCCCTTCCTCGCCCACCGCGTCCACGCCCCCTCCTGGCGGAACCGCGAGAGACCCGTGTAGGAGAAGGGGTGGGAGGAGAAGAATCGTGATCAACGTCCTTGTCACCATCGAAGTACTCATTCCGAGCAATTGATGGGTCCATACGCTGTTCACCGGCCGAAGCAGTACTAATCTCCTCTTGTATTTCCTCCTGCGAACGCTCTTCATCTTTGAGAAATCCTTGTATATCCGGCGGGATCTCTTGCATTGCAACGCTTGGTGCACCCTGAAGATAACGAAGTTTATTCCGGATACTGATTGTGATTCTTTGCAATGAGGCGGGGGTATTCTGATTTTCGACACGCCCACTAAGAGGAGGATGTAGCTTCCACTGAGAATCGGCGAAGAAAGAGTCATAAACTGTCCGAGGGAGTTCATTGGGTATCGACACTCCGACAAGTACAGATGTCTCATATGTCCAACAACGGCATACATTTCGCAGTGTATATCCCCCACCGCCAACCACGAGAAGAGGGACGTTGAAAGCGCGGACGAAGTTCACACATTCACCATGAGCAGCTATAGAGAGGTTGAAGGCACCTAGTCGGTCAGATCCTAGAGAGTCGGCGCCACATTGAAGAACTATAGCTGAGGGACGAAAAGAGGCGACAGTATCTTCAATGATGGTTTTGAATATAGTCAGATACATGTCATCATCAATTCCGTCTAGGAGAGGTACGTTGAGAGCAAAATTCTTGCCAGCCCCGTAACCATTGTCATCCAATTTTCCTGTGCCTGGAAAAAAGTCTCCTGTGTACTTGTGAAATGATACGGTCATAACACGGTCTGACTGATAAAATGCAAGTTCGACTCCATCTCCGTGGTGAATATCGATGTCGATATACAAGACTCGTGGATGGTATCTGAGACAATGCATGATAAGTGTTATAAAAAGAAGGGGCACAACATGTTCATACCTCAAAAGTTCAAGGATCGCTAGAACGATGTCATTAACATAACAAAAACCACTCGGTTCTCCGCGTTTGGCATGATGGAGACCACCTGACCAGTTGATGGCTATGTCTGTCGTGCCTGCACACAGTTTACGCGCTCCCGCCAAGGAAGCACCAGCGTACATGCGACTGAAATCGTACATATCTGCGAAAATGGGACAATCCTCTCCACAGTTGAACTTTTCAATAAGACTCCGCATCTCTGATTGATTTGCTGGAGTAACTCTAGCCATTGCATACATGTTCAGGTATTGTCGAGATGAAAGCTAGTAAGTCTGACCTCGATAGAAAATCTAGGTAGTCTGCATCATGGTAAACTGAAAGTTCTTCTCGTGTTGCAGGCCGGACGTCATATATGTTATGAATCTGATTGTGCAGTCCATAGCCAAAAACTAGCTCATTGGTAAGCGTAAGCCTCGCAGGTTTCATTGGATGCCGTTCCTTCATGCGCAGATAAGCAGTGATATCTAATTGATCAGGTTACCGTGTACTCGCCCCATAATGATGCGCGCCGACGCCTTTTGGAAAGTAATAAGATACTATAGGGCGTGAATGTGGCTTGAATACATAACATATGAGCAATGATCAGATTGTATGGAGAGTACAAACATGTATTCGTTCTATTATAGGTTGAGCAGTTCCGTTCAACCCGCGATCATTGAAGTAAGGTGAAGAGGAAAAGGTGTCTGAAGGCCAAACGAAATTTGAAGTTATGTTATTCGCGGGCGAGCCGTGAGTTCCGTAGCGATACATATAGGCCGCCTGCACTATAACCGGTATAGTGGGTTTGTAATATTGGAGTAGCAAAAGAAAAGCCTGAGTGCAGATTTGGAGTATGAAGAATTTCTAATGTGAAGCAAGTATTGCACATCAATCTACTCACGATCAGCTGACTCCGTCGGAGTTTCGTCGGCTCAACTGTTCGGCTCAGTGCCGTTCTTTGCCACTCTCCAGTACTCACTGAACGATGCGTTGATAACCTTTCCGTCCATGCCATAGCTTCAAAGAGAACAGCTCTGATTGAGTGCGCTGCCTTATGAACCTTGTTTTCTTGATAAATTGGAACCAACCATATAGCTTTCCTCGGTTTGATTTACCATGTGCTATATGTGATGCACGGACTATCAAGATTGTTGTCCCCTTCCTGCTCAGATGACGTGCGTAGAAGGTAGAAGAAGGAGAAGAAGAAGGAGAAGAAGATACAATCAGGACATGTGGCCACTGAGTTAAAGGATCAACTTATACGTGAAACTCTTCTCTCAGTTTCGTTCAACATGCCTCTTTTCATCGCTGCAATAGTACTTGCTCTTTCAGCAATCCCTTGTTGCCTCAGTATCTGGCCGATACCCCGTTCTCTGGATTCAGGAAATCAGATTCTCAAGCTTTCTGGTTTATTCGACATCTCTATCAATTTCACCAACCCACCCCAAGATCTTCTTGATGCTGTAACTCGCACAAAATATTCTATACAAACTGATCAGCTCGAAAGGCTCATTGTAGGCAGGGGGTTGTCTGATAGTACGGCATTCGGAAGCGCGAAGACTTTACGCACTTTGATGCTCGCCCTTGAACAAAGTGCGTCTACTGCTCAGCCGATTGCGACCGAGGCTATAGTTGCTCTGGATGCAAGGGACGAGGGTTATTCACTTTCTGTGCCCTTGGACGGTTCTGCTGGAGTTGTGTCTGCCAATACAACACTTGGACTTCTGCGTGGGTTGTCAACCTTTGAACAGCTATGGTATACGTATGATGGGACCATATATACTAATTATGCACCATTGACAATCGTCAACGATTCTCCTGCATACGTAAATTTGGTTTCGTTTTCCGAAAGGAGGCAGAAGCATTAACACCTCTGCAGGCTTACCGTGGATTTATGTTGGATACTGCTCGAAACTTGTGAGTCAATCGCCGCGGATTCATTCGATCCTATTAACCGTCTATACTCTTTCTCACTAGCTTCAGTGTGTCAGACGTTAAACGTACACTGGATGCTATGTACTTGGTGAAGGTAAAGCATACTTTCAACAGAAAGACCTCCTTAGCCTATCAGGAAGCCCCATTCGTTTATCTCAGATCAATACTTTCCATTGGCACATTACCGATTCGCAAAGTTGGCCTATTCAAGTTGTCCAATTTCCGGAGCTAGCTCAAGCTGGGGCATACTCCACTAATCAATCCTACACGCCAGGCGATATTCAAGACGTAGTTACCTATGCCGGAGAACGAGGCATTGATGTCCTAGTTGTTTGTACAAACAGCGTTCAGCCTCCTTTTTGTTTGTTCAATCCATATCGTTTTACAGGAAATAGATACTCCAGGCCATACGGCAATCATTGGGGCATCCCATCCGGAATATGTAGCTTGTTATCTTTCGGACTGGATCACTTTCGCGAGCGAGCCTCCCGCAGGGCAACTTCGTCTCGCAGATGCCAGTGTAACGAACTTCACTGCAGCTGTGCTTGCCGCTGTCGCCGAGACTCTCCCATCAACGATGTTTTCTACCGGAGGAGATGAGCTAGATACGGCATGTTATGCTGCGGATGGACCAACACAAATGATGTTGAATGAGTCGGGGAGAACATTATTTGAGGCACTGGACATTTTTACTTCGGCCACGCATGGGGCATTGCATGCACTGGGGAAAACTGCAGTTGTTTGGGAAGGTGAGCATTGACTAAAGATAATCAACGTTCAAGTTTTCGATTCAAATTCATGCAACAGAAATGGTTCTGGAATACAACACCACGACGCTCCGAAACGATACCATCGTAATGTACGTCTTTATCCATTTCAGACCATATTCTGAACGAATCGTTCTGTATCAGGGTTTGGATATCTTCAGATGATGCTGCTGCTGTAGTACAGAGGGGTTACCGCATAGTGCATGCTCCATCAAATTATTTTTATTTGGTAGAAATACCCCTTGAAGCCTTTGTATCTTGCTCATTAAAATTCTTGACAAGGATTGCGGCGCTGGAGACCCGATAGGAAATGACCCAACCGGGTGAGTTTCTGTTGTTCGTAATCTTCCAGATTTACTGGAAGTCTCCATACAGTAACAGCTGGTGCGATCCCTTCAAAACCTGGCAAGAAGTGAGTAGTTTCTGGGTGGAGGCAGTAGCGACTTTCATTGCGTACTCACTTCCTCGCAGTCATACACTTTCAATCCACTCGCCAATATATCCTCCGCCCAAGTATCTCTTGTTCTTGGAGGTACGCTCTTTCCACCCCTTAGCTCATATCGTCTTCGAGCTCAGTTTCAAATTCAGGTGAACAACTTCTCTGGACTGAACAATCAGGCCCAGAAAATCTTGACTCTATCGTCTGGCCTCGCGCCGCCAGCTCAGCAGAAGTCTTCTGGACTGGTGATACACTTCCAGATGGGTTTGATAGAGTGGGAAACATTTCTGAAGCACTACCTAGGCTGCATGACGTGCGGTATCGAATGGTTCAGAGAGGGATCAAAGCGATCAGGCTTCAACCAGAGTGGTGTGCTCTAAGGCCGCAGGTGTGCGATGGATAAATACAACTTGAACAGCCTATGTACTAGCCGATTTCCATCGAACCTCCACTTATTTAGGGTAAGATATTTGATCTACTTTCACCCCGTGAATTGGTCAAGCCACCCTTTTATTATTGCTATTTCATCTTTCCAGTATTGGGAGCTACAGGAATACCTACAGAGCGACCTTGGCCATGAATAACTAGGGCAAGAATACCGTCAACTTTCGATTTCTATTCAAGTAGACAGGAAAAGCCTACATACTCCGAATACAGTGAGTGAACCACGCTCTGGCTCTTTCCCTGAAGCTGTTGTCATATTCGACGTCCGCCTTGGAGACCGCGACGGTATTACCGCAAGGTGTAAACTGTGGAATTCAGGATCCGGATTTGGAACCTAAAATTCTGGATGCGAGGTTGTGGTAATTTTTTCCGCCAATGTGACGCGAGGATACCACCAGGGAATATTAGTACCTCCTGTAGCGCTCAATAGCCTTGGTTTTATATCGCAACCTATGCGCTCGATCTTGTAAAATTCTATTGGTACCCCGGTCAATTTTGGCGGCCACATGGACCACCGATTATGATACAGGGATCTTACAACGACTGAATATACACTCTGAGCTTCTCGAGTGCTTTGTACCGATGTGAAATGAGGTTTTTCTGTTCTGAAGCCATTTCTGCATATCTGTTCAAGAGTTTTCAAGTGAAACGAAATAAAGAAAGCGGAACGAACGCACGTCAACCCAGTACCATTGGGCTCAAAAACCGGATCCCAACCAAATTTTGCTGCTCCCCGAGCAGATACGATAGTTCCATCAGTGCGTCCTTCGAATAATATTGGTTCAGAGGCTTGAAAAAGATTAGCGCTTACGAAGTACGATATACAACCACTTACTGGGCCCAGCACAATATGCAAACGTACACAGCGCCCAAGCTTTCTTACTCTCGAATCCCACAAGCATCTTGTTGATCCCATCATGGCCCAGCTTTTCGAGAAAATATTTAATATATGGGCCAGGAAGACCATCTAAGGCCTCAAAACAGAGCGCGGTGTCTTCAGTGATGCAGGGACCGTTGAGCTTACGATAGAAATGAGCCTTATCGATGTACCAGAGACAGGTAAACATCGCACCAATTCTGCTGCACGTTTACATTTCGCTCTGGAGACTTCCTCAGTAGATCCTTGTATTTCATCGACTACAATCCGAAAGGATTAGGTATTAAGTTCCTGAGTCCATTGTCTATTACACATACTATCCAAGCTCTTTGAATCGATTTCGACGGGCTGATTCCCTGCAGAAAGAATCGCCCGAACTTCCGTCAGCTTGTTGGCATTTCCGGTGACAAAAACTGGACGGCGATATTAATAGGGGGTTGATTGATATGTTTGTATAGGATCACCGAGCTTTGACATCGTAGTACAAGGTTGTGGAGGAAAGCTCGCGCGGGCCGCCACCCCGTCCATCCAAATTCGACCTTGCGGAACGAGATGCAAAACAGTTCCGCTCCCGAGAAGGGTTTCCATTGATAAATATGCTATCTGTATCGTGACCACATAATCTATGTTGGTCTGAGAGAACACCAGGATTGCATTGACAAACAGAAATATCTAGTTGCTGGAATTAGAATGGCCAATCCCAAGCAATCCCACCACATTCAGCGTTATTCTCACCCGCCTGTACAGTATTCATAAAGCTTTAAAGTCTCAAAACTTAATCTCGATTCTCCTAACTGGAATGGGTGCCTTGTCCGCAATCACCTACGACTACGACCTCGACGTTCTTATCGTCGGTGCTGGTTTCTCGGGTATATATCAACTACACAAATATCGCCTCCTCAACCTTCGCGCAAAAATATTCGAAGCCGGTTCAGATCTGGGAGGAGTATGGTTCTGGCACAATTTTCCTGGCGCGGTCTGCCAAAGTCTTTTGTTGACATACCCTCGATGACTGATTGTTATATCAGCGGGTAGATATACCTGTTCCCATGTATGAATTTTCCTCCGAGGATTTGTGGAAGGAATGGTACTGGTCTGAACGCTATCCCACTCAGAAGGAGCTGCGTTCGTACTTTGAGCATGTGGAGAAAAAGCTAGATGTGAAGAAGGATGTGTGTTTTGACACAAGGGTCACTGGTGCGCATTTTAATGCAAGCAAGGATAGGTGGATCATTATAACAGAGAATGGAGTGACTGCCCAAGCGAAATTTCTATGTCTATGCTTGGGATTCGGATCTAAGCCATACATTCCTGACCTCCCCAACCTTTCCTCATTCCGTGGAAGCGGCGGTATAATTCACAGTGCACGCTGGCCTCGTGACGGCGCAGATATAAAACGAAAACGGGTTGGAGTTATTGGGACTGGCGCTTCTGGAGTGCAGATCATACAGACCTTGGCTAGCCTACCCCCAGACGAAGGCCCAAAACAATTAACAGTCTTTCAGCGCACGCCAAATTTGGCGATTCCAATGCGCCAGGAAAAATTGGATAGAGTGAGCCAGGATAAAGCAAAGGCACTTTATCCAATGTTATATCGAAGAAGGCGTCAAACTGCTGGTGAGTGGTATCTTCAATTGCCAATTATAAAACATCCCAATAAAGCACCGCAGCTGGCCTTAGTTTCGATAGATATCCCAAAAACTTCTTCGATGCCTCCCCGGAAGAACGACTTTTGCTTTTGGAAGATCTTTGGCAAACCGGGGGCTTCTCATTTCTATTTGCCAACTTCAATGATATTTTGACCGATCGGGTAGCAAACGAGGAGGTATATGCTTTTTGGCGACGAAAAGTCCGCGAAAGACTCAAAAACCCCGACCTGCATGAAAAACTTGCTCCAACTATTCCTCCGCATGCATTGGGAGCCAAACGTTCTAGTTTGGAGCAATGCTATTACGACGTATACAATCAAGATAACGTCGAACTGGTGGATATTATGACCAATCCCGTAGTCGAGATCACACGCAAGGGAGTCAAAACTGCAGACGGAATAGAGCACGAATTAGATGCTCTTATTCTTGCAACAGGTTACGATAGCGTCACGGGAGGAATAACCCAAATTGATATCCGTGGCATCGACGACACGAGTATCAAGGAAAAGTGGCAAGATGGAGTGTACACATATCTGGGACTCACATCTGCTGGATTCCCGAACCTGTTCTTCGTGTATGGGCCGCAGGGTCCTACCGCAGTTTGTTCTGGGCCTACTTGTGCAGTAAGTATTTGAAATGGCATCAAGCTCAGAACTAATGTGCGCATACAGGAGACTGAAGGCGATTGGATTGTATCCTGCATCAAAACCATGTTGGAGCATAATGTGACGCGTATTGAGGCCACCCGTGAAGCTGAAGTTGCTTGGCGGCAACAAGTCATTTCTGAAGCTTCTACTCGACTCATCAGTACCGCGCGGTCGTGGTATGTTGGGGCCAACGTCAAAAACAAGAAAGTAGAAATTTTGATGTATACTGGTGGTGCGGCTAAGTACACGCAGATTTGTCAGGAGGTTGCGGATGGAGGATATGAAGGATTTACACTTTCGAGTACAGAAGGGAATGTTGACCTGATACGCGATAAGCTTAACTGAAGGACGTATTTTCGGACCTACTATCATTTATAATCAGATATATATACAAATATGCGCACACCAGAAACGTACGGAGACTGATAATCGTTACTTCCAAGCTAGATGATACAGGATATGTAGAGATCAGAGTATTCCTGCTACTAGCTTGAACGATTCATGGTCACATGCCTCTAAGTATGGACGCGTGTCGTCAGGTCAGATATCTCGACGAGTCTCGACGTGATGACTATTTTGTTTGAAAATCGTCAACGAGGCCTGTAGCAGTATGTGCTTCCGAATAGTCGATTTGGCTAGAGCTATGCAGCGGTGAAACGAACCCAGGGTCTCCTTCTCCTTGCCCCGGGTGAGATATACTGAGTTCGAGCGAAATTTCAGGGATAGGATATTCCTGGGTCCGCGAGGACGAGATTTGATCTTGCCAAAAGAGCAAGCGGCGCAATATGTCCTGTGACCAACCAATAAGCTGTGAGTAACACCCAAATTTGATGCGCACAAACCCGCTGCGTTCCGAATATGACCACCACAAATACAGGGACTATTGAGCAAAGTGGGAACAGAATTGATAACCACAATATTGGAAGGAGGATTTGCTTACATAGTCCAAGTATGACGTTCAGTACCTCATATATCTTACTCAATCGCGCAACCTCGTCTTCTTCTGTCTCTCCTGGCCGTTTGGGAAAAATTATAGTGAAGAAGATGATACCAACACTGAGTAAGCTGCGATAAGCAGGAATTTGAACATAGAGTGACAGCCGGAAACCTACAAAAAAGCAAACACGCCACATATACTGAACATAGTCGCACGGATAATCATGGAAGTTGCATTGCGGAGGCGTGACGATCTGAATTCAGACCAATGCTTTCGAAGGCAAACATAGATCAACACTGAATTGGATAAGAAGGGCAGACTCAGAAGCATAACAGACTCGGTCAAGTCGTTGAGACATACCATTCAGAAAAAGGATCGGTATGATTAAGACAACAGTGAAGCCAGCAGCAAGTCTCCCGCTGAGAGCCAAGTATGTGAGGAATAATGAAGAACAACAGCGAAAAGAAAAAAGCGCACGGGATAAGTTGATTGACAGAACAATATTGCGTGACGATGAAGACGGTTCCAGGAGCATTGCTCATCTACAGATTGGGTTGGAATCAGCATGGTCAGCATATTTTGGAATGGACTTACAACAAGAACAGAAGTCATTAGAGTTAGTGTTACTACATAAGGAAGTGCAAATGCCTGAGGGAGTTGAGGTCAAAGTGAGGTTTACATGAAAAAAGGGTCCTACCAAACGCAACCATAATCTCTGAAATCTTATCCCATCTCGTGAAAGTGCAGAATGCACACTAAAGTAAAGCTAAAAATTGAAACTAATTTGTTTTGCACTTATTTTTGTACACGTATCACCGCACCTGTAATACCAACGCTAGGGTCCCAGCACTCGCACTAGATGCACAAGAATGAGAAGAAATACATGATAATTAGAGAGATGTACTCACGCAGGTGAAGCAGAGTGAATTAGTGCTGATTGGCACATACACAGTTTTAATGATGGCTGAGAATCGCGATAGTGGCCGGAGAAGAAAAGGAGGAGAAACCACAGGCAGTACAGCATCCAAAACGCTAGAAAGTTGTACCACGTCGCTTGCCGAGTGATGGGGGAAAAATACGCAATGGACAAAGTGGAGAGCGTTCCAATGAAGCCAGACAACTGGAAGACTATGAACAAGGTGGCAGAGACTGAAGGTTGACTGAGCTTCGGATATCATTCTACGTTCGTGAAACTCACCAGAATGATTGTCATCCAAAGACCGAAGTTGTGTCTGAATAGAGGACTGGGCCATAAGGATAGCAAGAACACCAGCCGTTACTACTCCTCGTACAGTAGATGAAAATTATAGCAGCAGCAGCAGAGGTCGTGCCAACATTGAGAAGAGAGCCCAAGGACTGTAGCAGTGAATTTCAAAGGCAAGAATCGAGATCGACCATCGTGAACGGTACTAAAAGAGACTGCTGACACCCAAGTATGTAGACAGCGCGAGAAAGTTCGGCAAATTTGAAAACCCAAAATTTACAACCCTGCTGCCATGATATCCATAATGAGCCAGATGGCAGAATAAGCCTCTCGGCTCTCGCTCTCTGCATAGCTTGACCAAGGCATAGAGCTAGTCCTCAATCCAAAGCCTGTAGAGACCGTCAGCCCAAGTACTCCGAACAACCCCAGCCTGAGTACTCTTCTGATTCCAAAAAATTGACGACACGAGATATTCGACAGATACTGTAATAATGCCAAGGGAAGCAGTAAATGAGAGGACAGTACGATCTTGGGATACGGAGGGAACTCAAAATGACCCTACATAGGTGAGCCTGACACAAATCTCACTATTTAACCTCCGCCCATAATGTATTCATCAGGCGTAGATGGTATAACGTAGTAGTCCGGTTCTTATTTCTCTGGATTCACGCGCCCATGATGTTGATAAGGCCTCGATGTCGGAGTGGTTTGAAGTGAAATAATTAAAGAAAATTTTAATCTTTTTTTGTAGCGTTTTACACCATTGGGCAGACAGACAATGTCGCGTGCAAGGACCTGCCGAGCTTGTGTTCCATCTTCATTGAATCTTTCTCCCACAACTTGGCGGAATAAAATCAAGAGGTTCAAACAGAGCAAAACTTAGGTCGAGGCGACATATGATTCAATATCACTGTGCGGATTTTACCCAGCTTATCGATATTCTTCCAAATCATGATTACGCTTCGAGTTGCTTGATTCACAGGAGTTCTCTACCTTTCTCACATCACGTCTTGAAGATACGTTGAAGATTAATCCTCATTAATTTCATCAAGGTTATGAACTTGTGCTTGCGCCACATGCCACTATCTCGCTCGGTCCCACCGTTTTAGATTCTTTCCTTCTCGCAGTCAGGATAGCCGTACAGACCCCAGTGGAAGCTCATATAGCTGGCTACAGCGAATGTCGTTCAGCTCAAGCACGAAGGATATCGAGTTGACATGTTATCTCGTCTAGGTATGATTTTGACTGTTGACGCAAGTATATATAGGAATGGGAAGTCTTTGCATTATGCTGGAGCTATGAAAGGCCACGAACGTTCTATCCAATATGGGGTGCACTAAGTAAACTAAGTACAGCTACGGTTTCTCACTGGAAGTTAGTTTTGACATGTTTATTTTTCAGCGTCCGACTGTCGCCATTACCGTGATAGTCATAATCATATAAATAAGACAACTCATTGGGATTGTCAGCGTGGCTTTTCTTCTCCTGTCTTTTTGGCATTCAGTTTTCTGCTTATCTCCTGTAGCTGCTTGTCTATAAGAAAGCACCACAGGAACACCACAAACTACGCGATTGGTGGACGCGAGAAGCTCCAATTCCGTTCAGTACCTGTCCGTAAATCCTCAGGCTCTAAGTTGGCCTGCGATGACTATCAGTCAACTTCCAACGTCTGACTTGGTGTACGATACGACCTCTTGTGAGCTGTGAGTTCAGTTGGCCTGATATCTATACTAATTCGCGCTGTCCAGCTTACACCAAAGTATTCATTGGACTGCAACTAGCTGGTCTCATCGGCAATGTCGCTACTTTGATCATCGCATACTTTTCTCCCGTATCGAGGCAGGCGACGTGGTACAACTGCATCTTGATCTGGTGTCTCTACAGTATAGCGTTCTTGCTCCTCTTTTTTTCGGGCCACTATCACGATACATCCCCGCCGTTCGACTTATGTTTGATTCAATCGGCACTCATACATGCATCCTCTCCTTCGTGAGTGATTACACTATATTCGCGTCTCAAGATTAAAATTATGTACATACGTTCTGATGCCGCAGTGCGACTGCCGCGACGCTAACATTGGTAGTTCAGGTGCGTTTATTCGGAATATATACGCAAGAAACTGGTAAATCGGGTCGTGCAGCTCTACTTCAGTGTGTATTCAGCTTTAAACTTGCATGCTGTACCTTACCAGGAACTGTGGTTAAAATTTGTGCCATACTTTCCCGTTATTTATGTTACATCTCATTAACACACAACCTCATAGCTTCTCGTTTTTCCGTATGCGACCGGCCTAACTCTTGTCGCGTTGTTTCTTGCGGTAAATATTTTACTTTTCGGGATATCTTCAAAACATTTGAAATGATGGCTTTCTAGCTTAGTCTCATCCATCGTTCTGACACAAGTTTCAATGTCGTGGCATATTGTGCAGTCAACCAAATTATACCGTATGGTCACCATTCTGTTGTCTCCGAGTGTTTCGGTCTCAACGCTTCGTTGCTACACTTAGAGGACGTGTGACTGCTGGGCTAACTATTGCTCTCGTTATACCAATGCTCATTATCAACGGTAAGTTGGTCGCTACCTTATTGATGCCTCTGATTTAAATCGGACAGGTATAATTTACGTTCGGCTGAGAAAACACTGGTCAGAGTTCAGATCCTCGCAACTTGGCCATTATACTTCCATGATCATCCGAGCTTCATTGTTCAGTGTTTGTGCCTTTTTGGCCCTCTGGTGCGTATAGATTCATAAACTTTGCAATGTTTGTTGCTCACAATGCGCTATAAGCGCTGGATTTGGTTACTTTTTGATAGTCTTCACTCCGGACCCGAATGAATCCCTCGATCAAGCTGTACCTCAATTAGAGCTGGCTTACAACATTCTCAACATTTTTCTCTCAATGTGTAAGCATTGGTACGTCTTTCAGAATAGATACTAAATAACCCACTTCCACAGTCCCTGTCGCTGTCATGCTGGTTTTCGGAACGCACGAGGTGAAGCGAGAATTTGACCGATTGGAATGTCTACTTACTTGATTGTGATATCAGGATATCCTACGACGACTGTTATTTTGGAGAAAGCACAAAACCTATCCAATATCAGAGCATGCAGTGCCTAGTATGTCGCTGACAATTAGTTCTCCCCCATTGGAGGAATCTTTTGAACTAGAATCGCGGATACGGACAATAGAAGACGGTCATCTCAACGGATCACAATCATCTGGGGAATTGGTAGCTGCGTATAAGGAGGGTGACAGCTTGGAGATTCAGGGTGCGATGCTTCGTAGACCACTATCATCTTGGGAGCCTCCATAAAAATTGGTGTGTCTACATTTTAGTTGATATCGACACTCACGTGCCTATTTGTGGCTCCTAGACGCAGGTGGCCATTATCTACTCGTATGGGAGTGACAGTTGCGGAAGGAATATAGTCGGACTTGCCAGTATGTACAAAACTGGCTGCGCGTCGACACCTAGTTGTAGAATCATGAGCATAATGAGCACCGGTGCTTGAAACTGGCTCGACGAGTCATTGCATTGAATAATGGTACACATAGCAATATGTACGAATCATCATTCAGCTCAGATCAAACCCTACATATCCTTTATTGGCTATTTGAAGAATCGCCTTTTCATAATTTTGCACTCCGCCCATGAACATGTACGGCTCAACAACTTTACCTGTATAAAAGAAGAAATTTCAAGTTAGAAGGGCCATTCTGTAAAGGTTCAATGTAAAGTAGCTCCCTGGTATGTTACTCCCAAGATACCAGGACGTCTTCGCTTTAGTAACCAGAGATATACTTCCCAACAGGAGAACTTGTCTCCGCCACTCTTTCTCGGCTTCTTCTTGAGCATTGATGCATGTCAGCTCATTGGACATCATATGTTCAATGCAGTTGACAATCCAATCTCCTTGAATTTCCTGAGATTAGCTGGCTTAGAAATTGCCCATGTATACCACTGAATAGAACCCACTATGCATGTTGGCCCATTACTTTTTATGAGAGTTCAGAAGGGTACAAGGGTTCATTGTTGATGAATATGTTTACTCACCAGAAAGCTGTGGTTTCAAGCAAAACGAACTTAGTTACAGGTAATTTTATGGATGCAACAATTGAATTCTCACCTGTAGGACTCTGGGGTCCATACATGAAGAACATGTTGGGAAAACCAGCTGTGGCCAGACCGAGGTTGGTAGCAATTCCCTCTGCCCACTTGTCTTTGATACTTTTTCCTCCAAGACCACGAATATCTATCTGAGTGATTCCTCCGGTCACACTATCAAAACCCGTGGCGAAAATTATGACATCTAGTTTATGCTCGATATCGTCGGCAGTCAAGATGCCGTTTGGTGTTACCTCGACAATAGAACACTGCCCTAGGTCGATAAGTTTGACATTTGGCCTGTTGTAAATCTCATAATAGTTCTATGTAGTACTTGAGATTAGTGAACTGGATATGATGTGCGAAGAGGATCTCATACTTGCTCCAAACTCGGGCGCTTAGCACCAAATGGGTGCGGTGGGATGGAAGGTGCAAGCTTCTCTTGCACGTCGGGATCATGTAGACGTTCCCGCACTTTGTTTTTCCAGAAATCGTATACTTCGTCGTTCGCAGCTTGATTCACCCCAATGTCGGCGTAATTGTGTATGAGATAGTGGAAGCCACCCAAGGCCCATTGCTCTTCAAAGTGTAACAGCCGCTCTGAAGGAGTTGTATCAAAGAGGTTCTTTGGAAAAGGTTGGTAACGATACCCGACTGTCCCGTTGACCAGTCAGCTGTACTCGAGGCTATCGAAATCAATGAACACCCACAGGAAGTCTCTCTACGATGCTTATGTATTGCTGGATACAGAACTTTCATCTTATCTTGCCCCGATTTGTCCAATTTGGATTGCCTCATCGCTAAAGCGTAATTTGGCGTACGCTGAAAGACGGTAAGCTGCTCCACGTCCTCGGCAATTTCTTGTATCACCTGGACCCCAGACGCGCCAGTCCCTATAATCCCAACACGCTTTCCTTTCAGATCCAGGCCCTCTTCCGGCCACTTTGCTGTATGATGACTGATACCCTGAAAAGATTCGATGCCCTTCAAATCTGGAACATATGCTTTGGCAGCAAACCCAATGCATAGGACGAGGAATCTCGGATGGACCACTGTTCCATCCTCTGCCATAACTTTCCATCGAGCCGTATCAGTTTCAAAGACTGCTTTGACAACATATTTGTTGAAAACAATGTCTTTTCTGATATCCAGTTTTCGGTCGACATAGTCGAAGTACAGGCGTAGCTCCTTGTATCCAGGGAATTTTTCGGTCCATGTCCATTCTCGCCATAGCTCTTCGAGAGAAAACTCATATATCGGTACCTCAGAATCAACACGGGCACCTTGTAGAGTATCAATATCAACTTCATTCCAAAGTGGGAGTTGGAAAGGTGATCACCTGGATAGCAGTTGTTCCTCCAGACACCACCAAGATCAGAAGCGGCCTTGAAGATTCTCACGGAATAGCCTAGCTTTCGGAGATGGTATAATGTATATACCCCTCCAAACCCGGCTCCAACAATGAGAATATCGGGGGATATGCTGTCTGTCTCTATATGCTGCCCATTTGGCATTCTGGTAGCAGCAGGTGTAGACATGATTGAGGAGTGAAAAGTGGATTGTTCGAGGGACTATATATGCCGTTGGCACTGTGCTTGCAGAAGCCTTCTCACTCAGGCCAATAGTGGGATGAATTGCGCATTCTGGTTCACACGTTGCGCAATGGAACTACAGCTGGAGGAGTAAAAGCTCCCTCAGATATGAATAGGAGAGATAACTTATGCATAAGGTTAATCACAACGAGAGAATCGGAGGGATCATCCTCCTAGACTCTTGTGGTCAGCTGGTGAAAGACATCCAATGGATGTCCATGGAATCGAATGTCAGTGTAATCAGGTCAGATCACAACTCAAACACCATGCATCGCACTAGTCACAATAGTAATAAATCATACACTGCCATGCATATAGAGTAATATAACAAAATCCCAGAACTTACTAAGGGAACAAAAACTCGAATTAAATCATTCTTCTTATGATTAGACCCTCAAACTCTCAATCATTTGTTCCAACAACTTCACCAGTCGTCCACTCTCGGAAATAGCTGCAGTCAAGTTCTTGTCGATTGTGATAGCCTCTGTGAGTGCGGGGAATGTGGTCGCGCCATATCCTATTGGAGGAAGGATAACGAAATCAGTGCAATCAGGCCAAAAAAGAAAATAGAACACCTCACCCAGCCACTTTCCAGGCGCCACACCCAAATGGCGATACCACTCTCGATCTTTGATTCCACCTTCATCAATGAACCCACGCTCGAACAGGAAAAGTTTGCGGTTCACACGCGAGACTCGCTTTGCAGCGCGGATAAATTCTAGAATGGGAGGAGGTAAGGGAAGTTTCGGTGGGGAACGTAGGATAAGGGTGGATGTAGGCAAAGGTGGCGAAGGAAGTGAAGGTATGCTTGGAATGTCGGGAATGTCGGGAATATCAGGAATATCAGGAATATCAGGAATGCCAGGAATGTCAGGAATGTCAGGAATTTCAGGAGGCGTGGGTGTTTTAGGAACATCGGGAATGTCAGGGAGTTCCGGCAGTTCATAATCACGTGGAGTAGCAAGTCGATGTTTCAACCATCCCGCGAGAGCTTCGTCATCCTGTTCATCTGAGTCATATCTGGAAAGTAAATCTTCCCAAGAATCCACCAAGAATGTGTCCCGGGGGCATTGAACGCCAAAAAGACGCTTGAACCATTCTTTGAATCGGTACACGAACGTGCGTCGGGCTCCACCGGTCGTGACTATGAATGTTGAGCTTGGGAAGGATGGCATCTGCTCTAAAAGCTCTTTGAAATGTTGCTCCGCCTCTTGTTTTTCACTATCAAGGAGAATACTGATGTCTTGAAGCTGTGCAATGTATTGCCGAAGAGTAGAAAAGGCGGTTTGAACAGTCAAGATTTCCCTTTCGGCTTCGAGGGAGGGAAGAAGAGACTCGACTCTGCACGGTAGAATGTTGAGATCGCAAATGATTAGAATAGTCAAAACAACCGACCTATCCAAATAACCATCCAATTCAAGAGCATACTGGGTGGTGTTCAGCGGAATGACGATTGAATCCGTCAAACGCAAAACGAGCAACCCTAAATGCTGGGCTATCGCAACCTGCGAATGAAAGTATCGAAGTTCAGAAGTTTAGAACCTCTTCACCAATCAGTAACTCACATGTTTCTTGAAACCAGGATCAGCATAGACCTCTTGCCACTGAAAACTGTCATAGATTGAGTGATAATGATACGGTGCATCATAAGGAGTGCCGGCGAAGCCTTGGTCGGAACTAGCAATCTAGGAATGTCAGTCAGTGGATGAATGATTAGGGAAGAGTAATTGAATTTCACCCCTAATCGCTGCAGGAAGACCGTAAAATCACTCCCGCTTCCCATTGGGCCTACAGCTGTACCATCTTTACCCTCTGTTTTACCTAAACCTATGTTCCTAGTAGCTTCGTAGGCTTCCATAACGTCCGCATCGGCATGGATATTACCGATCTCGAGGATCCTATGGGAAGAGATGGTAGTGTTGACACCTTGAACATCAGTATCACCGTTATTGAGCATTACGAGACCGAACTCTCCATCCGGGCCTACTGGCCCAAACGGCTTGAACGGGCCTTCATCTTCTTTTGCGTCCCACAAAGTCTTGCCTTCCTCGCTAGGATGTGGCACATCCATTGCTGTTCGTCTGATAAGGTGTGCAAGAGAAGGTGAGGCTACAGCATCCCATCTGGATCCGGCGGAGGATACATCGACGTTCAGGTACGCTACAGCGTGTTCGGATATCCATTCGGCAAAATCTTCACCATATTCGGTAGAACCAATCAAACCATACTGTAAAGAGGCACAATTGAGCGCGACTGATAGTACAAGGAATCGAAATAAAGGCAAACATACTTCCTCTGCATCCCAACTAGCTATCAATATCGTTCGCAAGGGTTTCCAACCATTGCGAAGCAAGGTTCCGAGACCACGAACAATTTCGAGTAAGGCAACAGTGCCAGACACAGGGTCAGCAGCGCCAAGGACCCAGGCTACAAATAAATTAGTCGCTTCTTACAAACCCAATGCATAGATATACGGACCATCACGATGGCATCCAACAATCACTACTTCATCCCTCACATGCCCTGGTATAGCAGCCATGGTGTTCCAAATGGGTGTAATCTTGCCGTCGACTAAAGGACAATCAGGTTATCAACATATGCATAAAGCGAGGATTTCACCATGATTAACGACTTTGACTTCTTTTTCGCTAGCTTTCCCGCTAAGCTTCCGGTTCCCATTTGGCCCTACCTCTGTATAAACATCTCCAATCTCCTTGAGCAGCCTCTCTGCATTTGCCCAAGAAATTGGAAGAGATGGTATACGCGGTATATTCTTGGCTTCTTCTCTCTTTGCCTTGTCGTAGGCAGGCTTGCCAGGTGTTGTGGGATCTCCGGGATATGAAGAGAGATACATTGCGGAGCCACGTTGGACGGATGTTGGATTACGTGCAGGCCCATTGGGATAAGGAACATGATTGTTCTCGACAGTAACGAAGCCATCGTCTCGAGGATCGGAATAGATGAGGATGGCGGCTGCGCCGAGCTCCTCAGCGCGTTGAATCTGATGACGACGATGTTCAGCGTATCCAGAGTGAACAAAAGGGAACACTGACCTTGAGACCACGGAAGAGTCCGCCGTACCGTGCGATCACAACCTTTCCAGTGAGGTTCTGCCCTGAGGCAATGACTTCTTCATAATCCTCGTACGCGCCATAGTTGACATAGACAAGCTAGGTTCAAAGGAATTAGGATATGACGGACTTCATGCGAACTATGACTCACATGTCCCTGCCCCTCGCCGTGTGCACTTAAACCATGCCATGGAGGAATATAATCTCTGTACTTGGCGGCATCTTCGTCACCAGCGTTTCCATCCTCTCTCAGGTCTGCGCTCCAAATTGAACTGCCAGTCCCATCGAGGATATCTAATGAACGATCCAGCGGTGTATTCAGATAAGGATAGTACACGTCAATCCACGCTGTTGGGTTTCGAGGACCAAGCCGAGAGGTCAGACCAATGGTCTTTGCGCGGGATTTTGGAGTGCCGGCGTTGTAAATCGGTTGTTCGAGGGAGTGAGGTTTAATTATACTGAGTTCTGTCTGTATGAATTCGAGGATTGACAACGCATCGTGATAATCTTCCAGCGAGCCGGCAAGATGAGGATGTTTGGAATATTGTTTCGCAAGAGCAGTTGCGTTCTCGGTATTAGGAACGGAGCTAGAGAAATGAATAAGAATGAGAATTTCTTTCAAAGGTACTTAAATAACGCACGAGAATAATTCTTCCTTCACTTTAGTGGGCAATGCCTTGGCTATCAGTCTGCTGCAGCCTTCTTGATAAAGGACCACTGACTCAGAGGTTGAGTGGATGGCGATATATTGGAGCCCATAGATAGTGATCAGAAAGCATGAAAGGCTAGTCAACAAGTTACGAATCGTTATTCGTTTCTTTGACCGAACAAAAAATGCCGGGCGTTCTGGAGAACGAGGTTGTTTCTCGGGATCCATTGCCGGCGACAACGGGCCCGTTGTGTTCATGAAGGGTTCAGAAGAGAAAGGCAAATTACAAACCAGCACAGTTCTAGTTGCGATGCGTCATATTGTACGGTACCGATATACAAACATGTGCATATGTATACAAAATGATCTTTTCTCAAACAAAAAACCTTCAGTCAAATCAACAAGAATTCAAGATCAAAATATGCGCGAAAGCTCTTCATTTCCTGCCTTCATCCTCTCCAATTTTTTGGATAGCTCCTCCCTCTTCGCTGCAACTTGTGTGCTCTCTTGCGCCAACTCTTTGCAGATAGCTAGTCCATCTGGGCCATGGATACCGAGTCTTAAAGGCAAGATGCGAATAAGATCTCGTTCAGACCCTCGCACCATTTCATGATCGATAGCCGAAGGAATATTATCGACAAAACGTTTGTATGCCACTGAAGCAACTCAGGTTATTCGAATAATATCACATACAGCGCAAAAAATGACCTTGGAAATATGCTCGAACCCCTGCCATGATATCCAGCGCTCCTTCCATTCCGTCTGTTGGTAAAAATTTGACCAAATCGACTGCTGTCACGCCCGTTATTCCCAGTTTGATGAGGCCTACAAGTATTTCGTTGACCACTGCTGCATTTGGACTCCATTCAAAATGATTGCGCTGACGCTCCGATTCCAGTGCTTGGAGGGCAGAATTAAGCTCCTGATTCAAATCCTGGTCCCTGTAACTCTTGTAGTAGGAGAAAAATTTGTCCTTGTATGGTGCACGTCACCTAACTGCCACTACCTGTGTACTAGCGTGGGAATCTTACATAAGCGGCAAAATCGCCAGCTCATTATCAGACACGACGTGCGGGATCAGTGCGGATACACTATGGTGCACGTCACCTAATTGCCACTACCTGTGCACAAGCGTGGGAGCAGCCTTAAGGAGTAGACGGATCCTGTGTTCCTCTTGTGAAAAGATACTAAATAGACAGAGGATGAAACGCTCTAGAGGGATTTTGGAACAAGTTGAATTTCAGAAAAATCATGGGGCCGTTTTTGCCGTTTCCTTTTATGGTAATATTATGTAATATGATAATTCCCTAATATGGCAATATTTATCTACTGATCCATTGCTCGAGCCAGTGATTCAGGAATGCGACGGTGAGAAGTATAGCGACGTGAGCTGAACTTCTTTACTTGGGTCACCGCATCTTTAGCCCCCAATCCATCACTGTAAGCATCAATAAATCTCCAAGCCCGATGCTCCCACTTTCGAATCAACTCGATCTTGATTGAAGCCAAGGCCTTTGGCATATTTTCACGCAAGGTCTGAAAGGTATAATCACAGTGTTCACGAAGATAGCGCTTGACTGCACCCCAGAAATACTCGATGAAATTTATTTCACAATGAAATTTCGGGAGAAAGAGACACAAATGCCCTGAATGAATTTTGTACAGCATATGCACGTAACAAACAGAGAGAGAAACTCACCTGCTTCCTCAATGACTTCCTGGACAAGGGACTTCTGCTCCTGAAAGTCAGGCTGAAGGCTGAGGATACGCCTAGCACAGCAATCAACTACTTCAGTGGGGCATTCTCCTTTGCATTTCATATATAGTCCTGCTTTCCACAAACCTCGCTCGATAAGAACCTGCTGCATACCTTTTGGCTGATCAGGATATTGAGGATGGTCAGGTGGAAATAGCATTGATTGATCAATTTTTTGTCCATTGCAAGTGAACCAACCATTTCGCATTCGGCATTGTTTTCCACCAGGACGAAATCCCATTTCGGAAACCCTTAGAGCATCCTTTGCATATGCTGCGTGTCCTTGTGAGTTATCAACAAGTACCACAGCAATATACCCAGGACCATGAGCTGCTCGGAAAGCGGGAAAGAACTTCTCCTTCAGCTGCAATAGTAAGTTTCGTCAGTATTTGCTGTATATTGAAAGATTGATTAATACTTAACCTGCTTGATAAATAATTCACAATTCCAAAATCCTTCATGGTTCTTTCCATATTCGAGGGTGACGCTGGCATCCTTAAGCCATCCAACCGTTGAGCAAATAAAATCACTTTGATGAATTCCGCGACCAGGACCTTTCTTCTTCAGTGGCTGATTATCTTCGAGAACCCATCCTTTCTTTTGCCCATCATGGGCCTGAGCAACCATCTCATCATGCGAGCACAGCACATATCTGGGCTTATCTGTGTATTCATCTTCAGGAGGAAGTTGCTTTGTAACATCCTTGGTATCATAACGAACAATCTGGCAATAAAACGCCTTTGCCTGTGGTATAAACCGGGTCTGGCAATCTTGAACCACATCTGGCCGTTCATGGCCATCGAAATAAACTGCCTTCTTGTGCTCAACATAGGTAAATCCTTCTCGAAGCATCAAACGCCGCATGCTGGACAATGAGAGACCGAGAT
Source organism: Lentinula lateritia (assembly GCA_028011325.1). Classification (NCBI taxonomy): domain Eukaryota; kingdom Fungi; phylum Basidiomycota; class Agaricomycetes; order Agaricales; family Omphalotaceae; genus Lentinula; species Lentinula lateritia. The sequence continues at coordinate 122,003 of JANVFT010000024.1, read as the reverse complement.
GACTGGGCTTGCATTGCATACTCGGCAGGAGGGTCTCTTCAACGAAGCTTTTGAGTCCCCGGGGCATCTCTTGAGAGATGATTTGTTTGGAATATTCATGTGCCTCATCAGGTGCAAGCTCGTTCGCAAATAGTTTTTTCAATTTCGGAGGATCGAGTGACCATTTATTTGTACGCAGATATGCCCTTATTGCATCTCGAGCAGTGGGATCACTCAAAAGTGAATAGACCTTGGCATGTCGCCCTCGATTCGAATGAGGAAGTTCCCTGGTCTTTATCCAGTCCTGCGTCCAGCGACGGATGCAACGGGAACCCCATTCAACAGCAAAGTTATGAGCCTCAGCAGCAATGCGTGATGCATCAATCAATCCTTTCTTCCTCTCCACCACCATTGTCAATGTCGAATGAATTGAACGGGCTCGCGTTGCCTGCAGACCATCATGACCATTCACAAAATTAGTCTTCTTTGATAGAATGAGTTTGTCAATATCTTTAAAAGCCGACGTAAGTATCTCCTCTCGTTTCTCCCGATATCTGGCTGATGCTTCTGCACGTTCAACTCGGGCAGGAGTCAAACGCCTTTGACGCTTTTGTGGAGGTGTGGGCGCAAGCTCCGATTGTATATCAGAATGTTGAAGAATATGCAAAGGTGTGGTTTGTTCGCGTGGGCAGCATTCATCGTCTGACAGATTTAAATCATCCCCAATATTGTCTTCTGTATCGGAAAGAAATCCCTCAAGCTCAATCAATGCAAATGAACTCAAATCGGTCGATCCACCAACACCAGATGAAGATGACAGCGCGAGAGTTCTGGGAATAGTCCCGGGAGCAGATGAACGTGACGGCGCGAGAGTTTTGGGAATGGTCTCGGGAGCAGAATTGGTGATTTGTGCTTTTTGTACTGGAGCGAAAAATCTAGTGAATGCCTTGGCAGTATCACTTCAAGGAAGTCAGCGGACTGTTGGAATTGGCAGGCTCATACATACGTGTTCCTCATTGTGGCATCTTTTTTCTCCTTCTCAGTTGCTTTTTGTGCATGATAGCGCCTGGTTCGGTCTGAATGACTATTGTACACACCCATACGAGAAGAATGCTCAGCCTGCTTCCACTCCTGCTTCGATTTATCTCTCATCAGCTGGGCAAAAGTGGACTCAATCCGTGCTTCCTTCTCTTCCAGACTTTTCACAAGCTCTTCACCTTGCAACTCCTCTATCTCCGAATCACTATCCTCTCCCATATCCATTGGACCATCTGCAGGATCCCATAGGTCAAGATCCTGGAGCATATCTGCAAGCTCCTCAAGGTCATCTTCAAGGCCAGACAATCTAGCCTCTTCAAAATCAGTTTCATTACTGACATCTCGGGGTTCCAGGTCTGGCTCGGGCAGTATGTTGAGCCCCAAATGTTGTCGTGCACGGCCTGCACGAGCACGAGCTGCTGCGGCTTTCTTGGCGTTACGGTTAGCGGATGTCATTTGTAGCGTAAAGATTCGAACATTGATTCTACATCGATTTATTCAGTCGAAGCCTGTCTACGCGTAATTCTAGTGTATCCGCACTGATCCCGCACGTCGTGTCTGATAATGAGCTGGCGATTTTGCCGCTTATGTAAGATTCCCACGCTAGTACACAGGTAGTGGCAGTTAGGTGACGTGCACCATAGAATTACGCGTAGACAGGCTTCGACTGAATAAATCGATGTAGAATCAATGTTCGAATCTTTACGCTACAAATGACATCCGCTAACCGTAACGCCAAGAAAGCCGCAGCAGCTCGTGCTCGTGCAGGCCGTGCACGACAACATTTGGGGCTCAACATACTGCCCGAGCCAGACCTGGAACCCCGAGATGTCAGTAATGAAACTGATTTTGAAGAGGCTAGATTGTCTGGCCTTGAAGATGACCTTGAGGAGCTTGCAGATATGCTCCAGGATCTTGACCTATGGGATCCTGCAGATGGTCCAATGGATATGGGAGAGGATAGTGATTCGGAGATAGAGGAGTTGCAAGGTGAAGAGCTTGTGAAAAGTCTGGAAGAGAAGGAAGCACGGATTGAGTCCACTTTTGCCCAGCTGATGAGAGATAAATCGAAGCAGGAGTGGAAGCAGGCTGAGCATTCTTCTCGTATGGGTGTGTACAATGGTCATTCAGACCGAACCAGGCGCTATCATGCACAAAAAGCAACTGAGAAGGAGAAAAAAGATGCCACAATGAGGAACACGTATGTATGAGCCTGCCAATTCCAACAGTCCGCTGACTTCCTTGAAGTGATACTGCCAAGGCATTCACTAGATTTTTCGCTCCAGTACAAAAAGCACAAATCACCAATTCTGCTCCCGAGACCATTCCCAAAACTCTCGCGCCGTCACGTTCATCTGCTCCCGGGACTATTCCCAGAACTCTCGCGCTGTCATCTTCATCTGGTGTTGGTGGATCGACCGATTTGAGTTCATTTGCATTGATTGAGCTTGAGGGATTTCTTTCCGATACAGAAGACAATATTGGGGATGATTTAAATCTGTCAGACGATGAATGCTGCCCACGCGAACAAACCACACCTTTGCATATTCTTCAACATTCTGATATACAATCGGAGCTTGCGCCCACACCTCCACAAAAGCGTCAAAGGCGTTTGACTCCTGCCCGAGTTGAACGTGCAGAAGCATCAGCCAGATATCGGGAGAAACGAGAGGAGATACTTACGTCGGCTTTTAAAGATATTGACAAACTCATTCTATCAAAGAAGACTAATTTTGTGAATGGTCATGATGGTCTGCAGGCAACGCGAGCCCGTTCAATTCATTCGACATTGACAATGGTGGTGGAGAGGAAGAAAGGATTGATTGATGCATCACGCATTGCTGCTGAGGCTCATAACTTTGCTGTTGAATGGGGTTCCCGTTGCATCCGTCGCTGGACGCAGGACTGGATAAAGACCAGGGAACTTCCTCATTCGAATCGAGGGCGACATGCCAAGGTCTATTCACTTTTGAGTGATCCCACTGCTCGAGATGCAATAAGGGCATATCTGCGTACAAATAAATGGTCACTCGATCCTCCGAAATTGAAAAAACTATTTGCGAACGAGCTTGCACCTGATGAGGCACATGAATATTCCAAACAAATCATCTCTCAAGAGATGCCCCGGGGACTCAAAAGCTTCGTTGAAGAGACCCTCCTGCCGAGTATGCAATGCAAGCCCAGTCATCTCGGTCTCTCATTGTCCAGCATGCGGCGTTTGATGCTTCGAGAAGGATTTACCTATGTTGAGCACAAGAAGGCAGTTTATTTCGATGGCCATGAACGGCCAGATGTGGTTCAAGATTGCCAGACCCGGTTTATACCACAGGCAAAGGCGTTTTATTGCCAGATTGTTCGTTATGATACCAAGGATGTTACAAAGCAACTTCCTCCTGAAGATGAATACACAGATAAGCCCAGATATGTGCTGTGCTCGCATGATGAGATGGTTGCTCAGGCCCATGATGGGCAAAAGAAAGGATGGGTTCTCGAAGATAATCAGCCACTGAAGAAGAAAGGTCCTGGTCGCGGAATTCATCAAAGTGATTTTATTTGCTCAACGGTTGGATGGCTTAAGGATGCCAGCGTCACCCTCGAATATGGAAAGAACCATGAAGGATTTTGGAATTGTGAATTATTTATCAAGCAGGTTAAGTATTAATCAATCTTTCAATATACAGCAAATACTGACGAAACTTACTATTGCAGCTGAAGGAGAAGTTCTTTCCCGCTTTCCGAGCAGCTCATGGTCCTGGGTATATTGCTGTGGTACTTGTTGATAACTCACAAGGACACGCAGCATATGCAAAGGATGCTCTAAGGGTTTCCGAAATGGGATTTCGTCCTGGTGGAAAACAATGCCGAATGCGAAATGGTTGGTTCACTTGCAATGGACAAAAAATTGATCAATCAATGCTATTTCCACCTGACCATCCTCAATATCCTGATCAGCCAAAAGGTATGCAGCAGGTTCTTATCGAGCGAGGTTTGTGGAAAGCAGGACTATATATGAAATGCAAAGGAGAATGCCCCACTGAAGTAGTTGATTGCTGTGCTAGGCGTATCCTCAGCCTTCAGCCTGACTTTCAGGAGCAGAAGTCCCTTGTCCAGGAAGTCATTGAGGAAGCAGGTGAGTTTCTCTCTCTGTTTGTTACGTGCATATGCTGTACAAAATTCATTCAGGGCATTTGTGTCTCTTTCTCCCGAAATTTCATTGTGAAATAAATTTCATCGAGTATTTCTGGGGTGCAGTCAAGCGCTATCTTCGTGAACACTGTGATTATACCTTTCAGACCTTGCGTGAAAATATGCCAAAGGCCTTGGCTTCAATCAAGATCGAGTTGATTCGAAAGTGGGAGCATCGGGCTTGGAGATTTATTGATGCTTACAGTGATGGATTGGGGGCTAAAGATGCAGTGACCCAAGTAAAGAAGTTCAGCTCACGTCGCTATACTTCTCACCGTCGCATTCCTGAATCACTGGCTCGAGCAATGGATCAGTAGATAAATATTGCCATATTAGGGAATTATCATATTACATAATATTACCATAAAAGGAAACGGCAAAAACGGCCCCATGATTTTTCTGAAATTCAACTTGTTCCAAAATCCCTCTAGAGCGTTTCATCCTCTGTCTATTTAGTATCTTTTCACAAGAGGAACACAGGATCCGTCTACTCCTTAAGGCTGCTCCCACGCTTGTGCACAGGTAGTGGCAATTAGGTGACGTGCACCATAATCCAAAAAGTAATGAGTGTTCATTGTAAATGGACGATGCTCAAGGTCAAGGAGCCATTCAATACGATCTTTAGTGGCCTCGAACCGGTCCTTCATATGCTCCATTATAATAAGTCTGAAAGAAAATTTACGATAAGTAAAGTTCATTTCGTTGCTCTGAAATCCTACCTTGTTTGCCGCTCTAAGAGTCCTTGTCCGAACTCAGAGAAATGATCCTTGACAAGTCGCAAAACATGATCCAGTGTTGTTCTGTAAACAAGTTCGCAGAGGCGTTGCGAAGGTGCCGACCACTGCTTCGTTATCTGCTGAATAAATGATTCCTCAACAACATAAGGATATCTACTGGGAAGCTCTCGAGTACGAGCACTGAGAACGAATGAGTGAGAGTACCCTATACAACAGCTTAGCAGAACCTACTCTTGTATTCGACGGTTGACATCATCAATGTAAACAGGTGCGCCACTTTCGGTGTTGTCCTCTGAGTCTTGATCCCACTCCAGTTCATCTTCCTCATTATTCAAGAACTTGAAATGCGCCATATTCCTCTGTGAAGCATACTTCTTCTCATACGGCCTGAAGTTGGGAGCCGTTTTACGGATCTCCCTCTTGAATGCGTTTTGAGCAGGTCGAATGCATTGAAGAAGAGCTTCAGCTTCCGGGGTTCCCTCTAAGACTCTCGAGAGTCTTGAACTAAAGCTGTAAATCATTGCCGAGATGTCGCTCATAGGATCTTGGGAAGGCTCTTTCGGAAGTTGTGCCAAATCTTTACGAGTGTTATGCATGAGCTGATGGAGTTCTTCACGGATTTCGGGAAGTCTGGGTATGAATTGGGGAGTTTTCAATAAAAGAGCAATCAGAGCACGAACCGCTTTGATATGAGGTCTGACAAGATACCGCTCAGTCTCTCAACGAGATTGCGAGTACGAAGATAACGTTGATATATAGGATCCAAATCGCGCCAGGCAGCAGTTGCAGTGAAGAACTGGTTCTCCTTGTCTCGGGCTTCTTGCCAGGTGACGCCTGATTTCAGTTCACTCGAATTGGGCTGTCGGACACAGAACCAATTATTCAATAGCTTGTAGTCCCCTTCATTCTTGACAAAGCGGACCCAATCTTCCTCGTCCCCAGCTGATATTCTGTCGGGTTTCGTGAGAACACCTATTATGAGAAAATGAGTAACAGGTTGATTATTCTAGGTGTAATCCCGGTCGGCGTACCAACTGTGCGAAGTCCTTCAGGATCATATTCCCTAGCCAATTGAAGAGCTCCCTGATTTTGAGGATCAGCTGGTTGTTTCAAGTCGATCAGTGTACAACGGATCGTTTAACTAAAGAGGCTTACTCTCGCATGAAACAGTGAGAAGGATGATGCAACTGGGCTTTTTGATGTACGACTCTACCAAACCCTCAACGAGAGCAATGTCGTTCGTGCTTCCCTCTTTGGTGGATCGAATGAGACCTGCAGAGTGGGATGATAATTACACTCAACAAAAAGCTCAAGTGAAACAGAAGACTGAATACAGACCTGGCAGATCACAAAACGATAAATCGGCGACATCAGGGCCACTGATCTGCAGAGAAACATAATTTGACGAGAATGTGAGTGTCCTCCCATCGTTGATCTCCTCGTCTCCCATCAGGATTTGACTACGAGGTATGTGCGGATTTAGGATCGCACGTTGAGCGCGTCGAATGCGGTCTTCAACTTCAGCTTTGTTGTAGATCACTTCTCCAAAAGGCTCGTTGCGGGCTTGACCGAGATGTTGACCAGTGCTGTCAGTAATCGTACGAATAGAAACCACGCAGTTCCAACGTGCAGGTGCAGCAACATTAGTCAATCGACACTCAGTAGGACAACTGGTGAAGAGTGAAAACAAGATTCGACAAAGAAAGATCAGCGGAAGCAGCCTACCGAGTACATGTTCCTGAAGCTCGAGGAAGAGTAGTACCAGAGATTGCCTCAATGAGAGACGATTTCCCGGCGCTCTGGTTGCCGATCACAGCAATTTGAGGAAGATCGATGTCGGTTTGAATGCTATTGCATCTTGTGGTCAACTTTCTAACCATGGAGCAGAGAGTAAAGTAACATACCCTGTGTTTTGAAGACGATTGACCAAATCTAGTGCGTACCTACGTTTCCGTCCAAGTTGATCATGAGCATTGGACAGCCCTACTCCATCGCCTGATGTTTTTGGATTGTTCGTAGTTTCAGAGGCTGAGAAGCTTGAATTTGACCCAGCATCTGAGTCATGATATGGATCCGGTGTGGAGGTAGAGCTCATTACGATGGTTGGCTTCAAGCTGTGGGAGGCGAAGATGTTTCCTGCAGGATGATTGATCCTTATATAGTCAGAGACTAGCGTCAAAAGCAGTAATTTCCACTCGTGTTCTTGGGATCTTTGCTAGAAGCATGGCGCAGCAATTTATGTAAGAAGGTTGCAGTGAATCTAGAAAAGAGTAATGAAAATCAGAGTTTCGAATAGCAAAAAATCTGCATTTATGTAACAAAACTCTAAGGATGAGCCTCTGGGAAGAATGCGCACCTCAAAATCTAAAAATCCTTTTCAGTATCTGTAAATGCATACGCTCATACGCCAGGCGCCTTTATAAACTTCCGCCGCATACGATCGTTTGGGAAGTTCTTCGATGCTGTTATAAATCGGCCCCCTGTTGAATAAGCTGAATATGTACTTGGTGTCTCTTAGTGTATACACGAATGTGTTCCATCAACCACATGCTGCTCTCGATTATCTACAGTGAAAAAACAATCCGGATGGTGTGCAGGGTATGTTCGGGACACATGAGTGGTTGATTTCATGATCCCACGAGGTTAGACTCGAGCCAGTAGCTTCGGATGTTGACACTTTGGAAACTGGCGCTCAAAGGTGTCAGCTGCCGAGAAAATATCGCCTCTCAGCAGCAGACTGGTTCGAGTCTACCACGAGGTCAGGGTGTTGGGTCTTTGCCTCCGTATTGGGCCCAAGGTGAGGGACTTATGTCGAGTGAGTTGTAGAACCTTCGAAGCGAAACAAGTTCAAAGTGTGCCTGCAGATCAAAAAACTGTCCAATTCCGCGGTACATAGAATAATATGTAGAAAAAAAAATAGCAAGGTGATTCTTTGATTTTGGAGGATTTACTTATCTAGATCTTGTAAAGACCCCCCTGTAGACATAAATCCAAAGCCTTCATATCCTCTTTCAGCGATCCCTTTAATGATCTCAAGGTATTGATTTACCCCTCCCGTATAATTCAATGGCTCCACGGTTTTTCCCGGTATGTTCGCCCCAACATACCACGATTTTGCGTTGTTGACTAATGCACGATATCCCGTATTCATAACCAGCGCACGCCATTCAGTTTCAGCCTCAGGTGTTGGGTATATAGCCGTCAAGTCGTTCTCTTTCATATGTCTGATGCATCGAACGATCCACTCTCCTTGGATTTCCTATCAACGCGTTGGCTGAGAATATGTTTAACAAAAGATGGCGGGACGCACGATACAGGTAGGTCCATTCGAGAATGCGGTCGGTGCCTGTGCCCCGTAGATAAAGAACATGTTCGGGAAATTAGCACAAGTCATCCCAAGATTCGTGTATACCCCGTTGGCCCACTTCTCTGCGATCGAGACCCCGTCTACACCACGAATGTCTATCTGCGTAAGACTGCCAGTAAGGCTGTCGAACCCGGTTGCTAGTACTAAGACATCAAATTCGTGCTCAACTCCGTCCTTGGTCAAGATTCCTTTACTCGTCACTTCAGATATGTCACTTTCATTCAGATCGACCAAGGCGACATTCGGTTGATTGAAGACTTCGTAATATGACTAGTAACACTATGCGGTAAGTCTTCTCCAAGAAACTTTCTACTGAAATATACATACCTGCTCCAATGAACAGCGTTTGGCCCCTAGAGGATGCGGAGGGATAGTGGGTGCTAGAAGCTCTTGAATCCTCGAATCGTGTATCCGTTCTCTAACCTTGTCTCTCCAGAAATTATACACCTCGCGATTAGCATCCTCATTCATCAGGATGTCGTTGAAATTGGACACAGTGAAATGGAAGCCGCCCTGAGCCCATAGATTTTCCCAGTGTAATAGGCGTTCTTCCAGTGTGGCGGAGAATAAAGTTTTTGGGTATCGTTCATATGGAAATCCACCTATCGAAGTCCGGCTCACTCCATCTGAGTACGAATTCAAGACAATTCACGGCTCACCACCAGTTTGTTTACTCCGACGAAACATCGAGGGATAGAGAGCTTTCTGCTGCTCCTGCGACTTTTCGTCCAAATTCTTTTGGCGCATAGGCAACGCCATGTTGGGCGTGCGTTGAAATACAGTGAGGTGAGAGACTTCGGGTCCAACTTCTTGAATTACTTGAACGCCGGATGCACCTGTCCCGACTACTCCAACCCGCTTGTTCTTCAACTCTACGCCTTCTTGGGGCCAATGGGCAGTATGATGACAGATACCCTCGAACCGTTCTAGTCCTTTGAACTCCGGTGTATACGATTTCGATGCAAATCCGACACATAGCACCAAGAACCGAGGACGGACAACGAGTCCATTTTCTGTTGTAACTATCCATCGGTTTATCTCTTGATCAAATCGCGCAGCGACAACTCTGGTGTTAAACGAAACATCCCTCTTCACGTCCAGTTTCCGATCGATGTATTGGAAATATTCGTTCAGCTCGCGCCAGCCAGGATAACGCTCTTTCCATATAAAGTCCTCCCAGAGCTCCGGAAGTGAAAGTTGATAAAGTGGATGGTCGGAATCTACACGACAACCTATATACTGTGAGAAAGTATCCTAACTAGCAAACGAGGGGAAGAGAGTACCTGGATATCCATGGGACCATACTCCGCCAAGGTCTGAAGCAGCTTCGAAAACCTTGACAGAATATCCCAGTTTCCTAAAATGATAGAGCTGGTGAATTCCGCTGAAGCCTGCACCGACTACAAGGACGTCTAGTTCGTCTGAGCCATTGGGCAGCGACATGGTTTGATACAAGTGAGAACAGAAGATCGATTTTTATTCTCAATATGTGAGTGTGGGTACCGATGCACACGAGAAACGGAGTTCCTGCGGAGAATCAAGCTTTTCAGTATGCTTGTGACTTCTGTCCCGGCATAGCTTTCCATATCAAAATGAAAGTGTTTACATGCGGCATAGCGAGAGTGGAACAGACTCCGCATGTTGTGAACGCGTTTTAAGTGATGCACAACGTCCCACGGAGTCAAAGCTAGTCGGAAAGTATGATTTGTACATAGCAGGACGAAGAAACTTAGGGTTATCTGAAAGTCAAAAACATATCAACAACGTTCTTTCGCGAGTGCACACTGCACTTATTAATAAACAGCGGGCTCGCTTCCCTGGTTCTTCAGAAGAGCCAGCAGGTAACATAGTAGCAGGCTGTAACAGTAAATGATGAATAACAATAAAATTCTTGGACTATTGGTTAGATAGTAGGTTTTCACTGACCCATTATGATCATCAAGTTTGTAAAGTGTCTGAACATACCACGAATGTTCGAAAAATCGAAAATATCGTTGTGTCACGACACATGCAGATTGATTCAGGGTACGTAACGTCGGATGACCCCACCCTGTCTCCTGCGACTGGCGGGGAATGGGGAAATAGGTGACTCATCTGATCGTGAGTCGTCATGTTATGTCAAGGTGGTAGACTCGTGCGTTCGGAATCTGCAAACAAATATCAGGCTAGCTTGGCTTAACCGTATCCAAAGAGGGACATATATTTACCTGAAGGGGGATTCATATTTGACGACGAGGGTGTAGGATCTTTACGCTGTTCATGCCTCTGCCCTGCCTCAGCTAACGAAATATTAGTTTTAAAGAATATCAATTATATCTCGATTCCACGCGCCTTTTGCAATCGCCAACAAAACACCCAGATCTGTCGAATTAACCATCAACTGTTCTACGAATCTTGATGGTCGATCCCTCAAATCACTTGTAAGTCTTTCCAGGGGAGGCGGGGCTTCGGGAACGGTTGTTCGTGGAGCTGGTGGTATGAAGGGAGCAGATATTGATTGTGTAGTTACAGATGAGTCATCTTTGAAAGTACTTCCTGACTCCAGATCTGCTGTCCATGGACGCACAAACGATTTGGAGTACGTAGCAGTGCGAGTAGAAGTATACGTAGAGGGTGAAGCTGTTCGGGAGCTGGGGTCTTTCATATCACGGTCTTGTGAGACCGCTCGCGAGGTGATCGGGACTGAGCGAAGGTATTGCTGACTAGGGGATCGTCTTCGTTGGCGATTCCGGCGAAAAAGCAAAAACGTCAACAACGCCAAGATTAAGAGGAACATGACGCCCCCGACAGCCCCTCCTACAGCGCGGCTAACTATGTTTCGTCTAAAGAGTCGATTCGGTATAGACTGAAAGAAAAAGACTAATCTGGTGGATGCTTACTCAGAGTGTTTTTTCGTCGTTACAGCCGTGGACGCTGATGCAGATGTCCCGGTCGTCGTGATATTGTTCGTGGATATATTGGCTGCAAGCGTAAAGAGCGGAACGACAGCTCTCACAGGGGTCGCCGTAACCGTGGCATCAATGTTCACTTTGGTGTAGGATACATCTCCCGAACCTTGTGACTTTACACAGATTGTGCTCTGACAGCGATCGAATGTGCGCCGGGCGTTTCCCCAGCGATCATTGGTAGATTGGTGTATTCCGTATTTCGAAGTACCTGCAATGCAATGAAATAAGCATTTCGGAGACCAGATCATGCAAGTTGGCAAACATACTGGTCGCCTCCGGGATTGGTGATCTGTTAGACGTTGCCACATGATATCTCTCCTTCGCCAAGTAAGTCGATGTACTTTCACCGCTGAGAATTTGCGGCGTAATGAGAGCAGTGGATGTCATCAACACGATGGCTGACGACACTTTTGAAGCTGGCACGACGTAGGTATCAGCGAACGTCGAGGAACGAGCAGCTAAGGCTGGCATGGTACCTATACATTCCAGATGATTAAGTTTTTAAGATTAAAGGCACAGATGGTAGCTCAACACTTACTGACGCAAAGAGCTACTCCGAAAGCCCGTGAAAAGACCCCTGCCAAAAGGCTCAGCATTGCTGAGGAGAGGAGCAAGCAAGCTCCAATGGATATCGGAACAAAGGAATTAGGGTAGAGTTGTTGACCTTTGCTTGTATGAAATCGTCATGGGCTACCCGATGAAGGCTTGAAATGCCCGGCACAAACGTTAACGAAGCAGGTTTCGGCCTCGTGTGATGATGATATAAATGGGCACTTGATGTCGAGGTTATGATAGGAAAATATATCAAGACTAATCAATACCACACTAATATTAGTAGCGCATATTAAAAGGATCCACCAATTGAAAGAGCACAGCTTCACAGCATAGATGCCATACCGGGGAAGTAAGAAGCTGACTTGGACTGCTATGGTGAGTCTATCAGATAAAATTCGGGGGATGAGCTGGGATGAGCTGAATCCAGGAGGATACAAGAAGTGAACGTCGAGATGCGTTCAATAGCGACTGATTCCGGCGTTCCGCAAGTAGACAAATTGTTTGGCGAGTTCAGTATGTCCTTGCATGATTATTTCGATGCTTGTCGGGTAGCAGGCAAGTCGCGAATGGATATTGAGCATTGTCGTTTCGTCGTAACGCGGATACAGAACGGGTATGCAATGAATGCAAAAGATTTCCATATGAATCTGGGTGTATGGTTGCCATTGGTTGGAACCGGTATCAGCTGCACTCTGTATAGAACGACGGGTTGGCAACAGATTGGTTTGATACACGGGGGACAAGAATACTGCCGCGCAATTCTTCAGCGAGAAAAACTTTGTACGGAATACTGAGAGGGTATCGAAGTGAGCGTGCAATCAGTAATTCTTAAAAAACGTCGAAGAGGTTTCAAAAAATCAGAGGTCAAATATAAAAGACAACAATGACACGAACGTGTCAAAGCTTCAGTGATTGATTGATTATCAAAATCATTGTTGAATTCACGAGCAGGGTGGCGCAAGTGGTGCACCGTGCCTGTACATAAAGACCATAGTGGGTACTCAAAAACCCCACCTTCTTTCCCTTTCTTCCCTTCAGCACCGGTTTCTTTAGGTTTTCAACTGAGCTCTTCGTCCTTAGCTTGAAGCAGGATAACACATTCTTTTCTCATTCTCAAAACCCACTGCACTCTCTCACTTCGATCCCTTCGCGTCAAGTATTTTTCGAATTCAAATTTGGATTAAATCGACTTTAATCCCCAAATACAATGAAATTCACGAATACTCTCTTCGCCGCTGGCGCATTTATTGTTTCTGTCTCCTCCATGCCCGTTCGACGTGATGTCGATCCCAACTTGATTCCCCAGTTTGGACTGGCGGCTGGCATAAATCCAGACGGCACAGGTAAATGGAATTTCACGTCCTCTACCAAGTATCATGAGCTGATCTTGATATGCTTACAGGAAATTGTGATGGAGTTGACGGCCCAAACGGCCAACCCATCTTGATCCCTTGTTCTTGTCCTCCCAATCGCGACACTTTCATCACCGTGAGTTTATCCGCACGTATATCTATTTGAAACAGTTAACAATAAACATATTCAGGACCTTAACGCCAATGTTGCAGCAGGCCACGCTGTGAACAACCCAAGCGTTGCAGTTTCTTTTCCTTCAGATAACTCGCAAGCGTCTCAACTTGCCCGCATTGACGCCGCACTCGTCACACTACAGAATTTGAACGGAGCCGGAGTCGGATGCCCCGCTTCATCTACTACCTTTGTAGCGCAACAGGCAGCTATTCAAGCTGGTACAGGTGATGTTGCTGCTGCGTCAACATCTGCCGTAGCTGCTGCTGCTCCTACTTCTGCTGCCGCTACTAGTTCCACTGCTCCAGCTACTGGTGGTGTAGATGCATCACTCGTTCCCGAATTCGGCGTTACAGCAGGCCAAAGTCCGGATGGTGGGATATCATCATTCTGTTGTTAAACGCTACTAATATTACAATCTTTGTTCATCTATGTAGGTACCGGAAACTGCATCGGTATGAAACCTTTCCTGAGCTTTTGACCGTCTCTCTGATCGACTTCCTATAAATAGGAATTAATAACATTAAAATCCCTTGTAGCTGTCCTCCCGACCGGGACACATTCATTGCCGTAAGTACTGAGACCCTGTATTCCCAGGTATTCCCTCAGCTCTGATGTTCCTCCATTAGGACTTGAACGCCAATGTTGCCGCTGGTCATGCCACAAATAACCCCAGCGTCTCCTTGTCATTCCCTACTGGTAACACCAATGCAGACGCAGCAGCCCGTATTGAAGCCTCTATCGTGACCTTGCAAAACTTGAACGGACCCGGTGTAGGTTGTCCAGCGGCCTCCACAACTTTCTCCGTACGTTTTTATATTTCTCGTCCTCACTGCCAATCTTATCTCCTCCATAGGCTCAACTGGCCGCAGTTCAGTGAAGAAACAGTCGGCCGTAGTTTACAATGGTATCATGTAGATGCGCAGCATACCACAATAGATGAAGTGAAGATGATTGAACGTGCTGGAGATATTGGACTTGGAGCTACGCTAGCGTACTGTGTTAACGTATCCAGTCTGAGGCTTTCCAGAGCTTGCGCCTTGTTACTTTTTGTTTTGCAGAATGAAGAAACGAGGGTGCTTCGAAAAGGGTTCGTTCATGTAATCGGACATCCAACTGGATGTTTCTATTTTTCCAACAAGGGAAATATCGCAAATTGTGATATTACTATGGAATATGTATAGAGATGAGAATACAGCGAGAAGTTACACGATGTGGAAGGAATCTGAATCCAAGAATCTTGAAACTAGGCGTTGGGGGTACAATCCGCGGTTCTCATGGTGAAGCGTGGAATATCTGAAGCAAAAGTCAGAATAAGACTCTTAGAACATGAAAACCGAACAGTGAAAATTTTCAGAAGGCTAGGTAATAAGGTATCTGCATACTATAGCGATGATGTCTAGTCACCTCTAGGAAACACGGACCATAGCAAAGAACATCATGAAAGCATTGTAAAAATCACGAAGTATTACTCACCGAAATCGAGGTCCCAGAACTTGTCATACTTGAAAGCAAAAAGAACTTGAAGAAAGAAGAGAGATAATTTGGCACGCTAGTTTTTTTTTGCGGTTTAAAAGTTAGCGCTCTTCTCACGTGGCTATCCACGTGAGCTACCGACCCGGACCGTTGCCTTTTTCGACCAGGTGGTGCTAACAGTAACACCATCTTTCGTGCTCAACCCTTTTGGACCATAAAATCAATCCTGTCCGTTTATCAAGCGACTTGTCTCTCCCAAAACTTACTCTTTATCGGATGCCGAAACAATTTCCGCTCTGCAAGGATTTGTGCACTGTTGCTCGAGGTTGAACGTCTTGGCTTCCTGGCTACGACGCACGCTCATCAAGGAACAACTGGCGCTCGATTTGCTAGGGGGTCAGGCGTGCTTCTACAATACGTCGCAGTTTTCGAAGAGGCGCCATGCTAATTTGATGATCTAACTAGATGTTCAAAAAATGCGCCATCAACAGCAAAACAATTGACTCCGTTCTTGCAAGCATCAACTTCCTGCGAGGACCTCGGTGAACTTCGGTGGCTGTAGAGAACGATCTTGAGCCAGTGTTTAGTGTGTGTAGATTCCAGCTTGATTCACGGTGCCCTGGAAGGACGTTATGTTTATCCAAGAATAACTGCATCTGGGGAATTGACGTGGATGTTCACGATACTCTATTTATCTGTCTCGATCTCTTCAAAAGTTACACGGTTCTCCGACCGCTTCCTAGTGCTTCGCTCCACAAACGGTAAAGATCCCGATTGTGTGCACCTTTTCGGGACTCAGAATATGACTGATAGTACGAATAGAACGGCTCGTTTCATTAAAGCAGGCATTCGCGGTAACAGCAAGAACTAGTGGCTCATCAATCTCCCATTCGAAGCCCCTTGAGCGGCTTTGCGGCTTGAGCATCACTGCAGTACCATGTCTTCGAAACGTTCTCTGACTCTTCTAGTCTCTAATCATCCCTCTAATTTTAAATAAGATCTGCTCACGCAGGCTGCCCTCGTTGTAACGTATCAAGCAATGCAAGAGCTCGAACACCTCCAACCATTGAGATCCGGCTGACAAGTCACGGTATAATGAAGATTCTTGTTTTTCATCTGAGCCTGATTATGATCAACACCACATAATGTCTTGAACGCTGAATATTGAATTTCAAAGTCTTCCGAATCCATTGGTGTATTCAGCTGTACAATGCTTCATTGTGCATCGGGAGACAGTTATCACATGCGACGTCATGATCATCAAGGCATCTCTTTTAGACTCTCACTACCATCTCAAAAATGCTTGCGATTCTCGTCAAAGACGGCAAGGGCCCCATCGATAACCTTTATCTAGGTGAAGCTCCAACTCCGGATCCCAGACATGGTCAGGTAATGGTTAAGGTAAGATCTCGACGCATACAGCTCATGGATTTCACTTAATGAAAATGTGATTAGATCAAAGCATTCGGATTGAACAGGATGGACATTCTTCAGCGTAAGGGAAACTATCCTGTACCCCCTGGGGCCTCTGATATCCTCGGTGTCGAGTTTTCGGGAACCGTCAGTACACTGGGTGAGGGCGTAACCAAGTTCAAAGCGAACGACGAAGTCTTTGGTATTGCGGGAGGAGTGAGAACAATTCTTCTGTTTGTCAGACATCAACTGAAACTGATTCAAAATGGCTTGTGTAGGGTGCTTATGCCGAGTACATTACGGTACAAGAAACTCATCTCTTTCTAAAGCCATCTCACCTTAGCTGGACCGACGCCGCAAGTATACCAGAAGTATTCTTAACAGGCATGATGTTCCCATAGTAGGCTTCAATGTAACCTTTCTTACGCTCCCTCGTGGCAGCCTATCAGGCTCTCGTGGTATATGGCGAGATGAAGGAGGGCGAGAATGTACTAGTACATGCGGCAGCGTCCGGTGTTGGAATTGCCGCTATCCAGTTGGCTCGTGTCAGAGGCGCGTAAGTTGGCTATCAACTTCTTTCAGTACCTGAACTGACCTTTTGAGGGTAGAAAGACCGTAATTTCCACAGCTTCGACCAAGGAAAAGCTAGACTGGTTGGTCAATGTTCCCAATGGTGCCACGAACGGTGTCAATTACAAAACCCGAAACTTTGCCGAAGAAGTCAAGAAGATAACTAACAACAAGGGTGTAGATGTGGTCATCGACTTTGTTGGCCAAAGTCATTGGAACAAGAATATAGAATCGATGGCGATGGATGGTCGTATGACCATGCTCGCTCTCTTAAGCGGTACATGCGCTCGATATTCGCTTGCAGCGCAGTAGTTGATGTCATTTACAGGCGCGAAGGTATCCGAGTTTGAGCTTACCCCCCTCCTCTACAAACGTCTTCGCATTCAAGGCTCGACCCTTCGGTCTCGCACGATGGCTTACCAGGCCGATCTCATCAGAAAGTGGGTATGGTTTTTGTCACATTCGCCTGAGGAATTGACTTCAAATTTCTCCAGGTTCACCGACGATGTCCTTGGGTCAATTACTGGCGAAGATGGGCAGGGACCAATCAAAACATATATTCATAAAGTCCGTGAATCTCTATATCCGTTCGTGGGACATAGTAGATTTGCCTTCGTTATAGGTATATTCATGGAAAAATATTCAAGACGCCCATAGGGATATGGAAGGAAACCAAACAATGTTTGTCCTGCTCTGTCATGATTTTCAGTCCTCGCTAATTGACTCTGTTTATAGAGGAAAATTGGTTGCAGTCGTGGATTAGCTATATCAACTATCATGTACCATGGACCTGAAAGTCTCGCAAGACTAAACTTGAACAAGACTCCCTGCGAATGATAGCATCACCAGTAAGTGTCAAATAAGGCGAGTCAAGACGTCTCAAACCGCGGATAGTGACTCCCGAACATGTTCGCACCAATGACCCTTGCCAAAGGCTTTGTTCGATCTAGTTTTGCAGTATCTGAAGGGTAAGGTGCGTTCGCCAGACTCACATGCTGCACACCGTGACGAAAGTATTGTGAGGTCAGCTTCACTCAATTTAAATCGTAAGACGTTACTGCGAGTGGCGTACGCTCGTGAGAGGGTACCACCTGAAGATGGACGATGAGACCTGAATCTCAATCTACTCAATGATGCCATGAGGCTTTCTAGAGGCTTAGTCCTGGCAAAAAATCGAACCAACTCTGTTCAATCAAGTTCAATTATTCAACTGGTGACGAATCGTCTTCCAAGAATAACTCCTCCGTTGAATTCCTGGGCGACCAATCAACTATTTACATTCACAACGGACAATTCCTTGCTCTTCATCCAAATTATAGCCCGGACCGAGGTCGCGAAGTCGTTGAAAGGGACCCCAAAAACCGATTTTGTCGCGAACTCTGGTGAAAGATGTAAGTGAACATTGGTGATACCGTTCTTACGACAAGTAGTTGGGTATTCGGAGGACTTTATAGTTGGCTCAATAGCGCAACTTTGGTGCAATGTCCACGGAAAAGGGGAGATCAGTACTAAGTGACTAAGAAGCATAATGCGAGGGGGTCCGGGAGGGTTTGTTCTGCCTTCGCAAATGGAAGACATGCACACTCTACCCCTCCCCAACTACCTTGAGCACATGGATTGGAAAACCCACAAAAGCCCGGAAATTTAAACAGGCATCTATACAGATAGCCATTACGGACTTATCTATCCTCGAAGTCCGAAAAGCTTTCGATATGTCTATTGAGGCTGTACTTCGCTTACATTATTCCTCCTCAGGAGAGACCATATCGGTTATGCAGGGTCTATGCAGATATGTTCGGAGAATAGCAAAATTGCTCTCCGTACGATTTCGTAGAATCCGAGTACACCGGTGGTCAACAACAACAGTTATGCTGTGCCAAGTAGATCATTGTTCCAGTTTTACTGTATACCTGCAAGTACCCAGCAATTGTACACCTAAAGTTAGCGCGTCAAGTTGCGAGGCACGAGGCTTTCTAAATTCCGAATGCGAGAATAGCTGTGTACTGTACAATTTGGATTCCTTTCTATATTAATGATTGGTGAAACGAGCAAAAAAACCATCATTGAGAGGCATTGGGCTGCTTATAGAAACGTAAGATGTTTCCTGAGAATTTCTCAGTACAGAGCGAAATCGTTACGAGAGGTGATTTTGTAACGGAACCGTCAGGTTCCAGATCAGTTTCTTTACAATACGAGTCAGCGCGTGTCAGATCCAAACTGGATTCAAAGCTATTCGCGAACCGGGAATTGCCTATAAGCAGTATATAAGCACAACTCTTATTTCTCTTTTGACCAAGTTTTCGAGTCTTCCCTCCCCAGCAAAGACCAGCATTAAGGCTAGTCTGTCATACTCTTCTCTCTGCGACATAAACTTCATATCCACTCTCGCAATGAGTCAACCACAATCTGGAAAGCCTGCAGGAAGCCAAGGAGGAATACGAGGAGTTGCCACATCCACTGGCCCTGTGTTCTTTTAATCCCAGACTTCGTCGCACCTAGCGCACTTCAGGAGAAGTCACATTCCCCTCGTACTAGTGCATTGCCACTTACTATCATCACACAACTGCCTGATGCAGTCTACACACACATAATGAAACATTACCACCCATCTTAATACATGCAAAGATTTGCATCACACTTTTTTGTGGCCACGTCGAGCTGCAGGCTGCAGTCGAGAAATGACTTGTGGACTGAGGGAGCTTCGAGCGATCTCGATGTATCACGCTGCGCGCATAGGGAAGGAGGGGCGAGCCGAGGGCGACGACGGATCCTCAGGCGGAGCGCCAAGGACCACTGAAAGACTATTTTTATGTATTGTTTGTAGATTATCTTCTACTTTTTAGACCATTAGTTAATCCTTGTATATTTCGAAGACTGTACATAGTAACGTACCATTCAGTAACCCATACAACCACATAATATACTATCTCATCCTTTCTCCTTGAGTCTTGACATGGACGATAACATGTCACCACGGCATAACACAGTACACAGCTGATCTAAAGTTGCTCTGCAGCGTAAATCTGCCTACACGCACCTGGAATGAGTGATGGACAGATACAATTAGAAGTTGGTTGGTTGATACTTGTCACATTATCGACTTCTAACTTGTTTCTAAGTATACCTAAAAGTGACACAGTAAATTACATCCCAGGGTATTTTTAAAGCTTGCCTCTGATCCCCGACATCCAGATTCCGGTTTTAAGGGTACGTTGCGCGTGTTTATCCCACCATTCCAAAATGATATCTACTACTTCATCTTGACGCCCTGTAAAATTATGATCGGCGTCCTCCATCAAATGGAGATTGTGAGTTCCTGGAACTCTCTCATTCAATGCGCGAGCGTAGATAATCGCATCATACCTTCAAACGGGAAAAACATCAGGTTATGCGGCAAGACTGATCGAAAAGACACACGAAGGTACAGCCATGTCTGACAACCCATGAATTGTCAAAACATCTGGAGACGCAGGGAACGAATCCCAGACAAAAGAGGTATCCCAATTTGCAAAATTCGTCATATCCTCGGGATAGATTTTGAAAGACACCTGTTTTCGCGCTACTATAGGAGACCAGACGTGATGTCCTTCCGCAGACATAGAACGTTGCCATTGTTTGATATCTTCCCGTTCTGAACAGCGTATTAGCGGATGAATGAGAAAGAATATACTACCGCAAACCTAAAAGTTTCTATATTGGATATCTGTATTGGTAGGCGAATAAGGATCGAGCTCGACACACCTTCATCCGATATCGTCCTGAAGCATTAACAAAGCCCGATATACTGGCTCCTTCCTCCGAGGTGCAAATCCAACGAAAGGCCACAATCGACCCTCTACTGTGTCCCACAACAAGATCAATTGCATAGCCATACCTGACCTTGAGGAAATCCACAACTACACGAATATCTTCTAGATCATCATCCATGCCCCCTTGCTTCCAAACACCCGGTGTCTCGTGGTTTCCCCTTAGAGAACAATGAGCTAAGTTTCATCAACGTGTTGTACGTTGGTAGATGCTTGCCGAAAATCAAAACGAAAGGAATCCATAGGAAGACGATGTGCGAGACGTTTCAGAAATAGGTAGTCCTTGTGGCTATCCATCGAATGATTTAAAGAATCTCAATGATTAATATGCAACTGACCCCGCAGCGCCATGAAGAATCTATCGAAATGTTAAGACAAGGAGGGGACAAGAACATCCATATATGGAACATACCAAAGCGATTTTACGGCCAGGACAAGGTTTGAGTTCTGAAAGTTGTTCTAGCACACCCACGATGGAACAGTCAACCTCCGCCGGATGGGGAATAGAGAGTTTCGTTGAAATACGGTTAGCCATGACAAGCTCAGCTCTTTAATCTTCGTGGTACTTGAGGACGTCAATGTACGTGACAGACTCAGGTGAACGGGAGTTCGGGAACAAATAAAGCCGGAATCTTCACACGGCCCAGTATAGAAACTTGAAAGGTACATGGATCAATCCTTCGAGGCTCGATCCGTGACATGGTAGTCAAAAATTCCAGTTCAGGACGATCCGCAATATATTTGTACGAGCTGGAGCGAAGGAAGCACGACATTCAGTATCGTGGACTGATACCAGCTGAAAATTTATTAAGGTGTACGTCCGTTTGTAGGGAGTCTTCCGTGATGCCTGTCTACAGATTTTTAGGGCATGAATTTTTGCATATGCGGGTCAATCGCAGGTATCGCGATGAGAACTAAGTCGCAAAACATATGTACATTCACCAGGTTCTGTAATGGGAATTCAAATAGAAACCTCTATAAAAATGAAAAACTTACTTCCGGAAGTCCCTTAGTTGAAAAAAAGATTACTAATACCCCGCGAGATTATTGACTTTTTGGCCACGATATCAATCATACGGTGCGGGAACTTGCGGGAATTAGCAGGCCCTGCGCTCACTGGTCGATCTTGTGCGTGTTTGCGATGCGGGAGGCGATTACCTTCGATTTGTACCGAGGTCCAGTTCGAAGCGATTAGAAGCATTATACAGCCTAGAACGACTCGGTGTGGAACACAAAAGGTAAACGTCGAGTCACAGTATAGCATGCTTGACCTTCCGACGCGTCCACCAGTTCAAGGTACTGATTGAGACTCAAGTCAAATTCCGTTTGTGGCAGTAAGACAGGAGGAATTGTTCATAATCTCCACGTTGCTCGTTACATGATTGATTGGAAGCACGAAGGCTATAAAGCCTAAGGACCTTGTACCATAGAATTGACCTCACTAGCGTGGCGAATGGCCAAAGCATTTGAGCTAGTTCAAGTTGCGTGGGGCAAGAGGAGCCAAGGAGCAAGAGAACGTAGGAGAAGGATAACAGAAGGGAACTAAGTACAACTCGCCATGGTCACGGATACTGCTCCCGCTACAGATGCCTCCCGGAAGAGGAATTCAGTTGCCGGGAAAGACAAAAACATGATGACTGACATGTGAGAAGGGGGCACTTCACTCACGGCAGGTACTCAACCTATGCATTCGATGGTTCTACCTGGCATATAGTGTTACATAGGCACGGACAAGCCAAGAACAGGATTTTATTGAGAGAGCCGTTCCAAAATTCCGAGTATCTAGATGCGAAGAAAAATCTGTGGAACTTGATGTCATAAATCTTGATTGGTGGTATTCTGTGGTATTGACATACGTACCGGTCGTACCCCTACATACCTATACGTACTCTCGACAGAGCTCTTGAACAGCTGAAATGATTACTTCATGAGAGTTTCGCTGTTGAGGGTCTGATTTCTGTAGCTCTAAAACTGGCATTATTAGTACTTTCCGCGGTTTGAGGCGAGGCGGGGACTGGCGCAGTGGAATTCCGTTGAGGTGCAACCAAGGCACACAGCACATAATTTGCCTGATGTGTGTATGTACGCCACCGACGACGACGACATGCTGGTCCAACGTTGTAGGGCAAGGCGAATATGACGGATGAGTCATGGACTGGTATGTAGAAGAAAGGGTGTATGCCGAAACAAGCCGCACATTTTTTTTCATTAGGCGCTTCACTTTCTTCACTCAACCTTCTCGTCATGGCCAAAGACAAATTAATAGACGACCGGGTGTCGTTGAACCAATGCAAGCAGGCCGTTGACGCTCTCTTCACTCATGTATCGGATGTTGCTGCCAAAAAGGCTGATACGCAGCTGCTACCTGATGCGGAGCAATCATTCTGGCTGACGGTGGCATTAAAAAAGCAACCCCAGAGTTCCAGTCTCAAAGTCTTCACAATGTCTGTCGGTATACAAAACATACCACATTCAATACTAAAATTTCGATCCACAGTCCGGTCGCCTATCCAATTGTTGATCCTCGAAAAGAATCCGTTTGTTTGATCACTAAAGACCCGCAACGAACGTACAAAGATCTAATCGTTGACAACGATATCCATTTCGTTCATAAGGTCGTAGGCATTGAGAAGCTCAAAGGGAAATTCAAAGCCTACGACGCCCGTCGTGCTCTACTGAAGGAACATGGTCTGTTCCTTGCAGATAAACGAATTATCCCCCTTCTCCCAAAACTTCTTGGATCGAAATTTTTCGAAGCAAAAAAGTGAGGCCTGCGTACTTTCAGTATTTTCTTATGTTTTTCCTCAACTAATTAAGTACTATTTTCAAGGCAACCTCTTCCTGTCACGGTTACTCGCAAGGATCTCAAGAAGGAGTTGGAACGTGCAATAAATTCGACCTATATGCCATCCATTCGTGGTACTTCTCTGTCAGTATTTTGTAAATTGAATCGTTTTGATGTACACTGATCAGCGCATATCGTCTAGGTCAATCAAAGTTGGCAGATTTTCTCAACCAGCGGCTCAGGTCGTTGCTAATATCCAGACTGCATTACCAGCTATCGCTGCACGAGTGAATGGCGGGTGGGACAATATCCAGGGTCTCGGTCTGAAAACGAGCAGTAGCGTTAATCTGCCAATTTGGAGTTGTTCACTGGACGATACCGATGGCGGTCGCTGGGCTGGGTTGACTGCGGAGGACGAAGGTGAGAGCGAAGGTGAAGAAGATGAAGATGAAGACGAAAGCCAAGGTGAAGATGAGGATGAAGAGCTCGAACAGGACGAATCTATGGATAGTGACGAAGCCGACAAAGATGTGGATATGGACGGAGATGACGAGAAGAGTGATTCGCCAGCGGTCATTCAGACGGTTAAATCCAAGGGGAAAAAGCGCGCAGCAGACGCAGACGAAGACAACCAGATTGTTGCAAGTCCGAAGAGAAAAAAGTCGAAAAAGAGCTCTGATGGATCTTCGTTGTCTGCTAGGGTTGGCACTGTCGATGTCCCAACTACATCAAAGAAATCCAAACCGATCGTGTCTACTCCCGCCAAAACAGTCGCCAAAGAATCTGCCACGTCTATATCCCCCGCAAAAGACGTCGTTTCTGCCTCTAAACCCAGAGCAAAGAAAGGAACTGTATTACAAGCACCTACTCCTACTGCTTCCAATACTCCTGCCATCACGAAAAAGGCCGCAGCTGCTGTCGACAAAACATCGA
Organism: Lentinula lateritia; assembly: GCA_028011325.1. Lineage (NCBI taxonomy): Eukaryota > Fungi > Basidiomycota > Agaricomycetes > Agaricales > Omphalotaceae > Lentinula > Lentinula lateritia. The sequence goes on along the minus strand of JANVFT010000024.1, from coordinate 97,686 downwards.
CAAAGAAAAAATCGGCAGAAACTACAGATGCTGCAGATGCGGCTTCCGTCAGTACCACCACCATTCCTAATACTACTGCTTCGAAGGATGCTCTAAAGAAAGATAAGAAAAAAGAGGGAAAAACCAGTCCTACTGCGTCCGGCGGGCTCACGAAGCCTGCTCCTACCCCAATCGTTGCTCCTATCGCTACTACTTCCGCAGAGTCTATGGCAGCACCGGCAAATAAATCGAAAAAACCCCGTGCATCAAAGACTGCTCCTGTTGAGCCCCTTGTTGACGTCTCTGTTTCTACACACGTGGAACCCCCCTCCACTCAGAAGAAGGGCAACAACGTGGGGGTCAAGGCGAAGAAGGTCGACTCTGTTGCGACAGTTGTAGAGGAAAAGGAAACGAGCTCTTCCAAGAAGGCAAAGAAAGAGAAAAAGACGGCTCTTGCTGTCGAGGTCTCGGAAAAAATACCTACGGTAGAGGTAGAGGTGAAAGATGAAGACCCGAAGAAAAAGAGGAAGGAGAAGAAGGCGAAACTGTCAAGTGATGGTGCACTGGAAACCGAGGTGACAGATGCCGTTACCGAGAACGCGAAGGAGGGGAAGGAGGAGCAGAAGAAGGAGAAGAAGAAGAAAGGGAAAAAATCAATAGATCCTGCAACAGGTCCCGAAGATGATGCCATGATCATGGATACTGCTCCTGCTATGGACGCAGTGGAAAAGAAACCCAAGAAAGACAAGAAATCCTTGGTTTCTGATGAAAAGGAAGTTCCAGCATCATTGAGTAGAGAGGAGTTGAAAAAGAAGAAAAGCGAAGCGCCTGGGGAGAAGAAGAAAAACAAGGTTTCGAAGGCTAAGGGAGGCAAGAGCGTAAAGGATTCTTTGCTGGGGAAGAAGGTTGTGTGAAGTACTCACGAAATGCAGGTGGTGATATGATCTACCTCTCTTTCGCTATCGCTGTTTCTATCGATCTATGGTTTTTTTGCGCCTACCTATGGTAGTGGGATATCTACTAGCATATTGTATGAGACTTCAGAATATATACATATGTAATCCAACTTCGACGTAAGCCTTGAGAGAATGTTACACTCAACCACCATCATCTCTCGCTCTTCCGCTTCCGTACTCTCTCGACTTCAACGAATAAAATCTCAATATGCCTCTACACCTCATACCTTTCTCTTCGCTCTATCTGCTCTCACTCAGTCGTCGGAGCTTTCGTCTCTCGTGGACACCTTAATGGATTTTTCCTCAACAAGTTCGCTTGGATGCCTTTCAGCACCACTTTCTTCCGGATGTATATCCTGCTCCATAGCCCTTTTGAATCCAAGAAATGCTATTTCATTTCGGTCGACAATAGCTGGGCAAGAAAAAACCCAAGTCGGGAGATGGCACGCGTTCCGGCGTAAGGATGAAAGAAACGAAGAGGATTTGACTTTGCTAGAAGGAACAGTTGACTGGGATCGTCTGTGGAAGTCAAATAGTAGAAGGACAAGGAAGGACCTTCCAGACGAATTAACGCGTCTCGACGCTGAGCACGCTAGCTCTATACTATATTTCTCAGATCTTTCTCCAGAAGGTCTTTCGTCTGCGATTTCAGAGTCTTTTCCTGGAGCTAGTCAAGTCAGTAAGTTGGGCATTGTTACAGCGGTTCTGGAATTGAATTCTCGCGCAGCTTGGTTTGTTGGCTTCATCTACACCTTTTATCACAGGCAGACCAGTTACTTTGTTCCACAACCAGCAAATTCTTGATTCCGGTGCTGTGGGTGTTGCGTTCACAACACCCAGATCACTTCAATTTGATATTCCAGATGACATTCAACCTCTTGGGGATCCATTGGACGTAACAGGGTACTTGATCTGGCGAACCTCATTTAATTATCGTTCTATTGGCTGACAATTCTGGTGCAAAGCTCCGAAGGAAACCTCATCAACACCCTCAACTTCTCCAATCCCACCCAGCTTTTGCTTTCCCGCATTCGCGCTGCGGGTATTGATACAACTTCGTTTACGGCTATCAGATTCAAAGACGATACGGAATTCTACCTCAGCGTGTTACCTCCTCTTAGTCCAAGTGTTTCTGCGCCGTATCAGCTACACGCTATCACAGCCGGTGATCCATCTCGGGGAACTCTTTCGTTAAATCCGCAAACTATGGCACCCCCTGCCGGAGCAAGAGTGCAGTTCTTTCACTGTCGTTCCGTCAAACCCTTGTCGTTGGAAACATGGAGAGACTCTGCGTCGATTCGGCATGGTACCATGGCTTTCACGACTGTGTCCAGTCTAGAGTCTCTTCGTGATGGAGGAGATGAAGAAGGTAAGCTTAAATCAACGGGAGAGGAATTGGTGTTGGAAAACCAATTTGTTGTTGGGAGCGAGAATGGATTCGTCTTAAGTAGAGCAGGAGAGTGTCCGTGGTCGTGTACAGCTCCCGGGTGCATCGCATCTATCTCTAATTCACAGTTCAGCCCTACACAAAAGTAATAATAGGTCAATTCCCCCGCCTGGTCGATTCTTCATTTCCAGATATTCATCGTTGTTGATAAGGCAATTGCTACACGAGTACTTCAACATTATTAACAGTACCTCACTTATACCACTACCTCCCTCCGGTCTCCTAAATGACCCTCCTTGTCCAATCTTACCTCCGGGGTATGAAAACGAACATCGACCGCATACGTAGCATGGGTAACCACCTCAATCTTCGTCTGATTTTCGAATTCGGGGAGAGCAATATTGTCTTTGTACCAGATAATAGTGTAGTGCTCCACCTCAGCAAGGGCTCTGAGTTGAGCCCAATCCGACGATTGCATAAATTTCGATTTTTCCAGGTCTAAACGGAATTGGGCCAACGGGACCAGCTTTACTTCAATTGTTGTCATTCCCGCGACCTCGTTCCCTTTAATGGTTGAAACAACCAAATCATCGATCAATCTGACCTGGCTCAACAATGCATGCCAGAGACCCTCTAGACATACGCTGCAAAAGTTGGGCGTGGTGACAATGCGCATGAGGCAATCTTCATTTGTGGGTCGGTAGGAGGTTTCATTGGTGTCAGAGTATCTGTATGAAGTCCAATGGGAGGTCTTTATTGCAGCAAAAAAACCAACGACGAGATATGCGTACGTTGGAAAAATACCATAATATCCTGGAGTCGAGACAAACCTTATTAAATTGTCAGTAAATGCCGTGTCCGTAAAACTCCCAGAAAACTCTCACTCTTTTTCCGACCCAAACTCTAACATCTCCGCACTACAAAGTTGTGCTTCCCCTTCCCTAGCCCTATTGAGAAGCACAAAGCTAAGCTCGTGCGTGCCACCCGTCAACCCGCCGCTTCCCTCAAGTTCTATTGTATTCTCATCTCCCCAACCCTGCCCTAGTTTGATATCATAATGCCACCGGTCTACACCCAACCCCACCTTGGGTTTCCATCCAAGATTCTTTCCATCTAGTTCCACCCGGAGGTCAGTTTCCTCAGGCAAACCCGATAAGGAAAACCGAACGATGTATCGTGGAAAAGTTCCAGAGGAAGTAAAGGTACTTGTGTATGGGGATGAGGTGTTGAGGAGGGTCCAAGGGTATATTTGTATGAGCATCACGCTGCGCTCTATTCGGGGAGGCGTGGACTTGAGATCCTTCTTCCTTTCCTCGGCCATCCAATGTGCCCATGGGACAGGTTCACTGGCATTGTGGTATGCGTTAACACCGAAATACGCGAAACCTCCGTCGTATTCCTCGCCGACGGGTATAATACTATGCCCCAATTCGTGTCGGAGGATTTGGGGTCCGTTGAGTATCGACGACGTGATCACGGTGAACCTACCGCCAAGACCTCCGTATAGAGGATCATTGCCTGTTCACGATGTCAGTTATATGCAGAAAATAGAGACGAAAAGGGGAGCTTACCTAGTAAAATTGGAAAATCGCACTGTTCACCCATTGAAGTGCATGCCGCATCTGCTACTTCGGGATAAGCGTAGTATACTGCTCGAAGTTCAGTTCCGTCACGGTATAAACCATATGGTGTCCTATTGTCGCGTAACAGACCGAGTCTCTATATGAAGGAGGAACATAACCTACTTTTTCGGCTTTCCTCCTGTACCTACGCCACTCTACGAGACAGAAGGAAACATTCAAGATCTATATCCCGATAATGAACCAACTAAAACCTCACTTCTTCACTCGCAGTAAACGCTGCCCAGAAGTTCATCAGTGGTTTGACAGTGTTGAATGTGTGATTTCCAGAAACATCTTCCGCGAGACGAAGCGCATCTTGCATAAATTTGGATTTCTCCTCCAAAAGATCTGTATCAATGAACAAACAGTTATCTAGTCAAAGTGACATTGACCAAAAACAACTCACATCCATCCGAGAAGAAGACCAAGTCCACCCGGTTCTTTGAAGGACCAGAGACGATGAGCGGTTCAATTTCCAACGGCGGAGGATTAGCAACCGGGCCAGTTAAATAGACCTGAGCGTCAGCGTCGACACTAGTTCCAAAGACAACTCCCTGAAATCCCAGAACCCATACTCCCAGAAGAGCAAACGTGATAATTATTCTTGTCATGGAGGTCAAAAAGAGGTTCTATCTTCTTAGTGAAGCACAAGTTGTGACCTGAGTTATCTTTTCTCCTTCTCTTCTTCGCGAAATTCCCGGAGACTGTCGTAAAAAACGCTGGCACTCATGACATTAAGTTGGTAGGACCGAAGAAGAGCGCCGAGCGGGCCGTGTTCTGTTGAAGGAACCATATCTCCTCGGAGCCTCGGACTCCGCTTTTTTTGCCACTGTATTCATCCTATTCCTAATTCACGATAACGATGAAGCTAAATTTCGGTATATACCGGCTCACTCCTGCAATTAAATCATCATCATGGGAGACACCACAAGTACAAGAAGGCCAATTAGGATAGGGAATTCGTATGTATCAGTTTTGACTCTACGCAAGTACTCTTAAAGTGATCATTGCCCTATTACAGCTCAGGCGCGATTGGGGATGGCCCCGACCAACTATACCGACTAGCCACTGAAGGTCCTATCGATGCGATATTCAGTGATTATTTGGCGGAAGTAAATATTCCCTGGAGAGCACTTGAGGTGCGTACAGGATTTTTACTTACTATTCCTCGTTAGTAAGGCTGACTCCAATCTCTTCATTGTGTCAGATGATCGACAACCCCGAGCTTGGCTACGAACAATCTCCTCTCATACAACTCCAGTGGGAGAATGCTGCAGAGGAAATTGTGAACCGCGGGATCAAGTGGGTTCATGACGGAGGTGCATTGAATCCTCGAGGCTTGTACGAGGAGATCAAGAAAATACTAGACGCGAAAGGACTTCTGGGCCAAACAAAACTTGCTTGGGTTGAAGGAGACAATGTCCTCGACACAGTCAAACCAAACCTTGCTGATATCCATGGTGCGGCAAAGATCTACTCGCATCTGGATATTCCTGGGCAGACGTTGAATGATGCCTTCAAGGATGGAGACGTAGGACAGATTCTTAGTGCAAACGCTTACGGTAAATATCTACCTAAAGTGCATGGTTGGTTTGAATCAATAGACTTGCGTAGTTGGCTTGCGAGGAATCCTAGCAGCACTTGAAGACGGTGCACAAATTATTGTTTGTGGTAGGGTTTGTGACGCTTCGCCGGTCATGGCCCTGGGTGCGTGGTGCGTTACAACTTGACGAAATTCTTAGTTTCTCCTTCCTGAGTTCAACACTCGAGGTGGCATGGATGGTCTTTGACTGACTGGGACCAGCTGGCGGGTAGCCTCGTAGCAGGACATATTACTGAGTGTGGACCTGTGTGTTTCATTCTCCTCTCTCTTCTTAGTTCTCACCACTGATGTATCGGACAGTACACTACCGGCGGAAATTTTTGTGGCTTTTGTAACCTCTTTTCGGACCCAGGCTCACCAGAAGCCAAGTTTTACGATCTTGGCTACCCCATTGTCGAGCTCGCGGACGACGGATCGTGTATAATAACTCAACACCCGGGATCCAATGGCGGCGTCACTGTAGACACCGTTACCGCTCAGCTAGTGTATGAAATCCAAGGACCAAAGTATCTCAATCCTGATGTTGTCGCGAATCTCGAGAACGTCCGCGTCGAAACTATGCCGGGAGAAAAGAATAAAGTTCGAGTATGGGGTATAACAGGATCACCCCCTCCACCGACCACCAAGCTCGCGGTATGCTCCCTCGGTGGGTACCAGGCGGAGATGACATTGTTTGCCGTGGGACTGAATATCAAGGAGAAATACGAAAGTTGGAAGATGCAAGTAAGCATCCTAGTGGTCGACCATTTACTTGTCAACTCATATGGCGTAGGTAATGAGGAAAACTGATCCCTCAAAATTCTCAAAGATTGCTATCGACCTTTACGGATACGGTTTCCATTCACTGCCTACATCAGAGACCAGCGTCAATACTGGTCCAGGGTCTCAGCTTCGATATAATGACCCTCAATCACAGAAAGATTGTACTGCGATGATCCGGCACTTTGTACAGGCGCCGACAAAGGATGTTATCAGTGATTTCATGAACCTCTTTCTGACGATGGGGATGGCGGGATACCCGGGACTATGTCGGTATGTATATGTTGACCGTCTAATTCGAACCATTTCGACGAAGTGGTGCTCAAAAATAGATTCCTCTTTCAGAAGTCTAGACTTCCGCGATGGAGTTCCAAAGCCTTTCATCAAGTACTTTCCTGCGATCATCTCTCAGCAAGACGTAACCATGCGAGTTCACCTAGACAACGTCGGAAAGAGTGATGAAGGCCGAACGATTGATATCTCACCCATCCAAGAAGAACATACAGAACTTTTCAATGGTCAGAGATCTTACGACCCAGATGACAAACTGAGTTGGGCCAATTTTGGACCCACGAGGAGGGTTCCGTTTGGTAAGTGATTGACCTCTCCCTTATCTCCCTGTCATCACCCTTCAACTTGGAAGAACACTGATCTTATGATTCTAATGTAGGCACACTTGTTCTTGCGCGTTCGGGCGACAAAGGCGGGAACGCCAACGTCGGGTTTTGGGTTCGCAACGCAGATTATGAAGCATGGCCCTGGCTTCGGTCGCTACTTACAATTGAAAAGCTGAGAGAACTATTAGGAAAGGATGCCTATCCACCTCATGATCAATTCCAATCCCGACCATACCAAATAACTCGATTCGAGATGCCTCACATTCATGCAGTTCACTTTGTTATCCTTGGGATCCTGGAAGACGGTGTGAGCTCCTCAAGCCTAGTCGATCCTTTGGGGAAAAGTGTCGGGGAGTATTTGAGAGCGAGGGAGGTTGATGTTCCTCTGAAGTTTCTTCTGGGAAGAGAGCTGGGATGAAACTCGTGTATAGCGGAATCAACAAGATGATTAGTCCTTTTGGTAGGAAATGTATGTACTAGTCCGCTGCAGTGTCGGACTTCAACGTTTTGTCAATGATATTTGAGCGCTTGCCACAAGCGCTCATGGTCTTCATCATTTCCGCCACTACTACCGATAACTCGACAGAGCAGCGCGACGCGCTCAGTGCTGCATCCGCGATGTCTATATATGGAATAGCACTCAAGTCACGATGCTGTACATAACGAACATGTATTAAAGCATCTTCATCGTGGGTACTGGATCAAATGAAAGCCTCATTTTAAGTATAGCGCTTTCAACCACCTTGAGCCTTAGACCCACATTCCAACATTTCTGTGTAGCTCTGTCGAATGCTGCTTGTTACAGCTACTGCTGTCCTCGCACCAGGCCTTCTCGTTGCATCCTGGCTTCTCTTACGAAAATCCGCCTACTCTGAATCAGATACTGAAGCAATCTCAATTCATTTTCTAAGGAAAAAAGTGCGTTGATCCCATTTTAAACTTGATGATGATACAACGATGATCTGATTACAGCTTCCTCAAGATTTAACGGAATGGCGCACTCATACGCGATACATCACATCTTGGAACCACTTGCGCCGCTTCCTTGCGGGGTATGGGTACAGGCTATGGTCTTTTGACCATTTGAACCCTTCGAAGCCGGGGATTCTAATACCTCCTGGACAGGCGTATGGTGACTCCAGTGGATTTCTGTATGCGATACCCGTATCTGCACAAGTTGAAGAAGAAGATTTGAAAGATGTTGGGGCTTCAGACTTGCATTCCCCAGGTCCGGGTCCTGATCTGGGAATAGGCAGCTTAGCTACTCCTGTGAGTCGCGAATGATTTGATACCTTGCTTATAATGCGTTAACGATGCGCACGGTTTTGTTATTTTCACAGAGACATATCCTATGGCCAGCGCGGCATGATCACGGAGACGTTGTAATTCGTGTCCTCTCCGTAGGCGGAGACGGTCTTCGTTCACTCAAGATTTTACGTCAAGTAGCAACCGCCCCAGAAGCTTTGATTCGTTCTAATCATACTCTTCCGTTATTTCGCGAGATTGTGTTGAAGGATATCATATTGGGCGTTTTCCCAAGGGTGACAGCTAGTTTAACGGAAGTGTTCGTTCCCAGCAAAATGCGTTTTGTCGCTAAAACAGATATGATGGAGATCTTCACGCAGTGTCTAGAGGTTTGCTCGACGTTCATTCATTTTCAACGTTTTTTGTTCATTGAATCGTTGGACCATATGTAGGCTCTAGACTTTCTTCATCAAAACCTCATTGCCCATCTTGTGAGCTAAATTTGTATTGATAATCGACTGTACCTCAACTATCAATAACTTACTCCTAGAACGTCACTTTTGACAACTTCCTCATCGACTTCCCGCCACTCTCGCATCTTCAAAAATGCCCTCTCACGGGGAGTCCTCGGGTGTTCATCGCCAACTTTGACCACTCCGTATCCTTTCTTCCAAGTACGCCTGCTGCAGAAAGATTCTGCCTCGGGGGACATCTATTCGCATATCAACCTCCCGAAGAGGAACAGGGATCAACCAAAGACACGTTCTTAGCGCGAAAACGTGCGCTAGAAAGTGTTACCGAGAGCAAGGAACAGAGTAAAAAGCGGGCGTTGACTTCGAAGCCCCCGGAGATTGTTGACTCTCGACATCGGTTTTCGCCTTTTCCTGTGGATTGTTGGCAGTTTGCGTCAAGTGTTTTGACACTGGAATCTGAGTTGACTGAAGATGGTAGTGACAGTGGTTTCATATTTGTTCGTAATTTTGCACCCAATTCTCAGCGCCTCTAATTTTTTTCTCTCTCTTATAGATAGAACCTGTTCATGAACTGTTCCGTACCATGGCATCAGACGACCCGACATGCAGGCCTTCGGCTTTCGATGCGCTCATTGGTCTACAACACATTCTCTATCCCAGTTGAAGTAGCTTCGAGCTGAAGATGACTGATATTTCATTCAGTTCGTGGATACTCTTAGAGCACGTATTTTCGGACATGGCTTGTAGGTCGTTGATAATGTATTTAAGAATAAGTCACTTATTTGTTGTTTGTACGGGTGGGTTTTGAAGAATTTGTTGTTATATGTATGTATGCTTTGTACATATCTCCTAAATATATGCATAATACCCCAGAACCACTGATGTACCACTGAAAATACTGAAAAGCTATGGACTCGATCGATAACTATCGCTTTGGCATTTCTTGATATAGTAACTCCGTCGAAAGTACCGAGGACACTACAGGAATACGTTCATGCCAGGATAGGCGTCGGAAAGCGAATGGCTAGATGCCACCTAGTCTTCAAAGTTTAAGGTCAGAGATCCTAGGATCTAATAAAGTTACGATGAAGTAACAAAGCTGTACATAGAGAGCTGAAGAAAATGTTAAGTGATCGGGTCGAATTCAAAGCCCATATTAAGAACAATAGTATCCTGAGCGAACATCCAGGTTGAAGTATTGAAAAGCTTTGTGGAAATCAAAGAAGGCTGGATATGGAAGCATGAAGAAGTCAAAGAGAAAGAAAAGTACGTTGGGAGAAGAGGAATCGAAAGGAGGCGAGGAGTACCTTGTAAGGCTTGTAAGACTAGCCATTTTTACAGAACCATAAGGTTGCATGTACAAAGTTTCATCTAGATCCAATCTCCAGGCGAGAAACAAGCATCACAGTCTCGAATTTAAAACCTTAATCAGAGAAAATTTGGTCGAGAGAGATAGGTCGAGATTCTGTGGTGCAAGTCCAGCTAAACCATCGTAGACCATCGACCTGTGTAGTGGTGGTGATTGGCGCTCATGACCGCAAATGATGACCACGAAGCGCGGGAGTTCAGACATCCACGAACTAGCGGCTAGACTAGGGGATATTGAGCTAGAAACAAGTATAGAGTGAAGAAACTTGTGATGGAGCTTGGAACGAGTGTTAAGAGGATATAGACGCTGTTTGGGTCTTGATGCACTAGGAGGATTTTATCGATAATGCTGATTCAGAGCACAGTCTTCAAGATTGAGATATCGCGATAGTTCCCCTTTGGGGTCTCTCAGCTGCAGTGGTGGTAGTTTGTAAAGGTCAGAGTGCCGGAGTGGCCGGCCAACCATATTTTCCCACAGATGAAGAGGCCATTGAGGAGCTAAACGGTCATTATTACTTGATGTTGCTTTCAACTAATCGTTTCTTCTCCTTCTTATAGTCGCCGCCTTTTCCGCTTTCCTTTCACCGACGCGCTACATCCTTTGTGCTGGCTTTTCCCCTCTATTTCTTTCGACCTTTCAACCCCTCCTTTCTCTCGATTTAGACTTGGATGGCACTCACACAGACTGCGAGGATACCAGGTCCAGGGCCATCTTGGGACGAACAAGTTGTACCGGCTTTAAGAAAACGTACAGCTCCTTGATACTATCAAAATATGAATGTTTACTCATGCAGGATAACAGGCTTGGAAAGTGAAAGCCGGACATTAGCACGCCGGATATCAGCCATATCCATGTCGTCGGCAGAACCTGCAGATGACTACTCTAATTCAACTTTTCATTATACATCGACACCTGCCCCTCCACCACCTACTACCACCACCAATAGAAAGCCGAACCAACACCAGCAGAGCAGCAGCACAAGCAGTCGACCCGGTTCACGCTCACGGACACATTCGCAGCCTTCCAATGTGAACAATGCGAACCGAGCCTTATCCTCGTCGCGCCCTACATCACCGCCCAACCAAAGCGCCAAAACGAACCAATCGAGGATCCCTCTTCCACAGCGAACGCGCAGTCGAACCGGCAGTCTGTCCAGTCAGAGTCACTCCCAACACAGAACCAAGACGCCCACACCAGGCGATGTTGCCCCAGTAGCAGCAGCAGCAGCAGCAGACCTTTGGGTTGTTCATGAACGCCCAAGTCATTCTCGACTCGTGAATGAACCAGCTCCATTTCCGCCTCCAAATTCCTCTGTATCATCCATCGATGTCTTGCCTGAACCACGACCGTCAAATGACTCTGAAGAACGGCCTTTTGAGCACTGGTATCGTGGCGAAGTGTCCCGAAATGGCGGTGTAGGCGAATATCGGGTCGCCAAGCGGCAGGAGATGCTTGAGATTGCCAATTATGGTCATAATATTCGGCCTAAAAAGCAGAACGCGATAACAGATGCCATTGATTCAGAAAAGCAGCGAAGAGGTAGACCACGCGCTGGAAGTTTAGGAGAACGTTCGAGCTTTTATCTGGACGAAGAACAGGCAAAGGAAGCAGCGAGAGTGATGGACGAGAATCCTTTGACAGATAACGGTGAGGAAGATGACGACGGAGAGGAAGAATATTATGATCCTATGGAAGAGTATTACCGTCCAGAGGAGTTACCACCTCGGACAACTACACCACGTCCTTCACGTATCCCTACTCCGACACAATTACAACGCGGTCAAAGCGAACCGCCGTATTTCCCAACCTCTTCTGCTGGCGCCTCTACTTCCGCCTTATCAAGCTCATCGGCGACGCCAACACAGCGTCCGTATGCAACAGCAGGTGCTAGTAATAGTACACCTCAATCAAAACGAGCTGCAACTACTTCTCCCCCTTCCGCATCAAATAAAGGCAAAACAAAATCCTACAACTCGACAACCCCATCCCCGTCTTCCAATTCCCGTCTCGCAGCTTCTAAAGCGACACAGGCTAAGCTCGCGCAGAATAAACGTCAGAGAGAAAAAGAAGAGGAGTATAGACGGAGTATAGCTGCTTATCCTGACACGGGTGATGACCTTATGAATGCAATACCTACTTGGACACAACCTGTGCCAAAAGCAGGTAATTGGGACGATGTACGTGCATCCCGAATACCATTCCCTTCTTTTTCTTTACATTTTTGCAGGTCGTCCTCCCCGTCGTCGCACGTAAAAAAGGCCTTGACGGACACTACGAGCGCGCAGACGGAAGTCCACAGCAAAGGAAAGATGAAGTCACTATAGCTCCTGCACCCGGAACCTTTGGGTTCGATCACTCAAAGTATCGGCCTCCACGCGAGGGAGAAGAGAATATACCCATGGACGAGTTTGGTACGAAGAATTCAGCATACACGGAGAGGGACGATGAGGAGCAGGAGGATGAAGACAACCAGCCGCCTCACTCGCAATCGAGAATGGAAACCGCTCACGACCAGATTGGGTTACCGACCAACACAATTCCCAGTAAGCGCGCATCGAGTCCCGTACCCTTTTCTAGCTACAAGCCCCGACCATCTCAACCCGAGCCAGTGGGTCAGATGAATGGTGATGTGGAAAAAGGGAACATGAAAGTACAGAGAGTGGATGCAGATGAGAGTGAAGATGCAGGAAAGGGAGGATGTTGTGGATGTGTTGTGATGTGAAGCAAAGTATACGAGTATATGAAGCGGTGTATGTGTGGTTTGTTTCTTTCTGATGCTATCTAGGAAATACCATGTCGTTCCGTTCCTTTATCCATCTATCCTCATCTTGATAACAGTATCGTAACTTCATCCAATTGAATCTTCCATTCATCCATCCATCCACTTTTCATCTTGTACATTACTCATTTCTTCATGTCCTTTGTTTCATTTATCGGTTTCCCCTTTATTCGTCTTCTCTTTTCAGGCTACGCTTCGCAGGGACAGGGACGTTTGAATTGGTTCTCTTCGTCCGGTCATTTCTCTCTGTTACTCTATACTCCGCCGTTCATGATTTATACCATAGTCCGCTACCTACCTTCTCATTCTCCCGTCTTCACCTTCACCTTCCCCTTCAAGGAATCATATTTCTGACAAAGCAATCGTTACTCATTCTATACACTCGTTTCTTCTCTCGCTCTATCATATCATCATCATACCCTATCCTACTTATTCTCCCCTCCATTAACAGACCAGTAGCACCGTAGCATTGAACCATGCGCCGTACATAACACCCTCTCCCCCTCGCATTCACCACTCTCACACTTCTGCCACCTTAGCTATAGACTTCCTGTCTTGTTTTAATGCACGATCGTGAAATTGACTCGAGGCAAGGTTGAGCGCAATCTAGGTATAGCTGGTACTAAATGTGCAAAATATATGAGCATGAAACAGACGCGAAACTTAAATGCAATTACTTGGTTATGTTCGACAACAAGTGTATTACTATTGCAAAGTCATCTCGACCGGACGATCATTGGCTGCGAAATAGTTGGTTTGATCAGGACCAATGTAGTTCAAGAATCCTGATATCTTCCCGCGAATCACTCCGCCAGGCAACTTCTGTGTACCACTGCCCCAGTGCACCCGTCCCGCAAGGCTGGACTTCGCTCCCGGCTTGAGCCAATGCCAGCCTTCCAAAGCTACATTGAATTCGTATATCCCGACTTCACCAGAATACTTGGCTTGGTTTAGAAAATCGAAGGTGATATGATAGTCGTGTTTGCTGTCGTGTTCATTTTTCGCCTCTCCTATCAAGGCTCTAACTGCTAGTTGGGCCCATGTATTCTCATTGTCGCTGAGACCACGATTGTTGGGCGGACCAAAAGTGACTTTCCCCTCCATCGTTTCCTGATGCGAAGTGGATCGGCCGCTGAATGTGACGTTAGGCTGTGATTGGAATGTCGAGTTCGAATCCAAAAGATCAGGATTTCGGTCATCGGACGTCCCCTGAAGAAAAGGATTGCAATGTAAGAGCAACAGCTTGTAGGGTGGGATAATAATACTCACTGGAGCGGAAAAGGGCCTGGCTACGGTGAAGAGAGCGCTGAGAATTAGGAGGAGGCCTACATCGAATCCCGAAACGTTCTGAAGAATGACACGCATGGGGGTGGTTGAATGACCAAATCGGAGTCGCAGTAAGGAAGAGGGTCGAAAGCTGGAGCCTTGCCAGCAAGGAGGAGCGATTGATACGCGGAGAAAGTCTAACTGACCGGCAGTAGGGGAAATCCAGGGAATCTAGAAATCTCTAAGCTTGCGCCCTTAAGTAAGAATTAGGGTGGACTGATCCGAAGGTCGTGATACAAATCCATTCGCCCCGACGGAGAGCGCACCTCCGTGGAAGTTGATGGCGGGGTCGCAAGTTGAATAGTTATCCAATGTATCCAGGTTGGTGCTATGTAACAGAGTGGAACAGGGATGCCTGTTTAGTTGCGCAGTAGCGCTCACAATGAAATGATAAAAGGATACATAGACATGTATTCAGGAGATGGCGAGAAAAAACCCATCGGCAGCTCACTCTGCCACACCAAGTCAACAGATCTCCCGCTCTACATTCCCTGATTGCTCAATTGTACCGCGCCAGTTCTTTTTTTTTTGGAATCGTAGCTTGCATCGCAATCTTTTGGTATGTGCATCATTATGTGTCGAGTGATGAAAGGAGAACATCGGATTAACCACGTATTTTCGAATTCATTCTTGGTGAAGAGCATTCGAGTTTTTCAGCTTCGTTGTCACTAGTAACGCAATAAGGGACGGGTCACAAGCTGTCACAGACCAGTCTCGCCTTCCCAAGTTCCCATACAATGTACATAGCAGCAGTCAGCTTTATAATTTAGCTGTGGTTCTTAGTATCAGTAATTGACAGATATCCCAGCCGCTCTAATTGCGCAAGATTACCTGGGTGCCTTGCTCCTGCTCAACATCTGAACGGTGGAATGGTGGATTCATCCCAGCCAATGGTTACCTATTACCTTGAGTCATATGGTCCTGTGCAGTGTATATACCTTTCATACACCTTCCAAGTTTTCTCCCGCTCTGACTCCAATTTTCAGCCACATTTATTGCTATAGATCATGCTAGATCATGTTGAAATGGACAAAAACAAAAGTGGTGCACAAATATCGGTTACTCGTATAGCCAAGTTATTTGATAGTGGCACTCTTGACAATTGCAAGTCGGGTTCCCCGCGGGGGTGGCAGTGTAATATGTTTAATGTACACACTGCATAGACGCCTCAAGGTACAGCAACACGCCCCAATACGTACGGAATGTCATACGAGGATTGTATTCAGACATATAAAGCACACGACGTTCCGTCTTCTTTCACCCAGCCTCCTTCTATAACTCTTGTAAATCACCGAAATCGAAATTTGCATTTGCTTGGGGTATCATGGATCTAGACCTGATTAGCGACGCGACTGAGGTGTAAGTCCATTACTTATTTGTACGACTTTCTACAACCCTCACTTTATTTCAGGCGCGATACCAATGTGAGTTTCCCCCCTTTCTTGTGTAAAAAGTCAATTCTGATGATGGTACACAGTATGTGGCATTTGTCGGCTTCACTATCATGATATGGGACCATTTGGATACCTTCACGACCGAGGTAGGTTATATCTTGATCGATCATCATCCGCGGACAATATTCATCTAATGTCAGGTGGAATATGTCTGGCCTCGAGTTGGAGAGAAAAAGCCAAGTCAGGAATATCCATTTCCGCTGAAACACGTACTGATACTATCCTTTCTTGAGTCGTGTATCTTTTCTTAATTGTAGGTATCTCGATGAATACTTGATATTCTCACATGTCAATCCAAGGTTTATAGAATCGGTATCTGATACCACTAGGTTTCATTGTCAATCTATTCGGTGAGCGGCCTTCCCTAGCATGCTTCTTTCGCCCCTCTCAAGCCCCATATACCCAGCCTACCTTCGTATAGACCAAGAGGTAAGGTTCTGGATTTTCGAGTTCATCGTTTGCTCATGTATATGTTGTGGCGAGGTAGACGTACGTTGGAATCAAACTATCCGTAGATATAAGTTTTTCACTCCCGCGCATGCGCTCATACTCCATCAGGTGCCGGCATTTCGTCCGTTATGAAGGTGCAATGACTATGATCGGTGTCAACATCGTAGGGCTAATGATGCTTATTCGGTGAGACTCTTGGTTTGTTTATTTCAATGGTGAAAGTCATCCATATTTAATTGCGCTAGGATATATGCATTGTATAGAAATCAAAAATTCATTGTAGCAGGCGTTGCAGTGTTGCTACTAATCGAAATGGGAACCTACGCTTGGTTGATGTCTACCGGAAAGCGTAAGTGTTTCACGATGTGCAGAACAAACAGCGCATTAACCATAATGTGATAATCCCTGCAGCGGTGCAACACCACCCGAATATAATCTGTCAGTCTTCTATGTATATTTGGGAGTTGATATTCGCTTACACTGTATGCGGTGCTTAAACCTCTGCAGCCTGTACAATGATATTCGGAGAAAAGTGAGCAGCCGAACTTCTCTGTCTTTGAAATACTTGATGATCGCCTTTGTCAGAAATTCTATCGCAACATCGTCATCTGCCTGGCTTCCCCTATTATATGACACAGTTGTACTCGTCCTCACTCTTGGAGCTACAATACCGTCTGTCCGCGATGCTCGAGGATCAGCCACTGTATATGTGATGAGGCGACTATTGCACGATGGCTTGATTTATTTCGGGTGAGGATTCCAAGCTCCTCTCAGGCTTCAACGAGGTTTAATTGTCTCATAGTGTAATTTTTGCGGTAAACTTAGTGTTGTCTCTGATGATTGCCGTTGCGGACTCGGGCCTTAAAAATATCACTGCACAGTAAGTCATCTTACATTGATCTAAAGGTTGCTTGGTTCACTTAAATGTCTTATTCCATAGACTTGAATTATTGTAAGTTGTCTCCTTCATCGCCGAGATCTTCTTCACTGAATACTTACATCACACAACAGGGTCACTGTAAGTCGACTACTGTCATTTTACAGGTGACAGAATTCAACCGACGAGTTTGTTTACTGCTTATACAGGTCACAATGATGTCTCGAATAACTCTCAATCTAATGCAATCGCCCGACAAGCATCAGGATCACATTGAAGTATTCCCGCTGAACTCTGTACAGTCAAGGGCATATCAGTCGAATACAGATAATCATTCGGGCGAGGCCTGGCGGCCATATCCTTTATCCCTCCCCGCTCCTTTGGTGAATCCTCCATCGATACATACTCCGACCCCAGGAAAGGGGAAGGATCAGGAATACGGGGCCCCAGTAGACGATATCGAGTTTGAGAGAAGCAGCCTTGCTTTTAGCTCTCATCCATATGCAATGACACGACCCCGCTATGATTACTAATGTGTGGGACACAAATGATGCATCGCAAAGGTTCTGAAACTTTTACTCTTTTGAGGCAATGCATGCGAGTGTATATAATGATTGTAATAATGCGATGTATGTACTATGTATGCAAAGGAATGTAATAAACAATGATAACGCCAATCGAAAGCAAGAAAATGCAGAAAGAAAGAAAGCAAGTCGACAATAGTGGTAGAGAACGACTAGTACACGATAGTACTCACAAATTAATGGTCAATATCATTACGAAAACACTCCTTACCCAAAATCATCGAGTGCCCTGCCAAGATATATCTCTAAGACTTGCTTTTGGCCGCGTCGAAACGGATCTCGACGCGGCAGTTGGACGCAAACCAGTCTTATCAGTGGACAAGATAGAACCTCCGGACGCAACACCCACAGTGACCGCCGACCCGGTAAATCCAGTGTCAACGACCGGCGCTGACGCCTCAGACGCCGTTCTCCTCATTCGCTTCGGCGTAACACCCCTACCACTAGCTCTGCCGCTAGGAAGCGGCTTTAGCCCTGGCCGAAGCACTGGTATGATTTCTCTTGCCAGCTCTCTCACCAGCACTGCACCATCACCTCCCCCACGGCTTAAGCCTTCCACGACGCCAAGTAATCCGTCGCCACTCCCATATTTCTCGACGAGCATGCCCCTGTTGGGGTGTGCATCGCACACCGTTTTGAGAATCCTTAGGAGATTGAGCCGTACCACAGGTTTAGTGTTGTGTCCTAACCGATCTGCTACTCGACGGAAAAAGGCCGGAGAGCGACTGAAGGAAGTGGTGATGCGGGTGGATATACGTGTAAGTTTCAGGAAAAGTTCGAGAAGGTTTTCGAAAGAGTTAGTTTTAGCAGTCACGAAGCAATCCAGTACCAAACGAATTGCGCTGGGTTCCGTCAATCCATCTTCCACGCGTGCAGGTTCGTCCTGTAGCCTGATTATCAAGGATTGTGCTTAGCACCCGTTCAAAGTACATGATACATTATCACTCACCAAGACAAGATGGATTCTAACGCACTGACTTGGAAATAAGGATCTTCCAGCAACCTCAGATACATATTTAATACATCATGTTGCCATAACAACTTTCGACAGTTTTTCCCTGCAGATGCCATGTCGCACAAGATCGGGATCGCAAACTGCTTCAGAGGAGATTGCGTTTCTGCAACGCGCTGTAGACAGGGTATTATTCCAGCCTGTGCAGCTTCTTCCTGACGAGACTTATTCAGGCGGCAAAGATTGAAACACGTTTGGAAGATATGGTTCGATATCTCCTACATAAGTGATGGAAAGAAAAGTCATATATCGGAGTGAAACAATGCGAGGAGGATAACTAACAGTGTTATACGGACCAGAAGTCTGCTCTTCCAGAATCCGCACAAGGATCTCGATGGCATTGGCATTCTGAAGTACGTCCAGTAAGGAGATGTTCATCGATAAATGCTTCACAGCTTTGATCATTAACACGAGACATTCTGGTTCAAGCAACTCGCAGGCGCGTAAGAGTCCTGAAAAGCCGTTTTCAATCGAGCGCAATTATATGGATAGAAACAACTCACTTCGGATAACCTTCCTTGTCCCAACAGCATTACGCACATGAAAGTCTGACTGTGATACTTGCGAGAACACCAGCAAGATCTGTATGATTTTCATCTTCATTTCACCCTCAAGTCCCACACTGTCCCTGTGATTTTCTTCTCCCCAATATTCCTCACCCTTCTCACCACCAAGACTATCCTTAAGTGTACGCTTGCCATCAAAGTTGACATTTCCGTTGGCCATGACGTTCAGTAAGGCTCCACTGAGAGGATCAAGCAACCCCTCTCGAACGAACATGCGGCAAAAATCGTACTTCGTGGTGGGAGATTGGAGGTCGAAAACGCTCGAGATGCCATTGAGTGCGTGAGCGACGAGAGGCGAAGAATCTTCATCTAGCAGGGCGACGAGTACTTTGAGGCCGCGACAACTTGCGAGGATGAGAAAGATATGAAATTCGGAACACAGCAGTATATACGAAGAAACTCACGAAATGAACATTTGGAGCGTTAACACAGACGTATGGCACATGAGCTGAATGAAATTCGATGCCTCAAGACGGCACTCGGAGGGAAAGCGTTTAGATGTCAAGCCTGTGATTGAACAAATCAGCACAAGGGGAATAGAAATCGAAAAACTAATGCACACACCCATAACAACGGGTATGCCACCTATTAAGCAGAAACTCTCCAAAAAACCTATGTTACCTGTGACGAGCTTGACCAAAGATTCAGCGATTGCAAAATATTACAGCAGGCGCATTGTACTCACTAAATTGATAATTCTCAACAACTGCAACACAGTTTCTCGGCCGCCTGCACTTAGGCCACCACCAATCCCTGTTACGTTGTTATGCGTAGGTAAGCTTCCTGATATGCCGAGGGAATCACGAGAAGTAGTTGAAGCTGAGGTGGTTGCAGAAACTCCTGAAGATGATCTTCCTCCTATTCCTAAAGATCCTAGTGACGCCAAAGAACCCAATCCAAGAGAACTGACCACGCCACCCATAGTACTAGCTTTGCGGGCCGTCCCTACTGCTGATCCCGGAAGCGGGACGACGCTTGTTAGAGGACTGGGACTAGAATTGGAGGATTGAGCAGAAGCTGAAATCCCTAATTGGGGATCAAGAACGCGCGATTGATAACCTTCAAGAACCTCCAAAATTGCAAGCATGCCATGAGAGTTAACCAGCTGTATTTGCATCTCAGGTGAGGTGACAAGGATGGTGAGCTAGAAACATTCGCAGAAAATTTTAGAACAACGTTGCAACAAAATGGCAGAAGTAAAACTCACCAGCTCCCCAACAATATCCCTCAGGCGGCGTTCTCTGATCTCTATTCCTTCTTGAATTTCCCCAGTTGTGCCGACGTTCGACAGACTTCCAATCGGGTTTGCATTCAAGCTCAAATTATCAACCAGCGCGCTCACTCTCGCAGATAACCGCGCCTGTTTATCCCTCTGCAGATGTGTTTCGAGGTCATCTTCCGCAAAAGGCTCATCGAACTGAAGTATTGTGATGATTTGAGTTCAAGTAATAATGGTATGAAAATATAGCACTCACTTCGGCAAACACGTCCTCGTCTGAATTATCATCCTCATCACCCAACCATGATCGATTGGAAAGTCGAGAATTGAGCTTGAGCAGTCCCGGCTTGAGGCCACCCTCCCCGGAGCCCACGGTTGATGAAGGAGAATTATTGTTATCTTCATAATCAAAGTCCTCGGCATCCACTTCTTGGTCTGGATGTTCCGTGTACTTATCAAATTTCTCGCTGAGACTACGGATACTTCCTCGTTGATTTTGAGTACCGTAGCCAGCGCTCCTTCCCTCGCTTCCGTCGCTACTACCTTGATTTCTTCCACCTTCGCTTCCCGAGCTCCGTACACTCCCTTTCCGACCTCCAGTTTCTATTCTTCCTATGCTTCCCTTTTGAGTGGCACTCGCCCTCCGCACACTTCCGCTCCCACCTGCGCCATTTTTCGAATCGTTATGTTCAGCACTGAAGGGACCAGGATGATCATATTCGTCTTCATAATCAGCATCCCAAACGTCGTCGTTACCTTGAGCCATGTCGGGTAACGGCGCCGTCAACGGACCCGGAGATATACGCTTGTGATTGTTGCTGAAAGTAGAAGGAGGAAGTGTGAGTTGCGGCCTACGTGCACCTGATGGCGAGGATGAAAGTGGGGCAGAGAAGGGCGACGATGAAAGCGACGATGTAGCAGAGGCAGAATAAGTTCGTCCATGGGCACTCGGTCGGGAGGTTGATCCAGATGGTGAAGATAACGTCGTAATAGCCTGACTAGAGTCAGCGGGTGGAAATAGAGCACTCTTTATATCGTCTGGATGGAACAACGGACGAGAGAATGAGCCTACACGATTACTGCTGCCTTGCTGGTTTTGGAGTCGCTGAGACGCAAGTTTTGCCTGTTGAAATAGTGAATTCATCGAGTATTGAAATAGGGGATGATTCTAAAATAACAATCACCTTGAATTCATTGACCCTTCTCTCCAATAATGCATTGCCATCTTCTAACCCACTATCATCATCACCACCTAAGAAGTCGTCATCATAATTTTCTTCCTCAGCTTCACTCAAGGCGTGATATGTGGGTCCTGAGCTCGATGCACTAGTCGTATCAGAGGCTGACCTAGTCATAACCGCAGCCACCGGAAGGCGTGAGGGCAATAATGGAGGCAGAGGAGATGATTGTGAGGGAGATGAGCTCGAGGAAGAAGGAAGGCGAGAGAGTGATGCCCCAGGTGAAGCTCGAATTGTTCGATCGTCTCTTGCCCGAGGTTGTGGTTTGATCCTGGAACTCGACGTAAGAGTTGTGTCTTCTCCGTCAGAACTTGAGCCAGAACTATTTGACGTTCCATGAAGTGCGTCTCGTTTACTATGCCTAATCCCCACCCCGAAATCCATCTTGCTTTTCGTAGCATCAATTTTACTCCGCGCAGCAAAATCGTCGTCTTCACCCAGATCGAAATCATCATCCCAACGGTCGCGATCCATCTCGTCCTCTTCTTCCACGAAGGCTAATTGTTTGCGTTGGTCTGTAAGTACGCCAGCTATGCCGCCAAGTGCATTAAACGAGCCTAATGTGTTAAATGATGGTGTAATGAGTGTAGGTCCTTTTCCTTTCCCTTTCATGTCCTTTGTATGAGGGTGTGTATCCTTCTTTCCTAAAAGGTCACTGGATACAGAAGGTGGACGAGTGAAGACCGGTCTAATTGTCTTGCCCTGCTCTGAAGAGCTAGATGTGGAACCAGAACCAGAGCCAGATGATGCGGAAGAAGCAGAGGAAGAAGGAACAAACATGGGAATCGGCACCATAGGAGAAGGACGAATGGTCGGTACTGAGCCAGCTGAGCCTGAGCTACTCATGGTTGAAGGAGGCATGCCTATTGTTGCTACTGGAACAGCAAGGGATTGGGGTTTAATGGTCATGGAAGTGGAAGACGGTAAAGAGGATAAATTTGCCGCGCTACTCAAGGCTTGATTCCATTCTTGTACCCTTTGTACTGCTTCGTCGTATCCGTACTGGCTAACAAGCCTCCCTTCAGTTCCAGGAACGCGTCCTGCAACACCGGAGGGAGATATCGATGGTCGAGCTCGGGCATTATTTTTCGCGCTGCTGACCTTTTGTGAAGGTTTTCTAGATTGACGCTGAGTCTTTTGTCTCTGCAAACCTAAGTCTAATTGTGATTTGGACAACGAAACGGTTTGGGTGGGAGATTTTGACAACAGCAGCGACGATTTGTCGATATGATCGCGAGTCTTATCAACGGTTGTCGTGAGTGGAGAGCGAGAAGATGATTTAGACAAACGGAGAGTGGATCTAGATGAAGACGTTGATGATGTTGTCCAATCTTCTCCACTACTGGTGTTATCCGTGCTGTGCCTATGTGATTGCCCCTGCTCGTCTTTTTTTTCCGCTTCTGCCTCTTTGACTCTTGCCCTGACGCCGACCATCCAAGGGTGTCTCAACAGCTTCCTCGCACCGATCCGCAAATTGGGATCCTTTTGGAAGCAGCATGCGAGAAAGTCCTTCACAACTGCGCTAGCTCCTTCAGGTATGGGCGGACAATCATCTTGTACTATCCGCCATAGCGCGGGCATTGGGTCTAGAAAGCTATATGGAGGTGAACCTTCTAGGAGCTCGATTACGACGCATCCAAGAGACCAGATATCTGACGCGGTAGTAGCGCCACTCTGCTCTATGACCTCGGGTGCCATCCAGTATGGCGAACCAACGACCTCAGCTGAGGAAGAGCCTGAGGGAATCGCCGTGGACGAGGCTACACCGAAGTCTGCTAGCTTGACAGTACCATCTTTGTTGGTGAGGATGTTGGCGCCCTTGATATCCCTATGGATGACACCCTGCTCATGTAGATAGCACAGGCCTTCTAGCACTTGACTAACGTAGACTCCTACTAACCCCTCTGGAAACTTTCCAAATCTCTTGCCAATCTGAGACAGACTCCCATTCTCACAAAACTCGAGGATGATGTATAGATGCATCCGTGTTTTGACGAAGCCTTTGTATTTCACGATGTTTGGGTGGCGCAGGTTCTTCAATAGGGAGATTTCGGACATTATGGAAGAAAGCTCGGAGGCAGGGATGTTATTCAGTGATATCTGCTTGATCGCGACTGTTTCGCCTGTGGCCCAGTTCAACGCTCGGTAAACCTGGCCAAAAGCGCCTTTACCAAGCGAATCACCAAGTTGCTGATAACGAATTAGTTCAGTGAAAAAGGGCTAGCAAAGGTGGTTACGTAGTCATGTAATGAGCGGGATTGAGGAGCTGCACTCGTACTCGCTGCTGTAGAGCGTCCGGAGGACGTCGGATTAAGTCGCTTGCTCATGTATAATCGCAATCGCGGATTGAATCAAACGAGCGCACAAGCTGTGATAAGTGTCAAAGGACGAGAGAAGGTGAGAAAAGGACGCACATACAGAGGACGTACTTAGACAATTCGTGGATTACAGCTACGCTCCCGTCTCCAGTCTTCCTCTACACGGCTATACTTCGTTATCCCTGAATACAGTCCCCTCGCTCACCAACTTCTGCCTCTCAGCCAGAATAGGAATCCTCAGATAGGTGAGTCGTCGGATAAGTTGCAGAGTGCCTGAGTTAAGTAGCCAGAAAAGTATCGGAGAAATTGGTCCAAGGCCGTCTTAAATTGGAGGAAGTTGTTCAAAATCGAACGAATGGAAAGAAATGAAATCTAAAACGCGTCAAAGCTCGCGCACTTCCTCGGAGTCGTTATGCATGCATAGTAACGTGACGTAATAATATTTAGGAACATATAAGGTTAAGGTTGCATATAGGCGCGCGCTAGTCTCCTGAAAGTTTTTCTCTTCTCATCAAATCTCGCTCTTGAAGCATACACAGTTTTTGATACCCAAGTGAGTTTCATATGACTCAACAGCCTGAAGCCACTTATCTTGGGCCGTTTCATCAAGTCCCAATCGTCGTCTTTTGAAAAAGATTTCTTCTAAGTTTATTAGACATGATAAGATGATAGCTCTCACCATCGTGGTTGAACTCTTCGGAAATGCTGACAAGCTCCCAATCTTCTGGATCAGGCTCAGAGTCTTCCAGGGCAGAGATTGTCTCAATTGTAGCTGATATAGAGCCCGAGCTATAAAATGGACGGTGTTTAGACGAGGTTATATAACCTACCATCGGACAGAGCCTCGATAACTGCGGAACTTTGATCTTTAGTTGGATCTCCCATCATCTCGAAGGCTAGATATCTTTGGGCTCGAGCATAATCCAGCTCCAAAGGATCGAATCCCTTGTACCTCAAATATCGAGAGATCGCACAGTGCTCTATTTCAGAACAATGCCTTCCTTCGTAAATGCCTATCTCAAATGCAGGAAGCCCTAGTTGCTTGTGTGATTTTTGAGACATTCGTTGGGACCCAGATGAGTCTAGAGACCAGAAATACGGTGTCTCGTCGAAGGAGAAATGTCTTGATCCGCCTATCTTTAGAGGAGCAATGAAAAGATAAGCACATTGGGAAGGACACGGAGTAGGGATTGGGCTGGAGCCAGATATCTGCAGTATCATCCGCATCTTAGAGCCTATAAACACTGCATTCATGGTCCATGTTTGAGTGATAAAATCCTCTCTCCGAAGAAATCTTTTGGAATTCACCATATCTGTCTGATTTGTTGTGCTGCAAAATATGACCAGATTGTGCTAGCCAAGCAGCTTCCAGGTCACTGTTCTTGATATGTGCTTCCAAGTCAATGTGAAAATAGGAGGGATAGAAATCCTGACAGGGGGAATACACCACTCTGTGCATTTCAAGTCAGAGTTTGATAGAAGGATGAAGGCAAAGGTAGTACCGAGTCCATCCGTTGTCTTGGTCGATACTCATCAATACATGATCATCATGATAGAGACTGGTCCATCTTCCAATTGAGTAAGCAGCGGTGTCAAGACAAGCTTGAGCGAGCAATTTTGGGGATTTCAAAGTAAGCTGCAATAGAAATTAGCGACGAGCGATGACGGGCGCCTACGGATCGAGATCTATCAAGATATACTTACACAATCATCGTTCTCAGAAACGCTAATTATTGATCCGAAGGACAACCAAAGAGGATCTCCGTCAGCAAACAATACTTCCACTGATTTACTACCAAGGTGCGACCCCACAAAAGACTCAAAAGTGTCGAAATGCTGCTCGATGTGACTTATGACATTTTCATACGAAGTATAATTTTGAAAATCAAGCTGAGGAATGGTTGTGGGTTGAAAATAATCGGAATCGTGTGGCCAAAGAGCGTAGATATTTTCGTATCTCGTAGGAGACTCGTATGATGGACCAAGTGGACCCATGCATATCAACCCAGATGTAGGTTGCATCCAATATTGTTCTGGTGGTATGTATCGGTGCAATGACTTTGATTAGTTGGTAAGTGAAGACGTCTTTGTCGCATTGGAATAAGACATTACCTCCGTTGTTCTGGCGACTGCCACAGAGTCCACCAGCTGAGTCCCGTGGAGATTTGTGAGACGCGTTGAGGATAAAATTTACAAACTCACGTAGCGATATTTGAGGTATGTGAACGCGAAAGGATCGGATGCACACAGTCCGGCGAAGTGCTGTAATGGAACTAGTGCTACACAAATATTGCGATGAGCGACTCATATACGAGGGTGTCAAGATCGTTGCCTTACCAGAATGAAGCAACATTCCTTCGAGTGATGGATCACACTGAAGGATTCCAAACAACTGGGCCAAATTAGGATGTCTTCAAATTATCAGCATCAAATTTGTAAGGTTGCAAGAACCCTGTCCAACGCTTACCGCAATTTTGAGTATTGGAGAACGTCATTCCTGAAAGCCTATAGTACATGAAAAATTTGTACATGAGCTGAGGCCGCTCGAATGGAGATACAAATACCTCGTTAGCATGAGAACCTTTGTAAGTCACGACAGTGAAGTGGGAGTTATCTCCTATCCCAGTCACCCTAGCAGGGTGGAACGATCGTACGACCTTCACAGAGCCTTGTGGACCATATGTGACCCGTGCCATTGTACCTAATAAGAAGACGTCTCCAAAGGGAACTGAGCGAAACTATGAATAGATCAGATAAGATGAGATAAAACACTCCAGAGTACACGAGATGACGAACCCGCTTCCCCGCAATGAGATCGATCAGGTATTCATCATGATGTTGGTGGTAGTTGTTGTTGGTGATGACAATGTGGTCCCGACCGACGTTGTTGATCTCAGACCCCTGGATCGTGAAATGGGAGGCACTCTCGAAGGATATTTGAGACGAAGACATAGTGTTTTTCAGCAATAGGTCGAATACAACAGTGATGTTTTATCCTAAGTCCTTTTTGGAGAACGTTTCCGAGTCTCAAGATCAAACATGCTAATCGCACGCCCTCCTACATCTCCTCAAAAACCTCATTTTTTTTGAATTTCTTGCAGTGTTTGAAGCATGTCGTGCACAAGGTATTTTGGTTGATTGGAGCGAGAAATGAAAGGTAGAGGGTTGATTATTCAGATTTCCAGACAATTAATGTCCGAAAATGATGTCGCTCTGATGTCGCTAAATGTCGCTATATGTCACTATCAACTTGACTATCGTAGGCATTCAAACTCGAATCAAAATACTTACACTATACTAGGGTGTTTCTGAACAATGGTGTGGAAGTGCAAGCCCGCGACGTGTACTTACAACCTGCCTGCCATTGATCCGATTTGTATTGGGCCTCACCTTGTGGCAAGGTAATACGATAGGTGTAATTAAGAAGGCTTTGCAATCCTAAATTAAATACAATTATCCAGGATTACCCCAACTTAAGTGAGAATTACCAGACGTGTCCCTCGCAAAGGCTTACGAAAAAGCCTTCATCTTGAAGAGATCATTCAAGCCCATCCTCTTCTGCAATTCTAGTGACTTCTTGTCCATTCAGTTCTTGTGGACGGCCTTCTGTAATCCACATCTAGCAGGTCTGAGTGTTCAGTGTTTTCCTCCTTTACTACCAGCTCCCAAAAATAGATATATAACCTATAAGGCATGCTCACCTATTTAATAGATGCGGGACTATCTAAGCGGATTCAATCTTGACCAGTCAGCTTCGGACTTCAGCTGATGAAACTTGAAGAAAGCCTATTTGAAATTTGGCAGGAGGCACTTCGATTCACGGTTAGACCCAGTATTCTTCCAGGAGCGGGCATAAGCCGAGCCACTTGCGATCCACGGTAAATTGAAAGGGTTAAACGTTCAAGGTCAGTCAATGGCTGGTCAACGGTCAACGACTTGACAATGGCTGCTCTTTGTTATCTAGAGTCTGGTGTCGTTGGGCATTCCGGGCGCCCACAAGTAAATGAGCGCCCCAACTTATTATAACGTACCAGTAACGTACATACAATGATGAGCTGATGATGAGCAAATCCTTGAAAGTCCCAAAACCAGCTATTACTACCACCTAGCAGTCCCCTCGCAGCAAGTGGTTTCAATCATACCCTTTGTTATGCCCGGGATCTTCAACGTTGACGCCGGCGTCGATGTCATTATTTCTGTTCAAGTTCGAAAAGAAAGCATTGTACTTACCCAGGAAAGATATGCTTCGCTTCTCAGGACCCTTCGAAACGGTGGCTTGAGAGCTGTTGGGCGGCGAGGAGATTCAGATGCGCAAATTTTGGTGTTTGTTTCGTGTCCTGAGGCGTTCTTGCGGGTGTTGGTTCAGAAAGAACGGTGAGTGTATAAACAAGTACAAAATAGTCCGTGACTGTAACTGAACGAATTTTACAGTGAATCAGATTTTCTTTCCGGTCTGCCAGTAATACCCATTCCTGACCACACTATTTTGCCTTCTGAACGGATTCGACTGATCCACTCGTATATCACTTCTGCCAATTCTGATGGCGGTCTCGGCATCCATCCAGACATTCCCCGCTGGGACTTGATCCAAACAGTCTTTTGCCTTCATGACCGTGTGTTCAACGAGCTCTGGGTACACTCATGGGCTTCGAACTGGCTTAGCACCGCCTCTGTCCCACAAGAAGAAATCCGAGCCCATTTTGGCGACGCTTTGTCCTTATACTTCATCTTTATTCAGTCCTATACGCGCGCATTAGTTGTCCCTGCAGCTTTCGGCGTCATTTTCTGGGCTATAGGAGCGCCATACTCGCCAATATACTCTCTTCTCACGTCTGTATGGGGCATTGGCTTCGTGGAGTGGTGGCGCGTGAAAGAGCGTCGTATAGCTTTGAGGTATGGTGTTCGTGGTTCTACGAGAGTCGAGAAAGCCAGAGTTCAGAACAGATACAAAGATGTCTCGGCATGGACGCGGGAACTAAGGATACTAGCCAGTGTGCCAGTTATTTCAAGTTTTGCGGTGCTATTAGCTGTGTTGATGACGGGAATCTTCTTTCTGGAAGAGTTCTGCGAGCATTTCTATACGGGTCCAGGGCAGAAGTACGTTGTGAGTATCTTTGTTCTCAAAGGACACGCTTCCCTATACTTATATAACATCTACAGACGTTTACCCCAACGATTATCTATGCCATCTTGGTTCCTCATCTCATTTCGTTCTTCCAATCTTGCGCTGAGCGCTTTGCTACATGGGAGAACCATACCCATCACTCTACACATGACGCGTCCGTCACATTGAAAACATTTATTTTCACCGCCCTCGTTGCTTATCTTAGTCTCACTCTAACGGCCCTCGTTTACGTGCCTTTTGGGGACGCGATGGTTGCGGTAGCCTTGAAGTGGTTTGGCCGAAACAAATCCGGCGCATTCGACTCGATTGTGTACGAAGGAAGGACACACTTGATGCTGGATCGTTCGCGGTTAGAGGAACAAATGTTTGCATACACTGTTACCAACCAAATTGTCGACAGTGCAAGCGAAATAGGATGGCCTTACGCTATGAGGATCTGGCACATTGTACTGGATTTGATATGGGGAAAACAATCTGACAATCTGCTTTCCGAAGAATTATGTGAATCCCCAACCATGGAGTCACCCCCGGACTCACCCATAAGTCCGTTCATGGAATCAGCAATCCCGCAAACACCTAAAAGCCCATTTGCGACAGCGTTCGCCCACCTCAGATCCTTTTCA
This sequence comes from Lentinula lateritia, assembly GCA_028011325.1. Classification (NCBI taxonomy): domain Eukaryota; kingdom Fungi; phylum Basidiomycota; class Agaricomycetes; order Agaricales; family Omphalotaceae; genus Lentinula; species Lentinula lateritia. The sequence goes on along the minus strand of JANVFT010000024.1, from coordinate 68,105 downwards.
ACTTCCTTGACTCTTCAGCCGAGCGCGGAAGATTCCCTGCTCATTCGAGCCCTGCATGAATCAACGCTTCCCTCAACGCCATCCAACCTCTCTACTGATTACTCTGAAATGGTGATTCAGTTCGGATATATCGTTCTATGGTCCACAATCTTTCCTCTTGCACCATTCTTCGCGCTCCTCAATAATGTACTAGAAATGCGTAAAGACGCTTTTCGGATAGCGAATCATGAGCGGAGACCGATTCCCGAGAGAACGGAGAGTATCGGCCCGTGGTTAGATGTGCTGGAATTCCTTGGGTGGGGAAGTGCAATTGTCAATGTCATATTGGTTGGGCTATTTTGTCCAAGTTCGCAAACCGACGAACGAGGGAAATGTGGATATCTGTTTGACCTTACCGGGGACACGGGCACCCCTATTGAAATGATATCTATCGCTCTCTCAGACGCAGTTTGGGACTCTGCCGATGCTGCTGCGTGGCGTGAGTTAGCGTTCACCGTCCTTCTCCTCGTCTTGGGCGCGAGTCAGGCGTGGGTGGTGGTCAGGGGTCTGATGAGACATATCATAGAAAAGATAATGTGGGAAGGAAGTACAGAAGTGGAAAATTGGAGGAACGAAATGAAAAGGGTGAAGACGGGGTTCCTGGATGGGTTGAGTGATGAAGGTGTACTTTCACATGCAAACGTGAGTGGTGGAAGCGGTGCGTCACATAAAGCACAAACGGAGAAAGAAAAGATCAAGCCCAATAAGAAGCGTTCATTGCGAAAGAGGAAATCACTCCTTACAAGGGACGAGGAGGATTTACAACAAGCCTCGAATTTGCAACTAGATTCGCCGGATATATTTTGGTCATATGACGAAGGATTAGAAGAGATTCGGAGATTGAGTGGCAAAGAGGAATAATCTGTCACTGTAATGGGTAAAACTCCCCCTTGAATTAAAATTCATCAATCCCAATGCGTATATTCCTTGTGCATGGACAACACAAACCGTTCGCCTGGGTAGTTTCAAAACATTCGTGGAGGTCTTCAAGAAAATGTTCTTGACCGTTCAAGTATCCTTCCTCCGAATTCTTTCCTTTGATTCCCATGTGCTGGAATTCAGCGGTCCAACGTCGGTGAGGGTTCGGCTTTGTTGTACTGTGATACTCGGAGCCGTCTCGGGTGGATAAGAACAGAACGAAGATTGCGATATCGATATACTATTTCTAACTGGGTGCTCGCGATGGTCCAGGGAGTGTAAAAGGTCATACGAGTATAATCAATTGATATTTCTAGCACTTGATTACTCCTAATCACCTCGTTCTTCAGATCGAAATAGTCACTCCAGATAGAATTAACGCCTCGATTTTTATTTTTAACCGAAATTCAGCCTCGTCCTACTAAGAATATTGGGATGACTCCGGCAAGGCTTGACTGTTTTGGTCATCACTCCACGAAGGAGAGGTATTTGAACCGCACTGAAACGAGATGTAAAGTAAAAGATGTCTTTCTCTCGACTAGCTCTTTTCAGCGTCATAGCTCTAAGAGCTATTCACGTCGGTTTGGCTCACTGTATGTTCCCCACTTGTCATCAGGGTTTGGTGATTTACTTCATCAATGCACTACAGACACATTCCCTGACCTTATTGTCAATGGGACTGTCACCTCTGACTGGCAATATGTGCGGGAGACTGCGAATCATTACACCAACGACCCAGTAAGTGCGGCAAGTTCTATCTATTTGATCTATCCTCAATATTGTATGCATTCGTAAACAGGTTACTGATGTGACTAGTGACGCCATACGATGCTATGAGCTCGATTCGACTTCTGCTGGTGCCGCTGGTATTGCTACTGTCGCTGCTGGTTCAACTGTCGGGTTCCAGCCTAATATCGACCTTTACCATCCAGGGGTGCGAAGTATTTCATTGTCGTTCCTTCCCTTGCCTGATTTCCAAGAACACAGTACCTTTCTGCATACATGAGCCCCGCGGTGCCAGCAGCTAACTCAAACAGTGCGGGCTTGAATTCGACTTGGTTCAAGATCTGGGAAGCGAACCCCCAATACTCCGCTGCGACAGGAATGACCTTCCCTACTCAGAGTGCGTAGAATTTGTTTGTTTCACCAGTGCATCAGTTTCAACCATATCCTCTGTAGATGAGGTTCAATTTACGTTTACTATTCCCAAATCAACTCCGAGCGGGTGAGTTCGCCGCCCTACAAATACTACTTTGACTGAGTTTTGAATTCGCGAAGACAATACCTTCTCCGAGGTGAACAGATCGCCTTGCATGTTGCAAGTACTGTCGGTGGTGCACAGGTACTTCTGCCCCTTTGAGCCTGATCAATATCGTAGCCGCTCACGCCGTTAATTGTCCGTCACTTTTGCTAGTTTTACATCGGATGTGCTCAAATCAACGTTGTGGACGGAGGCGATGGCACTCCGGGTCCTACGGTCGCTTTCCCAGGTAGGCTACGTATTGTTTAATCAAGGGCCCACCACGAATACTTATACACAATTCTAAAAAGGTGCTTATTCTGCCACCGACCCAGGGATTCTCATTAGTACGTCTTTCTCGCAAGTCGCCGAAAAAGTTGATTCACTCACTTCATCCCAAAGACATTTATGCGTTGCCTGCTGGATACACTGGATACCAAGCTCGTAAGTGCTAGACTCGACACATTTAACTTCATATTTACGATTCTCAACAACTAGCTGGCCCTGCTGTCTGGAGTGGATAATTGCTCTGATATATATTTACCGATCGATGGCCGCACTTGTAAAGTCCTGAATACAGTACTTCCTGTTGAATGAAATTACCTTCTGAATCTCAGCCCTACATGGTCGGCTCGAGTCTTTATCGTATCACGGCTCGTTGTTTTACAAATCGTACAATTGGCCACCTGCTGTATCCGGAAGGCTCACAGAATCAGGGAATCTGGATGGTACTGTTACAGATTAACATTGAAAGAGTAACGAAAAGTATCACTGAGTCGGTGCCGGAGGGAATCCCTCGAGGAAAGGAGACTCGAGGAACGGACAGAAAGTAACAAGTAGTGACAAAAGTCACGGTCATGATGGGGAAAAAATCTCCGGAAAGGCAGGAGAAAAGCAAAAAAGTCGAAATTTCTACGACTAATCCACCCATAAGAATTATTCCATTTTGGACTCGTAACTACTAGTATTAGTCTGGTTACATGTACTTGCCCAGTTGACACAGATACTGATCTTACATACTCAAGCGCCGAGAACAAACGTCTTAGGTTTCGGTCCGATGATAGCTTATTAAGCTCCTAAATAATTGCGTACATCCACACCACCCATTCCATGCGCTTTCGCGTCTTACGTCTGATTTCTTGACTGCTTATACTTTCTTCTTAGATCTTGTGTAAATGGACGCCCGTCTTCGTCGTGTAAACAAGGAAATTGCTGGTGCGCATTTTTTAAGTTTTAAATGTCGTCCGACCCATGATATCAATAATTTCTAAGATTGCAAGAAGGACAGAACCTCTAACATCTCTTTGGAGCTCATTGATAACTCCCCGTTTCATCTGAGAGGCTCTTTTCCTGGCCCAGAGGATACACCATATCAAGGAGGACACTTTGAGGTGGTGAGTATCTTACAGATCGCCACCTGATCTCTGGATAATAACGTTGGGGGATCATGTTCATCAGGATATTATCATCCCAGACTCATACCCTTTTCAACCGGTCAAGATGAAATTTCTCACCAAGGTCTATCACCCGAACGTGTCTTCCGCATCTGGTGCAATTTGCCTGGATATTCTCAAGGATGCCTGGTCTCCGGTCCTTACACTCAAATCCACTTTGATCTCGCTGCAGAGTTTGCTCTGCTCGCCTGAGCCGAATGATCCGCAAGATGCAGAAGTGGCAAAACACTATACCACGAGTAAAGGCAGCTTTGAGGAAACAGCCCGGTACTGGACTCATATATATGCTGGAGGACCGGGTGCAAAGGATCCCAAGGGCTCAAAAAATATCAGAGACGAAGTAGCAATTGCGGGATTGGAAAATGCGCATGTAGACCAGTTCGAAGGTCTCGGGTTCCCAAGAAATAAAGTGGTGAGTCGTGTATTTGACTCTTGTGGTTCCGTGCTCGTTCTTTCCCTGTCCCTTCGATTATCCGACTCTGCAGGCTTATACCATTTTCTGTAGATCGACGTTCTCAGGAGATTGAATTATCGTGGAGCCAATGTGGCACAAATATCGGAGGACAGAGTCGTCGAAGAATTGCTCAAGTCATAGTCATACTGTGTACCGCTTCTGTTCTGTGAACCTGACCGAAATTCATGTCATATTCCCATATCTGACCCTCGTAGACTCCTCATGACAAGATGCCTGGGCATCCATCTACTACCTCTAATATCTTAAACTTTCCGAACAACACTATCGACACATGCTTTTTCTACAAGAGACTGGACCGCCTAAACTCAAATTCTTGAGTGTGGAAAACTTTACCTCTCGACTTTTAATTTAATCTATCGTTTGACCAATCGCATCGGTACAGGAAATTGTATTACTGTTTGCATATCGCTCCTCCCAAGGTAAAGCCAGTGTCTGTCGGTGTTGTCAACTGACCAGCTTTCAAAGGGTTATGGCCTTCCCTAAGAGTAATTTATCGAACCCGCGTGACCATGGAACTTAAAGCAATTGTCCCGATCAACGGTGCTTTTCAAGTGTGCCAAAATCTCGAAATCTGTAGAATCGCCTCAGGCGCAGAGGTGCAATTGAGGGGCTCTCTAACATTCCCAAGCTCAAGAGCATAGTTGCTTAGTTTTTGAAGAATCAGGCCACTTTCCTCTGACTGCAGACTTAAAATGATATATCCATATCCTTGAAGTTGTTCATGCAATTGTGTATTGCACGGAAGCGGTTCTAAACCAGCCTTCCATCCCCCACGTCTCTATTGTCCTTGAAGTCGTATTGATCTCATCTCTTTCGCTTCTGGTTTCGATATCTGGGGACATGGCGAAAGCCACAGAAAACTCTGTTCATTTGACAACAAGGTTCATTGGACAATGCATTTTATATGCTACATTAAAATTCATGATGGTAGCGTTTCGGTGCTACTTGACAGATGCAGAATATATATTGTATTCCCAATTTCCTTTTTTTCCAATCAACGCTACCTGAAATCTTCAGCGAATCTCCAGGCTCCATGTTCCTCCGTGATACAGCGTCTACATTCAGTGTTATACGAATGGTAGACAGCTTTCTCCGCATACACAGTTATTTACTTAATCTCAGCTAGTACTAATCTCTACATAATGTGTTTTGATAGCTAGAGGTCCATAAAACTTAAAGCCTATTATTTGAACCGAATTTAATTTTTCCGACCTAGAACGACGTGAGACAGCAAGGCCTCGCGTGGTAAGCGCAGAAATAATGACTGATAACGGGGCAGAGCATCGGAGGTAGCGTCAAGTTCATGTACCAGGAGATGGTGGTGGCAACGCTCCACCAACTATTTTGGCTATGAACAGAGGCTCTAGCACCCTGAACCAACTGGTAGAGAGCACAAATGAAGTCTCTGTGACATAGCAAGATAGTTAAGTGGAGCGATGGAACACAAAAAATCCAGTACTATGAGAAGAGTTGGCGTAATTAGTATGGAAGGGGAATGCTAGCGGTGCCATTGTTTCATTCAGCGTGTTTTGAATGCCTGCTTTTATATGTTTCCTGCGTTTTGGAAGTCCCCGGAAGGAACTACATGATCTTTCCTAAATAACTCGAGATTTATTGTCACTGCATTTCAGCATCAACTTACTTTTGACCCAACGCCCTTGAATTGATGTAACGAAACGTAGTTTGTTATCGATATGATGGATAATTTATCGTGCTGAAGCACCGCGGGACGATACTCATGCCTTTCACTGGTGCAACGCAGAGTAAGGCCATACACACGACCGGAGTATATATGTTCAACCATGTCCTACGTACGCGTCTCTAGTCGGCCAAGTCTTCGGATCATGGAAGCAGTCTCAGACAAAATGTTTCATCACCAAAATCTAAAGTCAGCGAAAATGAAAAAAAAAAACAATGACATTGGCTTATCGGGACGTTCAGCATGCAGGCAACGTCACCATTGATCTCAAATTTATGGCTTCTCAATGTTGCAAAAGTCAGAAAGGATCTGTATTGTTTTGGCATATGTGGGACTTCCGGGCATACTGTGTTGTTTAGGTTTAGGCTGTATTTAGGTAGCGAAAAATGAACTGATTGTATTTGCGTGGCAAGTCACTCAATCCAGATCCAGAAAACGAAGTCTAAGCCTTCATCACGACAGGGGCCTTCATGAGAGCTGTTCATGACGTTCACCTTCCGGACATCACCTTTACTACGGATACGCCCATTATACAATTCCGTCCAAATGGGCATGCGCCGTCCATTCTGTGCCGTGTTATCTGTATCCACGAGTCCATCCAACGATATTTCAGGGGAGACTTACCTATCTCATCAACCCAGCGCAAACTAGCTATCATTCAGCGAGGGCTAGTCTCTGAAAGCCTGACTCTCATGCGCACGTACTCAACAGCTCCCTTGTAAAACTTGTGACCAAACTGTGATAGACCTCGCCCCGAATACCACGCTACGGAAGAAACTCTAGCATCACACCAGAAAACCTCCGCTTTTAACTCTGAATGGGCAAAATGCATTGCATGTTTAAACAACGCTGTTCCGACACCTTGACCTTGCATAGTTGTCTTGCATGCAAATTTCCGAAAACGCACTGTGATTATCTCGGAGGGCCCAGTAATTGAGCCATTGTCCCAAAAAGCACTACTGCCACAAGCGGAATGAGCAGCAACATGATCGATGGGGATGGGGTCCAAGAAAAGAGAAATAACGGCGATAGGATCATCATTTGCCAAAGGGTTGTCCATGAATGCTCCGAAATGCCATCCATTCTGGTCCTCCGGGAGTTTGACCTTGTCGATAGGCATGTCGGGCCAGAGTACCTCATGTCGCAACGGGAGCGTTCGCTCGACAGCTATACGCTCGAATTTTAGTGGGAGAGTAGCTAAAAGTATTAATATTTGTGGTCCAGTTCCAATTTCAGGTCTTTAACATTGGCACTCACCATGCGCGTCCATTTTGCGTTCAATCGATTGATAGGGCAAGGAATACCGAATGATAACGCTTATGCGATGCTCAATGGGGATCCTACAGACTGGACTTGAAACGATTTGATCAGCTTTACCTTGTTGGTGGTTGCTTTGATTTTATCTTATCTTAGAGTAAACTGATAACCCCTATGAAGGGGTGGTTATGCGCTTCACGAATTGTCTTACTCCGGAGTCCTGTGAAACTGGTGGAACTGATATAACTGATACACGCATATATTCGCATTCTGTTGGATAGAATCGTGACATTATTCGATTTTGCTGGTCATTTTTGCGTTTCCCCAGAGCATATTCTTTTTTTCCTCGCGAAATTCAGAGGCACAACAATAGGAAAACCTTGAAACCAAAGTGAAGCTCATTTGACCCTTGGCAGTAAAATGGTCACCCTCAACCTCAGCTTTATTCAAAGATTTCGAGTTCAGAACTTCGGGCGTAGAGGTAAAGAAACCCACTTGGTCTCACACCAACAATCATGTAGGCTTCCGAAGTCTACACATAACTATTTGAATTTATGATTCCACTCATTCCGGGGTACCCATACTATGTGGTAGACGGCAAGGTATTCTGTCGATAACTCGGGAGCTGCTCTTCGCTTGCAATTGAGAGATCTGTCGTCTAGTAAGCAAATGTCATTTCAATTGTGGGGTATAAGAAACTTGGGAAAGACCCCGAAGGAGAATCGAAGATTTGGTGTGCCACTAGTCACATAGGTTTCTGACAATTATGAATGCAATGGCGTGCCAGTAGTTGGCCAGAAGTGGAATAGAGCGTCGCCAATATCTACAAATCTCCGTCTATGAGAAATGCAGGAAAAGCCTGGGTATTACCTCTTATGAATCTTGCTTCTCTGGTATCACAGCTTTACGGGCCTTGGGAGACACCGACAAAGATCGAAGAAATGCTGTTAATGTGACGAGAATGTGACACTGAATGAGTGCAATAAAGCACTTAAGACTCTGAACCTTGTTCGTTATCAACTTGCCTGTGATCAGCTGCAGCGAAACTCAAGTCGCTTGATGTCCTAAAGCTTGAAATATCCAGGCGCATATGACCACAGGACCACTCAAACGAATATTTGGCCAGAGTCTCCGGATAGTTGGGGCTTCTAGACCTATGAGTGGCTGTGGCCCTATATCTGGTATAGTTGGTAGAGCCAGCAATTGTAAGTCTGAAGTCTGAAGTCTGAAGCTTGAAGCATTAGCTTACACCAAAATAGGAGCATTGAAGTAACGAAGGCCTGATGTAAAAGGATTCTGAGGAACCACTGTAACTTCATTATGGCAAAAGCGCTTAAACAGATATTTAGCGCTAGTGTGGTCTTGTTTGTCGCGCCACGAACAGTACCCACCCATTCATCGGAAGTTCTCATTATCAACTTTTCGTAGATATGACAGAACCTACCAAACAAGAAACTGAACAGGTCTTCAAAGTTCTCAAAGCTCAAAAGGCCAACAAAGTGCGTACGAGTCCGAAATCGTTAAAATATAGGTCTTGTGTTGATGTACTTGATTAGACTTGCTTTGACTGTAATGCCCGCAATCCAGCCTGGTCTAGCGTTACTTATGGTGTCTATATCTGCCTGGACTGCTCGAGTGTCCACCGCAACATGGGCGTACATATATCTTTCGTTCGGTGCGTATCTTGTACTCAATCTCATCCATATGATTTAACATCCCACGTATAGATCAACAAATCTCGACTCTTGGCAGCTCGCCCAGTTACGGAACATGAAAGTTGGCGGGAATCAGTCTGCAACGGACTTTTTCACCAAGCACGGCGGTCAGTCACTGTTAAACGACGCCGATACAAAGAAGAGGTACTCGAGTCGCGTTGCTGAGCTTTACAAGGAAGAATTAGCGAAACGAGTGAGAGAGGACACTGCTAAGTATGTGTCATGTATTCCAATCCTTCCTTTGTCGAAGATTGAACTTGATGGCCAGATTCCCGCAGGGTATATTCGTTGAAGGCATAGAGACACCCGCAGCGCCTAAAGAGAATACTGAAGATGATTTTTTCGAATCATGGTCGAAGCCATCCACACCGAAACCCTCGGCACCTTCTACCCCTCGAATCTCCACTCCTCCCATCCTTGGTCGTACACCGTCCCCTGTTACCCCCGCATCGTCTTCTACATCGATCGCTGCGCCAGCTCCTCGTACGACCACATCATCGGCAGCAGCTCGTACTGGCAAAATAGGTGCCACCAGGCTCAACTCTGCGGCAAGTATCGGTTCGGGGCCCAAAAAATCAAAACTTGGGCTAGGTGCTTCGAAGGCTGCGAAGCCCATCGATTTCGAGGAAGCAGAACGCAAAGCTCGCGAGGAGGCCGAACGTATCAAACAGCTCGGGTATGACCGTCAGCGCGAAGCAGAGGAGGAAAAGGTCCGTAAAGAAGCTGAGGCGAAGATGGCAGCTTTAGAGATCGGCAACAAGACTGTTTCCGCTTCTGTTAGTGCTGCCAAAAAGGTTGAAACACCGAAGTCCGCTTCATTTCCTCGATTCGGTTTCGGTGCGATACCTAGCGCAGGTGCAGCAGCAGCAGTAGTGCAAGGGGCGAAATCCAAGTGCGTACATCTTCCGTCTCTATTAACGCCAATGGACCTCAACGTGACTGCAGCTCCTCGGATGCTGTCGACGATGCACCCACGACTGCTCGTGATAAATTTGGCAATCAAAAGGGCATCTCCTCAGACATGTATTTTGGGCGAAACTCTTATGATCCCCAGGCAGCAGCCGAGGCTCAAAATCGACTACAATCTTTTCAGGGCGCATCTGCTATATCCTCCAGCCAGTACTTTGGCCGAGACGATGAAGATGAGCTTGCAATGCGCCGAGGCAATAGTGACTCTTTACTCGGAGATGGAAGCTTGGCCGGATTGGAGCTTGCCGCGCGGGATGCTCTGTCACGGGTTATGGCCAATCCCGATGTGCAAAACGTCGGAGACAGTATTCGAAATGGAGCGCTAAAGGTCAGCGGAATGTTTTGTTGCTGCCAAAGTTCCATTTGTCTCAAATCAGTACATTCTAGCTGTCTGACTATCTCGCGCAAATGTCGGAGCACTAGTCTTCTGTACATAAGAGCAGTATACCACCGTTTTTATGCATGGTAAATGCACGGATATTTATATGAGGTTCATATCTTAGTGCGCTGTCTTCATACTCATGGTTATTAAATAGATCACGATTTACGCCTTATTGGCCAAAGAGGTCGTTGAAGCTCGCTTCAATCATTTACAAGTTGTAGATCGGAAGGTACGTAGTTCCCAACACCATGTCTTATCTGTCTGGAGGTGTTCGGATTGAAGCCTACGGGTTTTGTATTTAAACAACCTGGTAGGAAAACCAGTCTTTCGGAAAGGTACAATCGATGAAAACGAGTCGCGAATCTAAAGTACCCGTGCATGTATGTACTGAGCACAATTGTACCATTCCACGCATCTCATTTCACTGTTGCTCGTGTACTAACTCGTCTATTACTTCTCCTAATGCCATTTCGTAATCCCCTTCTGGGTCATCGTCGCTAATGCAGTGTCGCCAGTGTCTTGTGCACTTCGAGATCGTAAGGATCTCCGGCCTCCTCGATTGAACTCGATTCATTGAATTCAACTCTTATGAAAGACTTCCTCCAATGGCATGTAGGGAATCCGGCGAACGGGAATACACAATATGAACGAACGTCTGAGTCGAACGCAAGTCCTGAGTTTCGGGTGGGGTTCGATCGTCTGAGATTCCACTCTATCAGTGTGGGGCGAAATTCGACGGAGGAACGCCTATCCAGATTGAGCCCCCGGATTAAAACGGTAGAGGAGGGGCTCGAGAGCGACGAATATATTCGCCGTCTCGTCATGTTCAGTATCTTCAAGGTCCGGGAGACTTCCAGCAACCTCACTCGAAGCGGGAAGTTCGACTTGCGGAGAAATATTCTACAAGATCGTGAATCCCGGGAGTATCTCTCAGTACTCAGGAGGCAATACTGAGGTAAGATGCAAGATCTCTGGATCGAAGATCCCTGGTCGATCAGAGGGAGATTCTGGGCTGGCAGCTGCAAGGTGACGATCTTTGAGCTCGAAATCTCAGTCCCGTTTCGAGCACGATGTTGGTTAAAGCAGCCGTCTGCAGAGCCCGATCACATTCCCGAGTTGTTGTTGTACAGTTTGAAAAGTATGGTGATACAAATGTCTAAAGGAATCCCTCTTCAAAGGTGCTACCAAAGGCAAAGATCAAGGCTTAGGCAGTATTGAATTTATGTAAGTTGCTCAACTGTCACAAAAGGTTTTCTCAAGTGATTTCACTTTGGATATTTGGTTGCATATAGTGAGAGAGATCGAAGTACCCACAATCCTAGTCTGTCAAAGTTACCATCGGTTCCCTTTGGTTTTCACTTCCCATAGAAAGCCTTCCTTTCAGAGGAAAAGACCTCAATGGTTGAGTTTCTCAAATTGAAACCATCTTTTTATTTTTGGTCCCAAATATTTCTGCGAAAAGTGGTATCACATACACTCCCCCCATTAAGTGTGATCGCGTGTCCTCCCTTTCCTCCCTTGGCGTGGCCTTTGATATAGCGAGCAGAGGCCATTGAAAGATAATTTGCTGTTACTCGAGCGCTGAGATTTTTTACGAGGATGCTCTCCTTGTCAATGCAGATGGGCTGTTCGTAGCTTCTCCATATCCTACAGGTCCCCTTAATATTCAGGCTCCGACATTTAATTCAAAATCAAAACTTCCGAAGCAAAAGCCATTATTCGAAGGAACCAAAGATGCGAATCTTTGAATCGAGGACACTGAGGAAGTAAGGTGTGAGAAGTGAAGATAGGATATACATGTCGAGCTTGTAAATTGATAACCATACATGTGTGATAGAGCTGCTCCGGCCCTTTGGCCTTGCTCAATAGAGTTTTAAGCCAAATTTGAGATCGAAGAAAAAAGGATAATAAAACGGCGAGGCGCATGCCGAACCCAGGGTATTACGCCAGTAGAGCAACACGAAGGCCAACCAAGGTCTCGTCCACAATTACCGTCGTACTTGGTATCAAGTTACTCCCGTCCAAGACTCCAAGATCGAAGACCTTTCATAGCACTCAAAGTTAAACACTTGGGAGACTAGATCCACTATAAATCGTCCTGCAAGCCTAGCCCATCTTCTAAACGTTCTCCCCTATCTATCTGAGTAGTCAAAATAGGTCGAAAGACAACTTTGGTTGGTATACCCTGGGCCTCCTTCGATGTATCACTGTCTTAATGAGTTTGTAGTCTCCATCGTCAGGTTTCCACAAAGCTTCTCAAGTAAAGTCGAAGGAAGACCGAACCGAATCATGCAGGTAAAAATTGGGAAACAAAAGGCATAGCCACATCATCTTTCGGAAACTATTCGAGCTGGAGATAAAATAAGGGCACAAAGGGAGGCGCCTGGAAGCGCCCGCTGCCAGTGTTCTTACAAATTCCGCCAAAACCGTCAATGCAGAATGATAGCACTATTTGCCTGCTATTTGCTCACAATTTTTAGACGTGTACCGTAGTAGACCATAGCTCGCGTCGTAGGGAGGTCGTTACTGAGTTGTTCGAGATGACCTAGTCTATGAAGAACTCCTACGCCTACGTCGTGTCGCTCAAGCTGAAGGGCTTGCTTATTTCTGTACTCTCGACATGTGTTTTCAACATAACAAAAGAAGGAAAGAAAGGGCAGGCCTTGGCCATCACTGGAAGGCACATATGTACCGAGCGGGTGCTACTTTGGCAACGACGCACATTCCCAGGAGGGAGTCTTATTTCCAGTGCCTGACTACAATTTATGGTTTGTCCGAGGTTCGTTCTACGATGAAGTCTCCTTCTCGGTCTCTTTTCTCTATCTAAGTGTACAAGTCTAAGTTTCTAGCGAGACCAAAAACACCGAGTTGTGAGGGTTACGGTAATTGGTGAGTTATGATCAATGTATATGTACCGTCTTCGAATTCAGTAGTAGACAACTGGATGAAAGTATATGTACATGTCGCCGCATTTACGTATACAGTCGGTTTCCCGTCGCGTCGCGGGCGTGGGAATTATTAAATTGAGGGTTGCATAATCATTGTTGCATAATCAAGAGCTTGGCTAACGACGTCGATGATCAGGTTTATCCTCGTACAGGTAACACGCTCGTTTCCTCAGACTTGGTAGAGGCTCAGTGTCAGTGCTGCAGAATAGACAGGGAAAAACTCGACTCTCAAAGTGGTATGTACCCTATGATGATGATGAGAAGGTCAATTGGTGATTGTAAAATGGGGAATGACATTTAATGCTCGAATTTAGGTCCGTCTTCGAGGGGAAGTTCATCGGCTAGTGGCTCCAAGAGATCAGAAATACCAGTCCAACTTTGTTGAGGTTAGCCTGTGTCTTCGTTTCAACCCAACTTGAATTGAGGGTGGAGCTGCAGTTCCGGAACTACAAAGTTGTTTACAGAAGATATGCCGGTCTCTTCTTTTGTGTCTGTGTGGAGGCCAACGATAATGAGCTTGCTTATCTTGAAGCAATACACCTCTTTGTCGAAGTCCTAGGTTTGCTGACCCTGCAAATATTGTTGGCGGTAGATTACTAACATGAAACACAGATTCATTTTTTGACAATGTTTGCGAACTCGACCTCGTTTTCAACTTCTATAAAGTCTATGCCATACTGGACGAGATATTTCTTGCCGGAGAAGTAGAGGAGACGAGTAAAGACGTCGTTTTAACGAGACTTGAGGAGCTAGAGAAGTTGGAATGACGTTCATGTATTCACATAGTGAGTTCATTTCCTTTCCATGAGTTACTTTCAATGACCAGACGTGCAGCCCTGTATCTGCTAGTTCTTATCTGGAATAATACTTTGTCCAACACGTGTGACTTCCCTGTCCTGCAATGTGCATTATCTTTCCGTCATCTATACGATTCTACCAACTGCATTGAGTACTGATTGACTCGATATAGACCGAAGCTTTACCGGCGCCAGGCTAAGTTTCTGCATTATCTGCGGATCTCATTACGCTGCCCGCTCGCCTGGGCGTATCGATTGTCATCGGTTACATGTTGCTTCCTGCACTCCCAGTCAACCCCATTCAGCTCGCTTGTCCCACAGACATCTTCAAAATTGGAATCCTCTTGAGCAAACATCCCGGATCCGTCGAGAAAAAGTTGCCTTCAGGAGAAATGACGGGTGATCAAGCAATGAAGGGAAGTTCTCGCGTCCCGTTCCAACTAGGTTTCAACAACTGTCATATTGCATCCCTTTTTCCTTTTACATTTGCTTTCGGGTTCGGGTGTGAAATCTTCTAACGTTACCTTTCAACGAAGACCACGCCACCCCTACGGACCAGTCTGTCCAGACTCTGGCGGTCTTCTCGGTCTCGAATAAGGAGCCCGAGTATTTTTACACCTCCCAAAAGGTATAATCTCTCTACTATGTAACGTTGAGAATCTTAAAGTCATTTATATCAAGAGGATCAAATTGTCCAGTGTCAAGTCTTTGGATCGGTGAGTCTTCTGCCCGCTTATGAGGCCAGACAAGGTCTTTGATCCACTGTACAGTACAAACACTCAATTTGGACCGATTTTCCTACTCAAAGCTAAAGCATGAGGTCAACTATGTCTCTAGGGAACACAAATTCAGAATCCACTGACGAAATTAATCCCCGAACTTGCGGACACATGGTTATCGCGTGTATGAGGGTCTGAAATTCGAAGGCTGATGAGAATTGATGTGACTTCCGATGTATTATTGGTCCATATTCGCTCCAGGATGAACTGCGAGTTGCATCAATCAAAAGCGACCGCGATATGGAAGTTTGAAGGGGGAAAAGAAGCGTTGAGTAATAAGGAATACAAAATTCCGGGATATTTCCCTGTTTCCTTCCGAGAATAAACTCATCAGGGTTCACCTCGAAACATATTGATCCAGATACTCGACCGCCTCCCACTTCTCCATAAATACAAGGCGCCTGATGGTATTTTCATTATAGGACGTTGCAATTGCGCAGTCGTTCGTTTAGCACTTCCCACTACCCTCTGATATCCAGGCATGTCCCTTTATATCGTATTGGGTTCCTGACTAATATATGTGTATCTCTCGCTATTTAAGGCGTTAATTTTTCGTTTGTCAGTTCTGTCCACACTCTGGTGATGTGAGTGATTCTTTCCTGTTACATATTCATTTCCCCTTCATCGGCATCTATGTCCCGCGAGGGTCTTCGTTATTCCAACCCTGATAGTCTTTTCTACGAGGGGCAGATTTCTCCCTCCCCTTGCCGTCCCATCAGCCCTCTCCCCCCTGTTGTTTTCCATTTTCGTGCTCAGTTTACACTGTTGCGTTTCTAGTCCCACAGTGGGATCCTAGCTCACCTTCTGGGCTTCTACCTCTTCGATTCGGAACAAAAACTCGGGTTTAAACTTGGAATTTCATCGCGTGGCTACGTTCCGTCCCAAAAAGAAGTTTCTCTCCGAAGCCCATCCGTTCAGCTTTTTTCCACTGCACACACACACACACATATTTGACCTTGTTCCCTTCCAGGAAGAAAAAATCCGTCGTTGTTATAGCGGGTACTATTATCTCTGCCTATTTTGACAAAAGAACCCCCCAACCCCCTCGGCTGTTCTGCTGGCGCGATTCGGCAGCTGCATGGCAGGACAAGGATCTGGTCGATGAGGACACAGATAGGGACCCATTAGAGACATGATGGAACTGTCACTGGAAGCGTATCGCATCATCGTCAACAACGTGCGGAGCCGCGTTGATTTGGCAACGTTGTGCCTCGTATCAAAGGGGTTTCGACGCGTCGCAGAACGCGCTCTTTATAATACACTGTTCATGCATGAAACGGAGAGGACAGAGCGGATATGTAAGACGCTGGTCGGGCAACCGAGGGTCGCGGAGCTGGTGGAGGCGTTGACTATTGCAATTGAAGAACTTGGTGAGGAGAGGAGAGGAGAAGAAGGAGAGGCACCTGGAGAGGAAGATGAGGAAGAGGGAGGAGGAGGAGGCGACGATGATGATGAAGCCACTGACACCGAAGAAAACGAGGCACAGTCGGATGATCAAGACGAAAGCATGGAGTTGGCAGCAGCGCTCGCGTTGTCACTGGAAACTAGTCAACATGCCAAAGTGCCTACAACTTCTTCCAGTGCGAGAAGAGCGCGACCGGAGACTGAAGAAACACTCTGGCCTGCTATCTCTAACGCGTTAAAAAAAATGTCCAGACTCCGTCATCTCAGTATCGTCATCGACGGATCCTTTTCCTCGCCTTACTCCGGCCGTCTTGCCTGGATCCTCGCCGATTGTCCTTTTCGGCTGAAAAGCTTCCATTCGGACATGAGGTGGGATGAGAACTTGGTACGGTTCTTGAATGTGCAGGATGAGATTGAGGATCTGTATATTGGGGACTACGATGAGGGAGAGGAGGGACCTGGGGAGGTAGAGGAATCTACGGGGCTGGATGAGAAAACTCCTGTCACTACGAGACCTTCAGGCCCTGTTGGCCCACGCGCCTCCCACAATAGCCTTCTTACCCTTTCCCCAACAGCCCTGCCGCACCTATATACCCTGGAATGCACTTTCTCGGAAGCGGCCATCGCTATCGTGCCTGGTCGTCCCGTGTCAAGGCTAAAAACATGTTTTTCACGCACGGATCCGGAGGGAAAGAGGGCAGAGATGAAGGTTTTGTTCGAGGGGTTGGGAAAGGCATTGGTTCCTGCCAAGAACAGATCAAGTGCTAGAGGGGGTAGAGCGGCTCAGGCTCAGGAAGGACTAACGGGAGGTGGAGGTAGAGGCGGATGGTATGCTCTGGATATCGCTGACGCAGAGTACGAAGAGGGTTTCGCGAGGGATTTATTAAGGGCGGTGGTGAATTTGACTTTGGTCAGGTCGGGATCCGGTGGTCATGGTAGAGCGGCAGGTGCGACTAAATCGACTGGGAGTCTAAATATGAAGGGCACATTGAGGTATTTGGGCACACTGGTTTTACCCGTGGGTGGGAGGGAGGTTAGTCATAATTGGTTCAACGGATGATCCGTTGCTCATAATTTTTTTTTCTTTCATACGAACACCCGAATACCTTCATCCTAACGCAGCGACTCTTGTTCTATGGTCTCCTGATGCAACTCCGCTATTTGTGCTGTGTCGAGCTCGAGATAAGCGGATGGAATCCTTCTCCGACAGTCGTAGGTCCGGTAGCTTTCCGCGCGTTGGGAAACGAGCTGAGGTTATATTGTCCTGGGGTGGTAAAAATCGTTTTTGTTTCGATGAACGCGGGGGAAGGTGAAGACATCGGGGAGCGGACGACGGTGGAATGGATAACAGGTGAGGGCGTAGCTAGGGTAGAAAGGGAGGTGATGAATGGAATGAGTGGCACGGAGGGGATATGGAGAGATGTCTGAGAGAGAGTAAGTTGGATCAAAGCGGCGTCTTTCTGTCTAATCCTCTTCGGTTTGATATACTGATTACTTACGATGCCTTATAATGAAGTTTGTACAAATCATTTTTGGCCCTTCAATCTCTTGATTTCTATACAATGCATTCATGAAATTGATTTGATACCAATAGCCCAGATTTAATAATATGTTTACGTCCGCTCATTTTGTTGCCACTTTACACCATTTATCGGAAGGTTCAAGATGTGTATAATGATTCAAGTCGGTGAATAAAAAAAAGAAAATGGACACACTGGGAATTGAACCCAGCACCCCCCGCATGCTAAGCGGATGTGATAACCAACTACACCATGTGCCCATATTTAGTGCTGATCACATGTTAATTGATGCGCAATCAATTTGCAACGCTCCCCGACGTCAATTCGTGACCATCAGAGGGCGCCAAAGATGAGGTCTCCAATAGAGCTTATTAGCAGCACGTCGAAAAGTTGCTCCACGTCGAAAAGATCCTGGGATGAAGTCGAAAAGTGTGACGAGAACGTGATCAGCATTAGACAAAGTTGCGTTGGGTTGTCTATATTCTATGTACTGTACAACTTCTAGTAATAATTGCTCGTACGACATGATTTTTTGAAGAGAGGGTACACGAATATGACAGGCTTTGACGGCCTACACGGATGGATCATTATAGCGCAACCGGAGGCTGGGCAACTTTGTTACAAAGGGTTGAGGGCGGAACATTCTTGAGTTGTGGTCACAATGTCAGTAGCGTGATCAAACCGTGCTTTTTCGAAGCATGACTGTTCATTTTTCGTTTTCAAAAAGTTTTCGACGTGTTGCTAATAAGCTCTAATGTTAAGGGTGCGATAACAGATGACAAAACCACAGAGGTGAGTATTACAAAGCTGCGCTTATTTGTTCTGATATGTTCTTTATGAAATATCCAGAAAGAGACTGAAAGAGACTGGTAAAGCTCAGAAGGAAGCGAACAAACAAGCATAATTTGAAGCGAGCAAGTGCAAACTATATGCAGTTTCTTCCATATTTAGTGACCAGAAGTTTCAAGGCAGGTGTACGCGAATATTGTACATATGACATGTAAATTATACGTTAAATTTTGTGCCATAAATGTACCGCATCTCACTGAAGCAATGTCCTGTTCCCCATCGCAAGCCTGTCCCAGAGATGACTGATAAATTTGACATGGGTCACAATTGACTATCTGTTCCTGTTATTCGGTTGTGCAAATATACCATACTGGTAACAATAGTCACTGTGCATGTGAGCTAATTACTTCCCCTCTCATCTAATTTCAGATACATCTTGAACAGTTGCAGAGCTCACAGCGTTGCCAGTGAACTTATAATTGTTACCTTTGTGTCGCATTAGCTTTATGCAGATCACCGATTTAACCACACATATATGAAAATACAAGTTCGATTGATCAACTCTCGCTCAATGGGACTAGATAATTGCCCACGAGGCACAGAGTCCGTGAGCATTGACTCCCGCTAGAACTTCGGTGTTCCAGCTTGAGGTTGGTCGAGGTTGGTCTGATAGTCTTAGGTCCGCTCCAAAGGATAATCTATATTGTCAACTATTCTTGGGGGCTAAAGACGCGAGACCGTGACCATTACTATGTAGACATCGACAAGCATTCAAGCAAACATTCAAGCCTCAAACTAGCTTGTAGGTTAACCTAGCATTGACGTCGTGGTTACCAAGACCTAGAGATACTTCTCTCCTGAACGAGGAATAAAGCGGCACTTGAACGGACGCGGGTGACTGAGCATAGTCGTCGGTCCAGACTCAGACGACTCGGATTTCGAGTTATAGATCTCATCCTCGTAGTCGAAGTCGGACCCTGCCTCAATTGAAAATGAAGTTAAGATCGAAGCGATGGCAATCCACAATAGATCAAGGGCGATGTGTTTTCCAGGCTGTTGCAGGCAAACGTCAACATTTACATACTCATCTGTCGAAAAAAAAAAAAGGGGGGGGAGGGGACGACAAAAAAGGCTCACTCACGCAGACACGTCTCCCGAACCCGAAAACTGGGGTAGCGGGATCTTTGATTAAGGGGTCCGAAATTTGCCCGTTGGAATCGAGGAACCGTGAAGGGTTGAATAAGTGCGGTTCGGGATAGTCATCTTCGTTATGGAGGATGGACCTCCATTAGCAGTGAAGATGAAGATATGTGATGTGAGGACGAGAAAGGTTATTATGAGTCTCTGGGACGTACCAAACATTCGCCAGAATGATAGACCCCTTGGGAAGGAAGTATCCTGCATAGATATCATCTTCGATGAGTTCATGCGGAAATGCTGAAAAACCAAATATTAATTATTATGTACATAGTAGTCGATTGATATACTAACTCACCGAGCGGTGTGACAGGACTGTACCGCAATGTCTCTCGAACGATTGCCGTGATATACGGAAGCGATCCCACGTCGTTGAAGCTCGGTAGATTTCCTGGTCCAAGAACTCGCTCGAGTTCATCATGAGCTTTGGCTTGAACTTCCGGGTTCCTGAGCATCGCCAAGATGAACTCTCCTATGTAGTAAGGGGGAGTCGTGTCACGGTCGTGTAAGTGATAAGGTTGGGGATTGTGATTAATATTGACCCCTCATACCTAATACGGAGACAGGAGTATCTGCGCCGCCTTTGGAACGCTGTGAGCCACCGAGGCCGAACTCCCAAATTAAGCAGATTTCTGCATTTACCTGAAAAAGCCGTGACTGCAGTTATTTTGATCAAATCTTCCTGGCTCGCTGAATCCTGGTTGTCATCCATCTCGTCAAGGGCAAACGAGGTCAGGGACGGCGCGGCGATTCCCATTGCCTGATTTTCATAGGCTCCGTTCAGAGAAACAACTGTAGGTGTGAAGGTTAAAAAAAATAAATTGCATACCACTTTCTCTTTGGTGACGTTGAAAATACTTTTAGTCATGTTCATCCGCAAGTCAGACCATTCTCTTGCTTTACGCTGGAAGTCTGCTCCAGGGAACCATTCCGGGATATGTTTTACTGGGGAGAAAATGAAAATAACACGCGTTAGGACATCCAGGCCTCGCCGATATAAGGGTTCGGTCTATACTCACATATAGGAATTTGATCAACATAGAATGCACCAGGCGTTCCCCCGATGCCCATTGATTTGACTGCTGCCATGCCCATGGGGAGATATGGTTCTGCTTCCTCGCCTTTGAGACCATATGTGATATCCATGATGAACGCCGCAGCCCATCTAAGGAAAAAGAAAAATATCGGACTAGGATAAGTTCTATCTGCCATACACTCGGGACGGAGAACATGAACATCCAATTGCCCAACCTCCAACTCACGTTTGTAAACTTTTCATAATATTGTCTGTATACGGAAGAACGCGGAGAAGATCATGTGTTGCACTCAGTTCCTTTTGGTGGAATTTCTGGGGATCAGTAGGGGGGAGAGCTTGATTTAGAATCTTCCTCTGGGCCTTCCATAAATCATCGTTGGGCCTGAAGACAGCCGAGGTCCCCCACCTATGATTCTAGATGTCAACAGTTACAAAGAGTGGTTTTTACTGAATTCTCACCCCATAAGCTCTCCGAGCATTATCGCAGGAGGTCTACTCGAGTATATCGAACCTCGATTGTCTAATAGATCGCTAACCATCTTCGCAGAATTCAATACAACGATCGAGTTCCCGAGCGCGCTCAGATGGACTCATGATGTCCGACTCTGATGAAAGACCATGAGCGTCACGATTTAGCTTCACATTGCGTAATACATAAACGGAAATACTACGTGTTACACTCACTATATTTCCGGCACATCTCAGCATACTTTAGCCAGATACGTGCTCCAGTCGGTATATCAAACATGTTCTCGACTATCGGAAGTTTCTTCGGACCTGGAGGAAGAGGATGCAGTCGAGAAGGTTTCCAGAGTGAGTGAAGAAGGAGGAGGATTGGGACTAGAACAAAAATGGTGGTGGCAGCGGCGGTAAGGGTGTATGCCATTTTTTTGTGCACCTTGACAAGGTTGCGTCTCAATGAGGGAATATAGGGAAGGAGCAGGGGAAGCCCAATTCCTTTCTTGAGATTGTGGATACCGTGGATATTATATAGAGAGACGTTAGTACTAACCGAAAGAATTTGGAAGGTTTGATATACAGGATGAATGATACACATGACTAAGTCGATGGTTCGATATGACATAGCACCAGTAAACGATTTGTGGATTGTCGAAATCTTCCAACTTCTATCTATGCAGTATTTGTGACCATGATGCTTGCAGGCAACCAGTGGCAACGAGAACAAGTGTTCTCTCGATGTGGAGAAGATGATGAATCTAGATGAATCAGCATCAGGTAGAAGGTTGAAGCCCTGAAGTGCGTTGATATTATTAACAAAACCCAACTTGAGGTATCTCGTCTAGTCTCTAGAGCACAGCTATGCGCGGGAGGGAAGACAAAAGACGGAAGAAGCTGGCACTAGCTAGAAGGGGGGGGGGGGCAAGTCCACAAAGAAGGGTTTGAAAAATAAGAGCGTACGCTTGAAGATAAGAGGGCACCGGGAGCTATTCCTTACCAGAGGTGTAATTTAACCAGAAGCAGGAGCTTGGTACCACACAATCGGAGGGGACAAAGTACGGTACTAAATAGCACCAAACAATAGTAAGCTCAAGGCTCTCCGGCCCGCAGTTGGAAGTTGAACCGAACCTTACAGCGTCTTACTCCCCGCTCTTGGACCGTAATTCGCCAGCGATGTGAGCTAAAAGAATGCAGCGTATACATCATTGAACTTGACCCCAGGTTGTTCTCTATCCGTCAACGGCACAGCGCGAGATTGCGGAAATATGGATTACACGATGGCAATGCGTTGATTGATCTCAGCAAGAATACTATGCTCGGGAAATACGGGATGAGAAGGTCTGGACTCGTTCTTGATCCACTCATAATCGCTTCCTCCAAATTCCGTCTGTCTCGACCTCTACTTACCCGTTCCAAGCTTGAACGTTGGATATATGCGGCGGGCCCGAGATGCTTGCTTGCCATAATCATTGATGCGTTATGCTGCGTTATGACAACAGGTCGTTTCGAAGAACACAATTGTGTCTTATTTGAATCACCAACTTCGACCATGAGTGGAATTTCCACCCTGTTATCCACAAGGACAATTAAGTGACCACTTGCTGTCCAAGGACACCCCCGTACTCCTCTGAATCCACAGGATTTCCGCAGAGCATGACTTGGGACTATTAGCTTTGGATTCGACGGGCAAGATGGAACTGGCGTCTCACGAATGTCACTAACCGCAGCGGACTGGAGAAGGGGACTAGCACCTGGACTAGCTTGGACGGACCCCCTAGACTTGTAGTACACTGAGAACACCTTACCTTCAAAATGACTCTGACATGTACTTATCTGTGCAGACGTGCCGGATGCACCGCCAAAGTCGGTGGTTTCCCCGTGATTCGCAGGGGCATACATTTATACTCATTGACAATGTCTTGCACACCTGGTGCATACCCTCTGAGCGGACATACAAGTTGGTTATTTTTGGCATCCGAAAATTCATGAATCAGGTTGAATTCTACTCGCACCATCGTTGCTTCTAGGTCACAATCCACTACAATCTATTTCGCCATTATGGTCACCATGATTCAATTTGGAGTTTCTTGACTCGAAAAATTTGAAGCCTCTCGGTTATACGCACCCGTGTCTTCTCGCGACAGTCGCCCAAATGTCATCGCAGTACCATGTAAAGCTCGTTGGTCCATTTACTTTTCTACAGAAACATGTAATAACGAAACAGAGCATGCTGGGGGTACACCTGGGGCACAATAGATTGATGAGAAAAGAAAGCAAGTGGTGAGTCATGTGTAAGACCTGCGTAGGGCCAGTGAAGCCCGAAAAGCGGAAACGGAAGTTCCGTGGAAGTTCCTAAATTATCGATACGCGGATAAATCCTTATCAAGATGTTATCATGTACGACTCTTTCTCTGATTTAAACGGTGTGTTTGTTCGAAGACGACACTCACAACCCTTCAGGATTTGTATAATACTCCAAGTCACAAAAATAACCAACCATGAATAACTCTGAGAACGTTCTGCCAGGATCGGAAAACAAATCGAATACCAAACACGTAGTCGTCTTGGGAGCTGGTAGGTTCTTAGTATCTGCGTATTTTTCCTTTTCGCAATCTGCACCTTTTTCTACTTTCTACTACTGACTCGCTTCTATCTAGGCGTAGTCGGCCTCACAACGGCTATAACTATCCTCGAATCGAACTCGAAACACAATTTGAACTATAGCGTAACGATCCTCGCCTCGCAACTACACACTGACCCAAAATCTATCGCTTACACAAGTCATTGGGCTGGGGCACACCATGTTTCTCATTCTACTGGAACTGGTGGGTGCCAACCCTTTATTTGAAAGGCGTAATAATAATATGACGCGGGACGGGTTGTTTTTCCAGGAGTCTCCGCACCAGACGCCAATTCCTCTACTTCTACCACTGAACACCCAGAGCAATTAGCCATCGACCAAGAAACTTTTGGTGTCATGTGGAACTTATCCTCAAAGGAAAGCGATGCGGAGAAATGTTTTATGAGGATCGAACAGGTGGAGTATTATCATGAGGAGATTCCTATTGATGAGAATACTGGGGAGAGGAGGCATCATTTGGGCTGGTATCCTAATGTGAGTATGAATTTCTCCGTTCCTCTAGTATTCTAAGCTCACTCTGACTCTTGTCGTTGTCAGTTCAAGATACTCTCACCTTCAACTCTTGAATCGTCTCCGCTATCACTCGTTGATCTAAGCGTTCACTCTGGCGTGTCGTTCAATACGCTAACTATTGACCCGCCCGTTTACCTCAAGTATCTCTATGACCGATTCATTCAGAAGGGTGGAAAGGTGGTAAAGGGGCGAGTTGATGATATTAAAGATATCAAGAGCGTTCAGCGTGTGTTACGCGAAGCCATCGAAGCGCAACAATCCTCAGACTCTGGCGAATCTACCTTGAATCCTGATACCCCTCCGCCAATCGATGCCCTGATCAACTGCACCGGTCTCGGTTCTCTCACGCTCCATGGTGTCCAAGACGAGGCTATGTACCCTCTCCGAGGTCAAACCGTCCTTATGAGGACACCATGGGTCAATTTTGGTAGGACATTGAGTAGAAAAGGCAAAGATGGAAAAGAGGATTTGTGGACGTATATCATTCCGAGAAGGAGTGGGGATGTGAGTTGGATTTTCTACTTTGTTCAATGCTGTTCAATGTGTGGTTTTTTTTCGATTCCTTCGTCTCGTTTACATTTATATCAAAATTTCATCGCTCTGAGCCCGAGCTCTCCTATTATCGGACAGATCTTCGCTGTTGTCATTTATCTAATTATGAATTCGTTATTACTCACTATTTGCTTCGTCTTCTCCTTTCTGTTCAACTCCATTATGATTTACTACTTTCCACACAGGTAATCATCGGCGGCATCAAATCACCCAACGATTTCTTCCCCACTCCGCGTCCAGAGACTACGCTGGACATCTTGAGGAGAGGGGTAAGGCTTTGTCCCGAGCTCCTGCATCCTCCACCACCGACTGCCTCCACCGATAGCGCCTATACTCCCACTACAACACTCACCCCAGACGCTCTCGACAACCTCTCCGACACTGACTTCCTCAACCTAGTCGAACCTTTCATAATCGAAGCCGGGTGTGGCTTACGGCCTGCGAGGAAGGGCGGATTAAGGCTGGAGGTTGAGTGGATTGTCCAGTCCTCGACTGAATCTGCACCGCAGATACCTCTCGTTCACAACTACGGTCACGCAGGGTCTGGATTTCAGAGCTCTTGGGGGAGCGCGACGCGTGCGATGAGTCTATTGGAAGGAGCGTTGCAGGATTGAAATATATTCGCGGATGACAGCGAATGGTCGTCAGTCACGCCAAGTCGGGAGGGACAATTTGCATAGGGAAATGGGTAACTGCAAGGGTAGTAGGATAAATCAATGTAGACATCCTCTTCAACTGCAACGTTGTTCATTCAAATTTCAGTTGAAAATGACCTTTTTGAGAATCAGAGATAAGCAACCGGGATCACTGAGGTTGCCGAAATGATTCTGTCTCTGAGAACATGTTTTGCATGGGCACATGGTGTAGTTGGTTATCACATCCGCTTAGCATGCGGGGGGTGCTGGGTTCAATTCCCAGTGTGTCCATACTAAAGATCCGATTATTTTGAAATTTTCATTGATCGCCCCTCTGTGTCCTTTCCGATATCCCTCCCCCACCGCCCTCAGATTAAAGGCTCCATTAGAAGATTTTTTTACAGTCGCATGCTACATGCTGACGGCGTGGAAGTGTAATTGTGAGCGGTGTCGAGGCGTGAGTGGGTTGATATGTACGTGTGTCGAGGAGGCAATAGTCTGTACTTGGTCATATCAGGCAAAGTATCTTCTCCGTTTCGCTGGGCACAGGGAAATGTGAACATCACAATATCAACATCGTAAAGACAGACATTGACCTAGTACAGTAAAGACAGACATATTTACTTACAGAAAGAGGTATATTATATATATATATATAGCAAATTGCTGTTGTTATGAAAAAGAAAATAAATAGCTAAACGAATAAATAATTATAAAACTCAGCAACGGCGTACATAGTCCCTCCAAACAGAAAAGTCCCGAGCCCAAGGTGGAATCCAGACATCGACTGAACTGGAGTATTTTTGCGGGCATGGTTTTTCTGAACTTGATTTGCGGCTGTCGGGGTTTCCGAAGCAACTGGTGTACTCGAAGTACTAGGAGAACTAGAACTCAAAGTAATCGAGGTCGAGGAACTCGAAGCACTCGAAGCACTCGACGTCGAGATTCACGGCGAATTCGTGTTGATCGCTGTAACCATCACATCCAACGCAGCCATCTGACCCCACGTAGTGAACTCCTGAGCGGGCCCAGGCCATGAAGGCGAGTACGAAGTACCATTTGCGGCGAGTTCCAGGAGCGCGTTGTACTGCAAAAGGTGAGTAGCCTCAGTGAATCGAGTTTATTGTATTGAGAGAACTTGAGAAGTAATACCTGAACATCGTTATAACTGTGGATGAGGATTTGGAGAGCGCTGTTGTCTGCGGAGCGAACGCTGACTTCGTCGAGGCCTCGGATGAAGATGGCTGCACGGAAGGGTTAATGGGATTGCAAGGGGTACAGAAGGGAAATCAATGAGAAAGACAGGTTACGGGGATGATGGGGGGAACGGGGATGAAATGGGCAACGAAGGGGTGAAGAGGGGTAAGGGTGAGGGTCAGACGGGGAAAGAGGGGCGCAAAGAAGGGAAGTGGGGAAGGAGCAGGTGTGGTAGAGGGAAGAACAGCAACGCAGTCAGCATCAAGTCAAACAACGCCCAACTCCATAAGAAATACCCACCTTTGAACCCAACACCATCATTATCCGACGTCTTACTAGCACCTTCAGTGATAATCCCATTACTCCCTTGCCAAACGGGTGATTTCACAGCAGCAGCAGTGATGTTGGTCATTCTACGAACAAACAACCACGGGTTAGTAAGAATGATAGAAACAACCACTGGAATCAGACAGAATTTAAACAAGAAACTCACAGCGACTTCCAAATAGCAGCCCCCGTAACATCCTTCAACACACTCAACCCTTCGATGTATTTCCCGGAATTATAGGTGAACAACCAACTTGCGGCTGTGCGTGTGCAATCGGCACCGCTGACGCCGTCTAAGATGATTCCACTGGAGCTGATTTGGAGGTTTTGGATCCATTGGGCACTGAGGGTGGCGGCGGCGGTGTAGGTGGAGTCGCCTGTGGTTTCGGCGAGGTAGGCGGAGAGGCTGGAGAGAGGGAGGGAAAGGGGGGAAGGCGAATGCGAAGGGTGAAGGAGAGAGGGAGCGGGGATGTTAGAATATGGAAAAGAAAGGAGATCGTGGGAGATGTATTGAAGACGTACGTAGTGTATAATCTACAATCGAATTAGCTCAACCATAATATCTTCAAAAAATCAAAAAATCAAAAAAGCACTCACCCAGTAGTGATCGAGTTGATGCCTGTATCATCACTTGTCGGACGCTATATGTTGGTTAACAAGTTTATGTTCAGAACCTATCTCCCAGCAACGAGAGGCGAAAAGGGGAACGAACGAACCCAGAAAACACCTCCAGCCATAGTTTCTACAAGAAAACACAAAGGTGAATAAAGATAGTCTCCTCAGCGAGGTCGGTTCAACGAGGACGCACCTCCATAACACGTCCCAGCGATCGTGAAATCCTTGTTCGGTTGTGTTCCTGCTTTAGCATCTGCCACCGAGACGACGCTACACATTGAGGTTGACGAAAAGGAAAGAAGTTCAGTCACATCAAAATCAAATATGTACACAACCTTTGAGACGTACTAGTTCGACACACGGGTCCAGATCGCTACGGCCATGGATAACATCGTCGAGTCCTGATGGGTATTAACGAACATCCCCAGCTGAGGGAGATGAAAACCGAATATCTTACCCCGTATGCTCTGTAGGCATAGTATGAAGCTGTTGCCCACCACCTGTTGGACATTACGATGTCAATACATGTAGAGACTATTAGAGATGGAGAAAAAGAGAGAGAGAGTGTGTGTGTGTGTGTGTGGTGAGACATACATCGCATCATCATTGTACCCATTCGGATCGAAGTTCGGGTACGTCTCGTAAGCCGCAGTGAGGCCATTGATGACTTGGTCCTTGTACACCGTCGAACTAGCTAGATGGTCGAAATTCGCCATAGAGGAGAAAACGTTGGCAGATTGCCAGAAGCCGATACCTATGTGACTGAGGCGATTAATTGATTGAATTACCATTCATAGGAGAGGGCGTACCATCGAACTGGCCATTAGACGTATCCAACTGGGGGAGGATAGTGTCAATCGCGGATTTTGCGATTGATATGCGTTCGGCGAGGAGGCGGGAGTTGTTGAATTCCTGGATACATATGATCATAACGAATCAGTCATCGAATATGGAACGAAAGAACGCCACTCCAACGCATACCCTCCATGTAGTCGGAACACCCAAATCCTGAGCGAACACCAAGCTCAAACTCGGGAGCAGACCAACGAAGAGTGCGAGGCGAGTCATGAATGATAAAATGTATGGATAGGTGGATGGATGAATGAACGTCAATTTATGAGCCTGAGGTTGCTCTGGACTATGGAGGCAAAGAGGGAGAGAGACCCAAAGGTGAAAAAGAAAGCAAAGGTGGCACGGACAGAAGAAGAATGAAATATAAAAGGAACGGTAGTAGTGTTTCAAACTTGGAACCCGAGCTTTTTAAACGAAACGCGTTACCGATATGTATACTAGGGTCGGAGTAGGTTTTGAAATTTCATCAGAAATATGTGATGATGTCTATGTAATGAAACGTTTATATTTGAAGCAGAGTTGTTTCTGTCGAGCTTTTGAAGCACGCCCATCGCTGGAGCCGGTACATGGCTGGGTACATGGCAGTACAACGGCACTAAAGCGCATGCGAATGGATATCTTCGAAGAACAACTTGGAGTTTGGAAATTGTAATATTGAAAGTCCAAAGAACCCCGATTCAAAAGGCAAGGAAACCAGGGGAGTACTTACAGGCTAGTACAGGGGAGCCAGAGCAACAGAAAAACTCGCGAATCGCAATAGCATCTAGCGTCGGCCGTTGGACGCATCCACCGACGGAAACACTAATTGCAATTTTGCCATCTAAAGCGAAATTTGCTCCGACGGACAGTGGAAACTGGTGGATGAATTGGCCAGAGTTAGTACGACGAAGAGGGATCTAAGGAGCCAAGCTGGATGAAAACGACAATGAGAACCGAGCTGAAAGCGGAGGAAAGTGGAGGACGGGAAGGAATTCTATACTGAGCACGATTTTGGATGGGCGTCGACGGGAAGATGGCGATGAAAATAATTCCCACGGGTCAACCACTCTCTGCGAAACCAACTATAGTTATTTACTGCTATATTGACTGTACAATATTAGTGAAACTTTTTACTTGCGATTCTCCCGAGCCATCAATATCATCTCAAGCTGTCTTGTCCATACGATTTTCCCAAGAGCCACCAAACGTACCAAATAATCACTCTTCGGTCCCTTCAGCTCGTCAGTATAGATGATAAAATCAAAATCTTCTTCTTTCAATCCACACTCGGGCGATAATCCCCTCTGATTACATTCAATTTCTCCAGTTTCTCCCATCTCAATCTCACCTTCTACCCCACCGCCTTCAACTTTCACATCAGACCCAACCGACTTCACCAAACTTTTCCACCTCACAACCCTCATCACCAACTTCCACCAAAGTTTCCTCAACTCCTCCACCACCTCTCCAACTTTATGTCCATGCGGGCCTCCTCCAACATTCTGCGCTATAACATAGAAACACCCTGGATCCTCCGCGTCGCCGAGCGTTCCCCGCGGTTTGACGGCAGCGACGGTAGAGGAAAGCGTATCGAGCATGTATAGGATTTTAGCGGTGATCACGCTCTCGGGGTGCCTGAGACGGACAACGAGAGTTCCTCCACCGGATTGAGATTGAGTGAGGGATTGGAACCCGAGCAGGAGTTGGGCGATGAGGTGGAGGTCACCAGACAATGAGAACGAAGAGGTGTAATCATCCAATATGACAAGGTTAAACTTCCTCGACGACGCTCCTGCCATTGTATGCCTGTTTGAATCCGGACCCTGTTTGAACCCAAACAACAACTCCTGCGGTGGTCTCTTCAAGTCCAACAACTCTGACGGAAAATTAGCAGCAGCAATAGCTTCACTCGACCCATAACCTAAACCTCCTTGAAATGATTCCTCGTTTCCATACCCAGACCAACTATTGAAGAGCCCCCGACGATTCTTCTCACCCGGACGACGCAGGTCTATCTTGGCCATATCAAGAAAGTATAGCTTGAATCTCGAATTTGACGACCGAGTGAAAGGAGCATAATGTTTTTGATGGCGTGCGTAGTACTCTTCGTGTGCGCGTTCACGTTCCAGCTGTAATGGAATTCCACGTTCCAACACCCCTTCTTCAAGTTTAACGGTCTCTGAAGCGAATACTGACTCCTGTGGAAGCGGTGATATCCCCACTCCCATAGCGAAAGCGTTGTTTTGCAAAATAAAAGAAGCGAATCCGCCTGGACGACATCTACGGCAATATGTCACGGTAGTCGGAAAAAAATTCACACATATCGCTGGCAAGAACACGAAACACTCACCCGACATCGAGAAAATAATACCCCTCATCATCAATGTGCGGTCCACGAAATATTTTCGAGAATCTGCTCACGATTTCTTGGAATACCTGTGGGCTATCTTCATCAGAAACTTGAACACCAAGTGATCCGTATCGATTGACCCGAGAGTTAGATTTTGGAAGCTTGTCATCGTCTCGAAGAAGTTGTCGTCGTTGACTGAATCCTTTCTGTTTATCTTGATTTCCGTGTCGGTCTCGTTCTTCTCGTCGTCCCCGTTCTCTTCCTCCTTGTCCCCTTTGTTCGGATTCTCGTTGAAAAACAAGTCTCGGAATTGTACCCTCCTTCCGGGCATTTGCTTGACTCTGTTGAAACCAGTATAAATACATGCATATATGCGTTGTACTAACCCCGGACTACTTATTCATCCAACCAACTCACCTCTTCCCAAATCTCAAAAATCTCTTGTAGCTCTTCC
This sequence comes from Lentinula lateritia, assembly GCA_028011325.1. Taxonomy (NCBI): domain Eukaryota; kingdom Fungi; phylum Basidiomycota; class Agaricomycetes; order Agaricales; family Omphalotaceae; genus Lentinula; species Lentinula lateritia. Next base: position 36,913 of record JANVFT010000024.1, on the reverse strand, counting down.
GCTCCGCACGCGATGAGTTGTTCCGTCAATGTCGACGTCCGCGTCAGAGTCTCGGTCTGCATCAAGTTCCAGTTGCTCCCTCCCATCTCCATCTTCGAATCCCGACATTCCCACCAGGCAACTTCCGAGCGCCGATTGAGTGCTTCATCCCAGTGTACAAGTTCTTGTTGTCTGTTGTACGACGACGGTACTACTACTCGATTAGATGGCGAATGACGATGATGATGTCCGAGTAGTGGTTTATTACACTTGGCAGAGCCCAAGGAGGATGAGGAGGAACCTGACCGTGACCGTAACTTGGCATTCGCCTCAACGCTCTGCCACGGACGCACCAGTACTCCCGACCCGTCACGATGAATTTGGTCATTGTCAAAATATCCTGAACCTCTCGGAGTACCTGCGATCCTCTCATTTGGAACCTCAAGCTGACGACGACCTGGGAATTCGCTATGGTCCCACTTGGGCTGGCCATCGTGATGATGGTACCGGTTACTAAAGCGTGAATGACGGTTGGAGACGTGGCTGATACTAGTAGAATCATTACGGGAGTTCCGGGACTGCTTGAATTGGTTGAGATGATTATTAGTGGGACTGGTTTGAGGAAAATGATGAGGATGGGGTCGCTCCCGCTTAGAAGAAACTTGTTCAGGTCTCGTAGGACCCAAAGAGGCAAAAGCAAAAGAAGAACGTGATTCGGAAGAAGGATTGTAAACCCTCGAATCTTGAGAAGAGCGTCCTAACGGGTGTTGTCGGTGTCCTGAGTTGTTGGCAGGGTTCTCGGGATGTGGAGAAGAATGCGGACCCACTACTGCTTCTTCTTGTTCTTGTATCTCGTACGGGTTCTCTGGTTTTGAATCGGAATATGGTCCTGGACAGTGACCGAAACCGTAGCCTCGACCTCCATCGTAGCTCGAGTACGGAATATTCAAGTTCAAATTTGGGTTGTAGCCTGAGTACGGCGAGTTCGCCATCAAAAACTTGAGTTCGTATATCTCCTCCGAGTCAAAAACACAACGTTTTCGATGCGTGTGGAACAAGGTCTTGGAAAGAGCAGAAAAACTTTTCAAATTTAAATTTTGTTTACCTTCGTTGTACGTAGGTGAATTAAATGTTTACATACATACAGACAAAAAATCTTCGGATCGACCGGCGAGGGCAACTTCTAGGGCGCCTCGCGGAGCTGGAAAAAATTGGAACGTTCCAGAGGGCTCAGGAGACCCAAATTAGGAATTTTTGTGCTGCATGTGCCGCCGATCTCCTCAAAAATAGAGGTACCGACAGCGCATCATTTCTGTCGGCCTGCCTAGCTCAATCGGATAGAGCGTCAGACTTTTAAAATTCCTCTGTTTCTGAAAATCTGAAGGCTGCGAGTTTGACTCTCACTGTGGGCTAACAAGTGATGGGGCTCTGTGGCTTTATTTTTTTTTCCTGGGGTGGCATTCTTAATGAGTCGTACTATGTGATATCTTAAACTGCTACATTTTCTTACACGCAAAACTTCGATTATGCGGCCCATCTATTGAGGAGGAGCCTACCAAAGGGGTACAATATGATCATGTCTCCACTCACTCACTCTTAAATCTTCAAACAGCTTCAGCAATATATTAACGTGAAAATTTCGCTTCTACCTGTATATTCAAGTCTTCTCTGCAACTAACTAGGTCCCTTCCCACTGAATCTGACCTATCAGATTCCATTACTTCTGGGGCTCTGATTGAGCAATGTCTGGACTGACTTTGCACCAATGATTTTTCCTTGTAATCACAAAAATCATCTCCGGCATCCGACATAAAATCTCTGAATAGACTGCAATCATCAAAATGACCTCGCCTCCATCTATCACTAACACCTCGACGACAAGGTGGAAGAAGGGCTTGAGAAGGCTCCGTTGTTGTCCCTGTTGCAAAAGCAATAGTGCCAGTGATTATTGTTGTTTCACCATTAGCTTGTGTCTCGTTGATTTCTCGGAGGTCAAGAAGGAACCGCGAGACCATTATGGAGGATAGACTATGTGATATCAGCGCTGGGATGATTAAACAACAGAATTAGGTCAATACTTACACAAGCATGAAATTATTGAGGATAGTACTGCTTCCTTGCTAAAATTTCAATGTCAGATATTGTGACTTTTTCATCTGGGAAGTGAGTATTCTAACCTGTGGATCCTGTGATCAAATTTCATCATTTCTTGATATCAAGCACCTGGAGAAAACTAATTCAAAAATCATACTTACAAAATAAAGTGCAATTGCGATCAGCTGTGGAACTGTCACGGCACTGGTAAAACAACATCGCTTAGTTGAAGCAAAAGGAGAGAGACTTAAATATATATACCCAAAGTAAAGGACACCTATATTGGAGCAAAACCTAGTCAGCAAATATATTCATCGACTGGAAAATAGAGGGACACGAACTCACCTGATCTTAGTATGTAAGCTGCAATGCGGGAGCTCTCTAACCCTTTCAATTTCCCGCCCCACTGAATGGTTTGGATCATCCTGATGGTTACAAGAACTAAGTATGCAGGGTGAAGGAGATATCTCGCAGTCAGCGATTCAAACTTGAACTTGTACTCCTTAATTTCTCGATAGTTCACTTACTGGTGGTGAGGACATCAAAACACGCCAGCAAAATGAACGTTGCGATAGTAGCTGAAGACAACTTAGTGGTCGGACACGAGTTGCATGATTGCAACAGATTTCATACATACATCTGCATATTATTGAATTATCAATTCATCTTGAGGCTTTGAATGGTCCCAAAGCAAAGCTTGCTTACAGCTTATCAGAAGACTGAGAACACGAGGACTGAACGCCTTGCCACTGAGAGGAATATACAGCAAAAAAGAATGAGATACCACGGCAGAGTCAGCTTCAGCTTGAACGACTCAATCACATATACACCGAGGTAGAAGACTTACAACATCTAGCCCAACAATGGCCACACCTAATGCACTGAGGATCACCACGAAGAGAAGTCTTCCATCCATGATGGCATAAACGCGTAAGGCAAACGACGCTGTGAAAAGACCATAAGCACTCCGACGAACAGGGGGGCACATAGTGTTATGTTGACGTACCAGTTATTGCAGCACGAGTAGGGATGAAAGAAGTGTACCAAAACAGTTGATACAGAGCATCACAGCTAAAATTTGAATGTCATCGAAAGAACTATGATATGCTCAAAAAATGGACATACTACATAGCAAATTAGATCAGAGGAAAATAACGAGCATGCAAGTGAAGACTATCTCACCTGCGGAGTGCTGGTCTTGTAGCACAACTCCCAGACCTGAAAAACAACGACAGGGTATCGGTTCATATAGTATATCACATTTGACCATCGAAAATTGGCACTCCAGACGAGATCCACCTCTCGTCCGAGATTGATGAGGATCTCATACGCTAGCACCGCTAAGTCCATAGCAAGGTCAAGTCAGTATATAATCTTCAAGGAACAGAAGGGACCAGAAAGCAGCGACACTTACTGGTTTTGGCATATGATGCATAGTTAACAATGCGACTGTCAAGGGTTTCCTGATAAGCTTTGCTGGTGCCACCATCACAAGAAACACCACAAACATTCCATTCTCCAGTGCAGCCAGGGTAGCCATAGCTCGGACAGACAAGTGAGGTGACGTTAAGAAGAGTTGGAACAGTATAGATCAAGAAGAACTTCAAGATAGGTAACAATTCCGTTCAAGTAAGAAATTGCTGTAGCGATAAGACGGTACCGTCTGGTATTGTCAATTCAGCTGATTGCAATTCGAACTGTTCTTGAAATAGATACCGGAAGAGGATTGAATGGTGGAAATGGAGTAGCGGGAGAAGATGATGGTTCATGACTTCAAATAAAGTTAGCAACAAGCAGTAACAATGTCTGTTCGCACTTTTTGATTCGCTTTCAGGGAGCTGTTCTTGCGATTTGGAATCGGCTTTCAGGGAGCTGTTCTTACAATGTTGGAATCAAAATCCAAAGATAGCAGGAGATATTGATTTACTCAATAGAGCGCGAATAGCCCAGCATTGCTGAAAAAACCACTGTAATTGCGGAGAGACGAAAGATCCGAGGACTGCAGGAGAATAGGTAGTGTCAGGTGTTGTCGGAAACCGCCCTTCGAAACAACAGCACAACGCACTACGTTGATTCCCTATCAACAATATGACCATCACCGATGCTACTATACAATCAACTTTGAATTTGAAGTGCTCGGGAAGAAATTCAAGAAAGTATCCAATGACCGGAGATCAAAAGCCGCATTGTACAAGACTACAAGTGCGTTTAACTGATATGCGAATACGACGTCGATGTTGCCGTAATTTGGACTTGATATCTACTTTTCCGAAAAATATCATTCTTGCGCCTACCGAGTAATCAGCAATTGTTCGACTGCTTTCAGTCATTGAAACTCACATGTGGTAAAGACTCTTCGACTTGCGGACCACCCATCTCCCGCTCCCTCTTCCTACTCACCACCTCGATAACTTCAAAGATGCAGCCCACTGTATTGAGAGAACCACAAAATTCCAGATCCTCTAGTTCCTTGGTCCCTGCTAGTGCATTTTATGGGCAGCGTCGCAGTACACGAGCACGAACGGAGAAAGAGGAGACGCGGAGACAATTCATGCAAGCGAGCCTTTGAGACAAGTCGTGTCTGTTGACGCAAGATCGCAATGATTCCATTCGGATTGACACTGCATGCTTTCCTGGTACCGCAAGGACTAGAAGCAGTCAAAAGCCAATAATCCAATAATAAGACGGGACGGGAGCAGGTTTTGCCTTATTCGTGATTCCAATGGCCGTACTCCGATCATAGGACGGGTTGGGGTTGTGCAATGGTTATATCTCGTCCAAGCACAACACAGACCAAGGCAGAAGGACAAGAAACCTGAAAGCATCGATTCAATGGGAATTTCCAGTGCATAACTAAGATTGAACAGGACACGTACGAGCAGCGTAACAAAACAGTTGAACACGATCGTGGCTGGTCCTATTCAGCTGTGCATTGGAATCTGATTGAAACAAACCCCGGCTTTCACGCGCGCATTTGAAGTACGAACCACTATTCCAAACTGAGAATCATATACGATTTTGTTGGAAGGAATTGGAAAAGAAAGATACGCGGATTCTCACGATAAGAAGGGCTTGTCTTCTGAATCTGTATCGGATTTTAATCGCAGTAATGGAACTACCATGGCTGAACAACATTAACGTAGTCATTTACTTGCGGAAGAACATTGAGCAAGAGATCCACCGACTAGTGCATTCGATATGGTGAACTTATCCTTGACCTCGCCTGAGTTATTTGGGTGCACGCTATCTTGATACAGAGCGTTTTCACGAGATACGCCGGGAGGAAGCGGGTTGATCATAACCTCTATAGCACAGCAAGGATGAACTTGGAATGAGAGCGCTTCCGATACTGGGTTCTTCAACAACTAAGCCACCAGAAGTCAATTCCCCATCACTTCGTGCGCAACGATCAATTCGTACTACTGGATGGGATCTTGATTTTATCCTCTACCCAAGAAGGAAGCTGCTCTAACGGCGTCTCTAGACCTTTGGAATCAATTCCTAGCCCGGTCGATTTAGCGTGTGCAGGGGCCATCCAAAAAATGGATAAGTACGAGTCGTCAATGGTTCAATTATCGAAATCTATTCAGGCCACCTACATTTGACGTTCGTCCAGACAGCAACACTCTTCTTTAGCTCTGATGGAAGCAGTTGGAACATTGTCTGACCAGACACAAAGGCTGTCGTCGCAAGAGGTACCTCTAGCCCATCTCCAGTGCCATCGTCGTAGCGGCATATCTGGTTAGGCCCTTCAGGGACACGTACGGCATACAGAGTTGTGACCCGTGGTGGAGAGAGGTCATAGAGCGCCGCGTCAATATGCCATCGATAAAATCTCGTGATCCCTCGACTTCGTCCTCGGTATTCTTGACAGAATTTCAGATGCCTCAATCTGGTTCCGGCAAGTCCTTCAAGGTTATGAATCACGCTGTTACCGATGAGCTAGACCTAGGGTACTCAAGAGATGGCGTGCAGAGCAGAATGAAGAATATACGATTCTTCGCTTCTGGCTTTCCTCCGTGACCATATATTTATTCATAATCGAATGCTGATCGAAATGTGGTCAATGAAATGATTGCACGTAATGAAGAATAAATCTGACCATTGTGAGGTCCAACTACTGCTGTTGGGGAGTGAGAATGTCACAAAACAGGAGCACTTCATGTTATTGGTACCCGCAAGGCTGATCAACACACCCCGGAATACTGATCCATCAGTGCAATGAGGGACATGAGATTTTGTATGTTCGTGGAGTCTGAAGAAGAGAATGTAACGGTTAAGTGCGACAGAGGGTGAAGAATGGAAGATAAGTATCCAGAATACAATGAGATAACGGGAATAGAGGAAAGGAGATAAGGGCAGTTTTGCTATAGGTGCCACGTATATCAGCAGAGGTGAACAGTCTGAATGATCTCGACCCCCACTGGGATCATTCACTAAGCACTAACAAATCGCGCGTGAAAGCTGTCACGGTAGAAACATCTCTAGACTCTGAGACAAATTTGATTGAATCCTGAATCTTCTCTGGCAAAAAGAGGTTCCTTGTAGTGTTACAAATCGCCAAGTACGAGCAAGGAGAGGTGTCGAACATTCAGGTCGGGTGTTACTGGTGTCACCTTGTGTCACCACAAGGTAGGCCCAGAATCTGATGATGAAATTGTCAACTTTTGCTCAGTTTTTTCGTGCACACACACGCGGCCTGATTGCTCGAGCGATATTGTCAGTGAGTTCCTACCACGTGAGGCACAGAAATATTTTGAGATGAAGCAGAGCAAGGTCGAAGAAACTTGGAAGAAGAATGAATAATCGCGAACTTACTGATACTTACTGTTATCCTACTATTGAGTAGCGAATAGGCTTACTCATTGTGGTCCCCGATATGAATCTTTGGTTACGAGGCACCAGTCTAAATTCGTCATCTTGTTCGAGCCGGCGGCGATCAATGCTGATTCAAGATACCATACTCCAACTTCCTTTTCATCGATTATCCTCTAAGTGACCATAATGTACAATTTCTTCGGCGCGGGCAAGGTTCTCCGAATGCGCTCGGAGGGTTTTGGTAAAATAATGTGTTGTTTGCGCAGTTCGGTGGGTCACCAAATCTTCGGCTGGTCTTCTATCAGTTTACGAGTATCAAGGAAAATTCCAGAGTCTACGGAGAAACAGCTGTTGGGCCCAGGGTACTACTATGCAGAAGCGAAGGTGCACTGTCGGAGTCTAGACTCGATCGCAGAAACTTGATCTGCGAAATCACTCTGCGCCGACCTGTATCCAAAGTGTTCACAATGAAGCTACCGGCTGGGTTTGGCTTAAGTAACTCTCGAGTCTATCGTCCTCTATAACCCCTCTATCCGCCTCGCTCGCAGTGGAATACAACCAAGGGACTCGGAAGGATTTTCTCAATGATGTGAGAGTTTCTCCTTGTGTGACGGACGTCTCGCATATCAGGAACTGCAGTAGCAAGCAATATCATTCCGATAAACTGAACTTCTAATTTTTCGCGTCTCTGTAATTTCGCTAACAACTCCATAGTCTTGCGAAATACCTTGTCGATATTGACTCAGTCAACGGGCCCTGTAAATCACTCAAAGAAATTGCATTCGTCCACCGAATGGACTCATATAAATACAACTAATGCGCAACAACTATCCCCAGCACTTCAGCAATGAACTCACTAATTCTCGTATGCCACTTTCGTCCTGCAAAAGAAATCATACACTAGCTCACGTCCTTCTCAAATGTCCAGGTAACTGGTGGCACAGGCTTTCTTGGCTCACATGTCGTGGCACAACTCTTGGAGAAAGGTTATCGAGTCCGATCTGCAGCTCGGTCTGCTACCAAACAACGAAAAATCTTTCCAGATAACCCAAACCTCGAGGTCGTTGAGATACCCACCCTCACTTCCGATTACACCGAGAGTTTGAAGGGTGTAGACGCAGTCATTCATATTGCAGCACAGTTATTCGCCAAAACTAATTCTGTAGACGAGATATATGAAGTTTGTCCTCGTATCTTCTCGGTTCTATACCGGCGGTTCATTTTGTCTTGCAGGCCGCATGTGACGGTACTATTAACATCGTTCACCAGTCAATTGATGCAGGTGTCAAGAAGATTATCATCACTGGAACTTTTGCGAGTCTTTTTGATAGTGAGGCTTTCATACAAATTTCACATCGCTCGTGTGCTGACTCTTCCCTAGCACAATTGAATACGGGATCTGGCTCAGAGCTGGTCACAGAGGAGTTCTATAATCCTGTGACACCAGAAACTTTCCATCGTGATCAGCCTCTGATGGCTGCATACCAAGAGTCAAAGACGCTGGCATCTAAGAGAGTCTGGCAAGTGGCGGAGAAGCATCCTGACGTCGATATCACAATCTGTGGGTCCACTTGACAGGCATTTCAGACAGCGCGGACTTTGCCTAATATGAATTTATCAGTGCTTCCTACACTCATTTTCGGGCCTCATGTGCCAAATTTTCCTGTTACAAACGCTCAAACCAGCATTGGAAGCAACTTCAACCTCATAAAAATTATCACCACAGGTACTGATGCCTACCCCACTTTTCCGCACGGGCATTTAGTCGACGTCCGTGACATTGCTCGTGCTCACGTCGCCGCCCTTTCTGTTCCTCCTATTCCTGGGCGTAAGAAGAGGTTTATCATTTCGAACACGACATTCAAGTGGAAAGACGTAGCCGATTTGATACGTCGAGAAAGGCCTGAACTTGCACATCGGCTTCCGAGAGAGGACATTGTACCTCCAAGGCAATCGGATGCTCCGCTCGATACCAGTTTCGCGGCAAAGGTTTTGGGATTGAAGGAGTATATACCATGGGAGGAGACAGTGCTCGCCGGTGTAGATGTACAAATTGCTTGGGAGAAGCGGAAGGACCTCTCAAGTTCCATCTGAAATTCAGAATGCACGGAAAATTCAAAGCATGTATTTCTACATTTGTCTGCTTCAAGTTGCCGTGGAGCGCATGCTCAAGTGTCGATTCCTTTCCTTCCTTCCACCGGTTTTATTTTTATGTATAAGAAACCAATATTACGATTTTATGTTCATCAACATCAATACAGTCAGACTATGATACTCGTGGGCTGACAGAGTAAAATGAAACCTGGAGAAAGGACGAAGGTGAACGGTGACCTTGTACCAAACCGGCGTTGATTGGGGCAGATCCTTGTTTTTCAGTCTTCCTTTTGTAAGTACAAAATTGGTAACAATTAGTACCCGGGACGGTCCTGAAAGACCATTCATCCAGTTTATCAGAACGGAGATAAGTAGCTGGGGATTACCTGTCACATACAGAGAACGAGAAACAAATGGAGATTATTTCGATCATCGTGCTGTCCGCTTGTATTTGCGCACTTAGCCTAGCTAGCCCAGCATTGAAGCGGACGAAAGTTCCACAGTTACAGTCATTCCCACGTCCTTTTAACATCCTACCTCCTTTAAACAGTGGCTTCGGAATGAGCCAAAACCATAGAATCTACCCTCGGACTTGTGGTTATTCTATGTATACGAGGCCCACCTTGAATATCTGATGCCTATATAGATAGATAATTACAAGGGTCTGTCAAAATTTGCTAACTTACAGCAAAACGGACCATCAGTCAATTATAAAGAAGAATCCTACAACATGGAATAAGCAGTAAGGTCATTGTTGAGCAGGCAAGGGGTGCATAGTGGTGACACTCTCTAGCACCATACCTGGGTAGTATAGCTTATAGTCTCAGTGAGGCAATCAAGATGAGAGAGAAGCGAGTTGGATTCCAGTACAGGACATAGCTACTTATATACATAAATGCATGACAGTATTACATAAGGAAGTACAGAGGAATCCGCATATGGTATATGATGTCAGTGTATACTAAGCATAGACTAAGATAACACATGACCGTATTAGTGACGTGTGAACAGCATAGCCGCGTTCAACACTCCCCCTTGCTGAGCAGCACAGTAAAGTACTTTGCTCGAAGCAATAGCAGTAGGCGTCAGGCAGGGCAGACAGCCTAAGGATTGGTGGACAAGTAAAACTCAAGTCCAAGCATTGAGTGGAATAGCTCAAATTTGATACACCCAAGATTCTTTGTGAGAAGATCTGCGGGGTTGTTACTGCCATCTACAAAGAATACTTGCACAAGACCACGTTCGACAACTTCACGGATATAATGATATCGGATGTCAATGTGTTTCGAGTGTTTGCTAGTGACAGGATTTGATGCCATGAAAATGGATCCTTGATTGTCTCCAGCAATAGGAATAGCGTCAAGCTTATAGCCTAATTCCTCAAGTAGATTGTGGACCCAAACCACTTGGCGGCTGCAATCAGACAATGCCATATACTCAGCCTCTGTAGACAAGTGAGCGATTGTTTTCTGCGCATGGCTGGTCCAAGAGAAGATGCCATTGGCAAGCTTCATAAAATATCCAGTCTGAGACCGGCGAGTATAAGGATCGGAAGCCCAATCCGAATCAGTCCAAGCACTGAGACCAATACCCGATTCACCATTTTGGCTTCACCAAGATCTCTGCATTCTCAGTGTGACATGAATTTCTCTTTTAGAGAAGCTACAAGTTTCTTGTCAGGTCCAGCGAAGAGTGCGTCATCAACATAGATGATGGCGATGACTAGAGAGTCATCTTTACCTCGACGGACAAAGATACCTGTATCAGAGCTCAAGCGTTTAAAGCTGAGTGTTTTCATGTATGAGTCCAGTGTTTGCCACCAGACAAGACCTGCTTGTTTTAGTCCATACAGAGCTTTGCGCAGTAAGAGGACTTTATCCTCTTTGCCTTTGATTTGAAAACCTTCAGGCTGTTCCATGTAGATAGTCTCATGTAAGACGCCATATAGATAGGCATTTCGAACATCGAGTCCAGTGAGATACCAGTTGTTCAGCGCAGTCAAGGCGAGCAACAGTCTAACAGTTTCAAACTGTACTACAGGAGAGAAGACTTGGTCATAATCAAGACCTTCAATTTGTGAGAACCCTTTGACAACAAGGCGTGCCTTCTTACGACTGTCAGATTTGACGTCGAAGACCCAGCGGTTCTTAATGACCTTTTGGTCTGCTGGACGATCCATGAGTTCAAAAGTGCCATGCCGTTTGAGCGCTTCAAGCTCTTCTTGGCAGGCCTTAAGCCATTCCTCACGCTCAGCCTTAGGTAGGCGAGTAATATCCTTGTAAGTCCATTCACGGACGTTCTCAGAGCCTTTCAGCTCCCCCTCAAAGGGAACGGCCTTAGCCATGAGAAAATATATTAATTCAGCTCCCCCTTCCCGACATAGTCTGATCAGGGTGTTAGCTTCGTCACCGGGAGTGACAGAGGGTTGTTCTCCATTTTCAGGAGTAGGATGCTCAGTACTAGGTCCGGGAACCTGTTCTGGCTCAGGGCGCTCTTGCTCAGCCGAGGAGCTACCTGACTGTGGAGCTCTTGCGCGTCTCTGAATATCCCTCTTTGGTCTCTATACCTGTTGTTCCGTAGGAAGTTTACTGCTGCTTCTAGGATCACCGGTAAGACGAGTAGGTGGTCTCCGCACACGACCTGAACGTCTTGGTTGCTCTTCAGCAGGAGGTTGTTCATTCCAGGGTTGTGGCGGCGGACTAGGATCTCGCGCTGGCTGTTCAGCTGGCGCAGGCGGTGCAACGTCTTGCTCCGGATCCTGTCTCCTTTGGGGAGTAGTAGGTTGATGAGATGAAGGAACATCATCATCATCAGATGGAGGAATTGGATCTTTAGGATCTGGGTTGCAATCTGGTAGTCGCGTAGAGCGATGACGCTCTGAGGCTTTACAACGAGGAAATAATTTCTCATCGAAGACAGCGTGCATAGCAGTGAACATTGCATTATTCAACCGCATGTAGATATTTCCGTGTTCACCATCAGAAACTCCGAGATATGTCATCAGTTCTGACCTGGGCGATTGTTTGTTTACCCGTACTTCTTCATGAAGATAGACGTACGCGCCACAGCCAAAGACACGCAAGTGATCTATGCGCGGAACTTTGTTGTACAAAATCTCATATGGTGTCTTCCATTTGTGACGACGCATAGGAGTGAGGTTATACACGCACACAGCATGTTTAACAGAGAATTCCCACCAGGATTCAGGAATACAGGCTTGAAAGCGCTGCAGTTCACTTTTCTCAATAATAGTCCGGATAAACCTCTCGGCTCGTCCGTTCTGCTGGTGAATATGAGGAGATGACCATTGTGCTTTGATACCTTCGTTCTTAAAGAACTCATCAAGTGCATTGGATCTAAATTCTCCGCCACCATCAGACATCCATTCCTTGACGTTAGTCTCGTATAGATTTTTGACTGAGGCAATAAATTGCTTTATCACCGGCAGAGATCTGCTCTTCTTTTTCAAGTGGCAGAAGAACCCAAATGAAGTATAGTCATCTATGAAGAAGATCGTATACTTGTACTTGTGGTACGAAGTGGTAGGCCATTCTTTGAGGTCTGAGTGAATGAGCTCAAAGGGACGTGATGCCCGATGAGTAGTTGGCGGAAATGGACGTAAAGTCATCTTTCCCTTGGCACAACCTTCACAGAGATCTTCCTCATGGGGAATGCTGAAGATGGGAACACCTTCTGCATGTTTCCTCAGTTGAGTGAGTGCTTTGCGCGATGGATGACCCATTCGGCGATGCATGGTAGTGTAGTCCACTGAGTGGATCACTAGGTTTACAGCCATAGGCTGTGGCGAATAATCTTTGAGAATATAGATTGTATCGCTGTGAGTTCGTGGTTCAAATGACAGGAATAAACCATCTTTGTCCCAGAGGTCAACTTTGTCTGCGTTGCCACGAACAGTTTTGCCATCTTGTAGGAAGCGTCCTTGTGCTATAAGGCAATGACTCAACTCCTTCATATAGAATACTGGAGCGATCCGTGCCGAATGCATGCGACCTCTTACATCCTCGAAATGTATCAAGACAGTCCCAACGCCAGTAATGTAGGCAGTTGTGGTTGCAGTTGCTATAAGAACTTTTTCCTCAAGGTCTTCATACTCAATGAAGTCACTCAAGTCAAAGGTAGTGTGTTCAGAACAACCAGAGTCGTTCATCCACCATTTGGGTTGGTTCCTCTCTTTACCCTTACACTTCTTGCACACAGAGTATGAAACATCATGTACACAAAAATGTTCTTTGGATATATACTTGACATTGATACGATAATTATACAAGCGGGACAAGAGATCAGGCTTAAAGGCCGACTTGCATGTCTTCGTCACTGCGACCGATGAAGGTGCGTTAGTATATCTCGTATGATCAACATCAGAGGAGGGTACTGACCCCATGGTGTCCATGAATCCAGTGATTGCCAAAATTTCACGATCCAAGTTGAAATTCATCAACTCATCAGGGTCAAAAGAGGCAGTTCCTGGGACCTCAAAGTCCATAGGAGGAGATGGGGGAGGCGGCGTAGGAGCCTTGTTGCCATCCTCAACATCATTCTCAGAAGGCAACACACGGGTGCGCTTCGTTGGAGGATCAGAAGAACCTTGCTCATTGTCACTACTATCTAACTCCGAAATGTGTCCAGATGGCTCAAGGGCACGAATGACTTCGGCAGTCGCACGGACGCCAATATCATGGGCACGTTGAATGGCCATCCTTGTCTTCTTATGAAGACAAAGGGACGTAGCATTGTGAGGAGGATTGTAGGGAGGATGGATAGAGTGCTTGCACACATCTGGGACGGAAGGAGTAAGATCGGTACGTACCGGACCAAAGTCAACAGTACTGCCAATTGGACTGAAGTCCATAGAGTCTGCATCAGCTTGTGCAGCGTTTGCATTCCTCTTAGCCTTCTTGTTCTTTCCATTGCCACGCTTACACTTCTTCTTGTTGGAGTCGTCGTTCCCATTCTGTCCCTTCTGCTGCTGGTTACTATTGTTACCATGCTGCTGTTGGGAGAACTTGGGATCGTTTCCCTTGCGATGAACGTTCGAAAACTTGTTCGCGTTCTGCGGTTGGGAGTTGCTAATGGTGTCTCCGCTGAAAGCGTTCATAACTGCGATATGAACTTTGGCAAACGTCAATTCCTTGAGCTCCTCAGTACCGAGTTGAGACATAATCTGGACAACGACAGAGTAGCGTGATGGAAGCTTAGATAGAAGAATCAGAGCTTCGAGGTGGTCAGGGATGCCAATGTCAGCATCATCCATACGGGTGAAGAACATGCCAATGTCAGTCATAGCTGTGAGTGGGTTTCCCTTGCATGGGACCTTGACGGCCATGGCGGCAGCAAAGTCATTAAAGACTGCGCCTAGACCTTTGACCTTGTAGGTTTTCTGCAAGAATTCCCACAGTTTCTTAGCCATGTCACCTCGTCCTTAGCAAGGGTGCAGATTGACGGAGAAAGGCGGAGGCGGATGTTTCCAACAGCCTTAGTGTCGGTCTCCTTCCAGGATTTGAGGTTATCGTCATACTCCTTCCAGGCTTTGACACTGTCAAGGTCTGTCGAATCAAGTGGAGACAGCTCGGCAGGCGGGTCGGAGATAATGGCAGACCAAAGCCCTGTGGCTTGGAGAAAGGCTTCCATTTCAGAGATCCAGGTGTCGTAGTTATCACCTTTAAGGGTGGTGGTAACAGCGGTGAAGAGTGCAGAAGACATTGTAATCTGGGTAGTATAGCTTATAGTCTCAGTGAGGCAATAAAGATGAGAGAGAAGCCAGTTGGATTCCAGTACAGGACATAGCTACTTATATACATAAATGCATGACAGTATTACATAAGGAAGTACAGAGGAATCCGCATATGGTATATGATGTCAGTGTATACTAAGCATAGACTAAGATAACACATGACCGTATTAGTGACGTGTGAACAGCATAGCCGCGTTCAACAGTCATGAAATTTGCATCAGTAGTAACATGTAGGCTATGTGTACCTGACACAACATAGATAAGAGTACAGGATGTAATGTGCATGTAACTATGCTCTCTTGAAGACGAAAACAGAGAATTTCCTGTATTTACATGTCACAATCACACCCTCCTAAAGGAGTAATCCAATTAAAAAGGACCTCAAGCACATGATCTTATAAATGGAATCACGGCCAATGTGACGACTGTTCAAAGGAACACAAATGCACTGATAAGAGCATTTTGAACTGATAGCTTTCATCGCACACAATACTCTTCTAAATCAATATATATAAAACATTCAGAATGTTCATTGAGCTATGTATCCACTTTCAGTCAGCTCAGATTCCCTGTTAAACCAACAACCATTGATTCCGAAGTGTAACTAGATTTCACTGTTCAAAGGACGTGGGAATGACTGTAGAGTCTAGAGAGAATGTAGAGGCGCAACTGATCAAAGCCTCCTGGTCCCATTCTCGCCCCGGAGTTCCACGGTTTCTTCAACTTGTACGGTTACCACAAAATTGACAACACGAAATCAGAAATCAGCCCAGGTGCGAGTTTCAATGAACCTATCGGTGACAGTAGCTTGTGTCAAGTATGCGATTCTAGATCATGAAGCGGTAGAAAGACATAGAGGACAGACGTCGCGATGTCTGCGTACAACGGCGGTATATTGGTTCTGTGAAAATGTCTTTCAGGCTCGCTGATGTCATTCTACTGCCATTGCGAAAAAGCTGCAGTTACATTCCTACAAATATCTGACTATCTTGATGTATCCCTCACGCCCACTTGATGATATCCTCGTTCGACGGTCCGATAGGATCCTCAGATGCGGCAAGATTACATTGATGATAGACGCGAACCTGATCTGGTTGCAGTGTTCCAACAACGGTGTGAAGGACTCCTCGATTGTGAAAGATTATCAAGTCCTTGTCAGTCCTATATATGACATAGTAACACCTGAATGATCACTTTCAGTATGAGATCCAGTAACCACACACCATTTATGGGGATACACCAACTATTATCAAATATTAGAATCTGGTGGCTACCAAAATAGGTACGTGAAGATACCCACACTCGGTGCAATGGCAGGTCTTTGCATTCGGTATAATAAATCCCTGACCTCGCTCAATTCTTTCAGATGAGCGCCATTTGGATACAGAGCGTTTTCACGAGATGCGCCGGGAGGGAGTGGCTTGATCATAACTTCTGTAGCACAGCAAGGATGGACTTGGAATGAGAGCGCTTCCGATACCGGGTTCTTCCATGACTAAGTCACCAGAAGTCAATTTCCCTATCACTTCGTGCGCGATGGTCAATTCGTACCACTGGATGGATCTTAATCTTATCCTCTACCCAAGAAGGAAGTTGCTCTAACGGCGTTTCTAGACCTTCAGACTCGATTCCTAGCCCGGTCGATTTGGCGTGTGCGGGGGCCATCCAAACATATGGATGTGGTGCATCTAAGTACGAGTCGACAGTGGTTCAATTCTCGAAATCTATTCAGGTCACCTACATTTGACGTTCGCCCGAACAGCAACGCTTTTCAACTCTGATGGGAGCAATTGGAACATTGTCTGACCAGACACAAAAGCTGTAGTCGCAAGAGGTACCTCTAGCTCGTCTCCAGTTCCATCATCGTAGCGGCATATCTGGTTGGGCCCTTCAGGGACACGTACGGCATACAGAGTTGTGACCCGTGGTGGAGAGAGGTCATAGAGCGCCGCGTCAATATGCCATCGATAAAATCTCGTGAATCCTTTAACTTCGTCCTCGGGACTTATGATGGTTTTGTGAAATGTTTTGTGAGTCAGATGCTTCAATCTAGTTTCGGCAAGTCCTTCATGGTTATGTATCATGCCGTTACCGATGAGTTGGACCTGGGGTACTCGAGGGATGGCGTGGAGAGCAGAATGAAGGATGGATGATTTTTCACTCTCTAGCTTACCTCCGTGACCATATATTTCAGATTCAGGATCGAAAGCCTGTTAGAAAATTGTGGTTGAAGAATAGCTTGCACACAAGCAGGACGGAAATCGACCTTCGTGAGCTTCAGTTGCTGTTCGGGAGTGAGGACCACATCACGGAAGAGGAGAACTTCATGCTATAGGTGCCCATTATAGTTAACACTCTGCGCGAAGAATATGCCGATCGATACATACTTGGTAAAGCGTCTGCTTGATATCTTCCAGTTGCTCGAATGTGCAATTTCCAGGATGGATACCCTTCACTTCACGGCCAAAATTGATGAAATGCGACGGTTCTGCGCTATCGGGGAGAGGCAAAGGCTTTAATTCGATGGTCATCGTAATTGAAGTATAGCTCGTTAACAAAAGGGGGAGCGAGGAAGAAAGCCCTTAGTCACAGGACCGATTAAGACATCCATTAAAGTGATGTCCACCTTAAAATACAGTAATTCATTCAGATTAGTACTAACCGCACCAGATAGCACCAGATCTATACCTAAATACCATGTGAGTTGATCAGACATTTTGCAATGTTGGCGCAGCGAATTACTTCAGAACTCTAGCACTGTGGGGATGAGCCAATGTCTTCGCGGTGAAAATAAAGAGAAAATGCAAGGATTTTTACCAAAATTCGTCAAAAATCCTGAGCACGAATTTTTAAACTTTTCGTGTGGCGATTACAGTCATCTACCATCATTTGGGACACCACCATCAAATGGGACAAATGATGTTTTACCATGATCTATAGCTATTCTGGTTTCGGAATTTTTCGAGGCATGCAGTAGGATAACCCCTTCAAAGTATTAGCTACTCAGATGAGCATGTATTTGCATAGTCCCATCGTAACACTCAGAAAGTGTCATTATGGGATGAAAATGAAAAATGTTTTGATGATTGCCATTGTTAAACTCGAGATGTGGTCTTATGGCTTGGTAAACATAATGATATTATCATTCAACACATTTTCCAACCTTCTAATACTATATATCGTGGTATAGCAACATTCAGGTGAGGTGGAAAGAGTTGAGCAGGCGGAAAAGCACTTGAATTACGGCTTAATTACATCAGATGGATATAAATAATTTCCTAAATTGGTTTATCTTACATCTTATCAGTGCATCCCAAATGCTCGTTTTCACTTGATAACAGATTTTCATACTGATTAGACCTTGGCACAACTATCCCTCCCTCGATAATGTATTTAGGGTAGTAGAAAGTTTGTATAAATGCTCTCATGAATGCCGAACATGCGAAAATACTCATAAATAAGGTGTACATGATGAAATTTTGGTCGGAGAGATTTGGTCATCCCAAATGGTGGTAGATGACTGTATTGTGAAGCTATCGTGAATTTGGCGGGGGGCCGTGCTTATTTTGAATTATCTTTTCATAATTTTACCATAACATCAGCTCAATTCCTTCAAAATATCTGCTGCCATATTTTTGTACATAACCTCGAGATAAAACCCACATTTTCGCCTCGAGGAAATCGGCTCATCCCCGCAGTGTCTAGAAAGAATGTAGGATGATACTGTGGACGATTGATTGTAAGAGAAAACACAACGTGGCAACGCGACGCTTGAAAGGCACATGAGACGGAGCTCCGGGACGGAAAACTAAATTTCCAGCCTCCGTTTCGATTTTGATTGTGAACACTTACTGGCCGTTATGCTTCTCTTACGCCCAACAGCTATCGCTCAAAGGACTTTCAAGTTTTCAACACGAAAATATGCAATAGAGGCTGGACAGGTAGCTCTCATATAAAGTTATCCGGAGATTCCGCTATTCATCAAGAACGAATAGCTACGGAAAACCGGCCTCTATGATTTTCATGTTGAAAACAAAGCAAAAATGGTACCCTTTGCTGGGTACTCAATGCCTCTATCATATGGAGATGTAGGGCAGGGTACACGCCAAACGTTCTCCTCATACAAATTTGTCTAATATTCATCACAGTCGCCAGCCATAACCATGTTCGCACTGACGCGGGCCTCTTCGATGTCGGGCACATGGTTCAGTCAAAGTGAGCTTTACACTGTACTGTCGTCTAGTCGCTTATGTCAATAATCCCCTTTAGCTTCCGGGGCCCAACCGCGACACAATTTCTAGAATGGTTGACACCGTCCTCATTGTCGTCTTTAAAACCGTACAGTTCAACTCTGTCAGTCATCTTGAACGAGAAGGGTGGTATCATAGATGATACAATAGTCACAAAGCACGCCGAGGATGCATTTTATGTTGTCACGAACGCTGGACGGAGAGATCGTGATTTAGCTTGGTTCACAGAAAAACTGGAACAGTGGAATTCCACTGAACATGCAAAGAACGGCCCGGTAGAAATGGAGGTTTTGGAAAACTGGGGCTTGATTGCCTTACAAGGTACGTGAATCACCTCGACCTATAATTCTACCGGCGCCAATTTCTATCTCATAGGACCAAGGGCTGCATCCTACCTTCAAGCCCTCACTTCCTTCGACCTTCAAAAATTAACATTCGGCACCTCTGCGTTCGTTCCTTTGGAAGGTTTCAATCTCCATGTTGCCCGAGGCGGATACACCGGAGAAGATGGTTTTGAAATATCCATACCGCCATCGGAAACTGTCGAAGTCGCAAAAATACTTTCAAAATACCCTGTCCAACTCACGGGTCTTGGTGCTCGAGACAGCTTACGTCTGGAAGCGGGCATGTGCCTTTATGGTAATGATTTGGACGAAGATACAACACCTGTAGAGGCTGGATTGTCTTGGGTAATTGGTATGTACCAATATCATTGATGACATACTTCTACTCAAAACCAACAATGACAGGGAAGGAGAGGAAAGAAAGTGGTGAATTCATTGGCGCAGAAGGTGTTCGAGAACACCTGAAGAACGGTCCACCCAGACGGAGGGTAGGGTTTATAATAGAAGGGGCACCTGCTAGACGTAAGTGGATTTATGATGTTTTCTGTTCAGTCAAACCGACGCTGATTCCCTTGTTCTGGCAGAGGGAGCTAAAATTTTCTCAGGTACCGAACAGATTGGAACAATCACATCAGGAATTCCTTCGCCAACACTGAACAAAAACATCGCTATGGGATACGTTAGGAATGGTTTCCACAAGAAGGGTACTGAGCTCGAGGTTGAAGTGAGAAATCGTAGACGCCAGGCCGTGGTTACATCTATGCCCTTTGTCAAGCCTAATTATTGGAGAGGATAATAGCGTATCTGGGATAAACTACAATAGCCCATTAGTCTCTTCCCTCAGATTTCATTGTTTGGGTTCCCAGATCCTGACACATTCATTTCGAGTATGTTCTTTGAGAGGAATGAGTGCATGAATGGTTGTCTATGTTCATCAACAGTGACTACATATTTTGATTCCAGGTATTTCTCGCTCATAATCCTTGTCCAGTATTCTTGTATCACGAATGATATGTCAACTCGTGGAGGATGGAGAGTGAATGACATACATACCGGAAAGGCACCTATCAGTTTATTGTTTTCCACTTTGAGCGTGGTGTGATCATCGCACAGTTCTCCAGATACCTTAGGGGCTTTCTCCCAAGAGACCCACCCAGTGTAATGCTTGGTCACCGTCTGTGGCTTTATTCTCAACCCTGAGGTAGTTGAAGGCAGCTCTGGGGTGAAATTGACCTCGACAGTGAATTTCTGTTTGCTTCCTAGTGCATTCGGAGCAATCTGACCCCAGTCAGAGACAATGAGACGCATGCGGCCTGACGGGTCCAAGGCAGCTTTGATTAATAATTTCACCGCGTTTTTGACTTTCACTTTCTGAGTCTTGTCTTTATTACTTGTTCCGATGATAGGGTATGGACTGTCGAATTTAACCTTAGCTTTGAAAGTAAGGGAAGCCCGGGGGCGTAAAGATTGCAAGGTTGTAACGCCGGTTTCACTGGAGTCAACTGCAAACGGTCCCTGTAGAGGGGTGCATCAAGAATTAGTTGATAATACTGTTCCGAGACGCAATCCTCACAAGAGGTGCAGCGATCGCCAACGCAATCGAGAGGAGACCCAGGATCAAAAGGGAGTAGAATTTGGTGGCGAAACTAAGCATAGTGGGATTAGGCTTGTGAAAATTTCCTGCTTGTAGAACGGAACGAATGTCAAATAGATTTTCGAGTAAAAGGCGGGATGGAATACCAAGAAAAGAAAAATGAAGTCGCAGATGAGACACAGTTTCACTTGGAGGCTTTGTACAGCAAAGCAAAGAGCGGGGAGGGAACGAACAACACCGGCCAGCGGCGGAGAAAAGGGTAAAGAACTGAGGAACTACTTAGTGGGCAGAACACTTTAAATTCTAAATGAGGCTCAGGGGCGAAATCCTATGTATCCGACGGATTAATTTCTTGATCTATAGAACTCCTACGGTCGTGTATATTCAAGAACAAAGACATATTTTATTCATAACAGTGATAACTAGTGTACCCCTCTGGGGCCCTACACCTTGCTTGGCTTTGTGTTTAGGATTATCACAGTCATAACAATCATTTTCTAACATTATCTTTCACTGTATGTTATAGCTTCATCAGCTGTTGCACCTCTGCAAAATGTATAATCGGATATGGAGCATCTGCAAGACCTGGATATTCGGCTAAGGGCTGAGAGCAGATCCCAGCAGATCCCAGTGCTGAAAGCACCAAAAGCAACATGCTCTGGGTGCTTTCACTGCTGGGAAGTGCTGTCAACCGCTTTCAGACCCTTAGCCAAAAATACAGGTTTTGCAGATGATGGGATCATGGAATTAACAGCACACACCTCAGATTGCTTTGCTTTGCTCATCTGCTCAAAATTATCTCAATGAAGCAATGGTAAAGAAAGACATGTTGAGTTAGTGCGTGTGTGACCACATGCGAAATGAGGCAGTACTAAGCTGATCATATTCCAAACCAGTGCCCAACTTGTAAAGCAGTGAAAAGTATACGGATTTGGTGCAATCTGATCTTGGACCGTGGTAAAATCTTCACGCGCGCTAATCGGAGTGGTATGCCAAAGGACCTAAGCAAGCAAGGTGATCTAGTGATAATAGTATCCGTTTCACATAAGACTACGATGTGACCTCTTTGCGCTCCCCAATCGACGACTCGACATCGCTCTCTTTCTCTTCCTCCGCATCCTTCTCCTGTGGCAGAACCAGATTCATTGTCACCGCAACAATCCCTGCTGCGAGGACTACATTTAAATGTAAGATCAGTTTTCGGACGACGACTTGTGATATAAGAGAGGGAAGCGCGTACAAGGAGTGCTTAAAATGATAGTGATTGAGTTGAAGAGACCTTGCAGGCCACTGCTGGGATTGTTGACGCCATTGAACAGTTCAGTGAAGATTTTTGGAACAAGCAGATCCCCAATGCCGAATGACATGGCCGCCGCGAGGACAAATCTATCTCTACGGGTGAACTGCATCAATGCAAGAACCCGAATACCAGACACCTAGGATGCAAGAACCAAAGTCACAAATCGACACCTCAATTGTCGATGAGTCTTACCACAACAGAAGCAAAGAGGAACGTCGTGACACCGCCAATGACCGGATTCGGGACTAGGTAGTGCGATGGGTCATTCAGAAATGTGTGGACTCTCGCGAAACGGAGCGCTCACTAGCAAGGAAAACGCCAGAGATTTTGCCTAATACACCAAAAAGGATGAGGAATGCGCAACACCATCTTCCAGCAGACCGATTCGCGCAGCGTGTCATGGCGATTACACCATTATTCTGCAACTGAAATGAGATTCATATGGAATGAGAGAATGTTCTGAGCTCACCTGAGCAAAAATTGATAACGGAGTGACCGTGAATAGAGCTGAGAGGAACCCCCCAATACCATCACTCTTGGGATTTGTGAGTTGTCCAAGCTTTAACATGAAAGGAAGAGAAACACGTTACTTACCAAGACCCCTCCTTGCACCCGGGAGTCGAACTCAATTCCACGTACGTCCACGCGAGAACATTCCGCAGATGCGGTGATGTCGCCTATTGCTTCCATGGCTAGAGAGACTAAGGAAAGGGAACTGTCAAACGTCGAAAAGGAGATGGTTGACTGATTAATCACCATATACTGCTAACACTAGGAACGAAATTAGACCCAGGATGATAAATAAAAAGATCGCATTAGCTTACTTGGAAGGATGGCGGGAGGATATACACCGATTTTGAAAGTATGAACCCTTGGAATATGATTCAGGAACGCAAAAAGAGAATATATAGAAGAGAAAATTTACCATAAGAAGGTGATTGGGGGAGCGCTAGAGATACTGGAGCCATCGATATAGCCAGTGGCACCCGCGACGATGCATCCAACGGCCAGACCGACAATAATACTGATGTTTTTGAGGAATGGCGAACCGAACATTTCTGTGAGCACGATGCTGATGAAAGACAAGAACCCAAGTCCGATGAATTCAGGTGAGCCCCAAGGTAAAGGCCTTGGTGCTAGAGTAGTCGGACACAGCGCGTAAATACCGGTTGGGGCTGTCTGACAGTTGTTCGAGCCTCCGCCCCAGTTTGGGACACCAGAGCTACCAATAAGCGATGCTCCGATCAATAAAACGACAGTTCCTGGAGGGGAGAAGTTGAGGAGGAGGTCGATGTTTCAATCCGGAATTGTGTATACATACCGGTAACCAGTGGAGGGAAAATACGCTTGAGGACACGAGGAGGGATGAACGCGAGGAACATTTCAAGGAACGAGCAGATAAGAGATGTTCCTGCCATTCAACAAATGAACATCGCGTTTGAAAATGAAGAAAGATGAACTAGAACGAACCTAACACTTTACCGTAGGCATCTGGACATGCATTACGAACCACGGTGCCATCGGAGCCCACAGTTGAGGTACATGTTCCATCTTGATACATAGCGTCGAATATCTATAAAATATAAACATGGCACCTGGAAGTACTGGATATTAACGTACAGCACTCGCGGTAGATAGTGTTGCAAAGCTGGTACCAACGACTATTTGCAATATGTTATCATTGAATGAAGTAGAATGCAATAAGACACTCACCACTTATCAAACCCGTTCCCAAGTAGTATCCATAGAACAAAGGGGTCCGAGATATTTGAACAAGGCTGAGAATACCTGTAGCATCAATCAGTAATTGGTTTATTATTGTGATTTTGGACGCACCACATCCAATCAAAGACGCCGATATCATGTACGCCGAGGTGGTACTGTCCAGATTCAACGATCCTGCAAAAATAATTGGCGGCGTGATCAAACCTATGTACGTTCTATGAGCTAGGAGATTCCAGATGCGCATTATGCCAATGGGACACATACCAGCAAGCATGGCTAAAGCATGCTGAAGCCCGCTAGAGATCGCCAGAGCCAGTGGAAGATCAGCGTCTAAGCTGTAAAACGGAGGTTGTTTTCTTGAAGCCTTCGCGCTAAAAGGTAAGGCCGGAATACAGAGCCAGGCGTAGTCATAGTCTCCAAACCACCCATCCTTCGTTGTAACTTTGCGCTTTGCGAATGCAATACGTTTTTTGAAAGAAGTTTGGCCTGGAGATTCCGTTTCAACTTGGCTTTCGAGAGTATTTAGATTGGGAGGGTCGATACTCTCAGGCTGGTTCTTCCGAAGCGACGAAGAAGACATGGGTAAATCAGTCCAAGTAATCTCGTTGTTCTGGGAAATTCAAACTCACAGATGCAGCCATATGCCCATCAGTACTAATAACGATCCAATTGAATGCTTATCGAAGGAGCGAGATAAGCCTGTAAGATAGTTTGAAAAAGTTTGACATTTCATTTCATGAACATGTAAATCATGAAAAAAACTTCCGAGACATACCTGTTATCCTCGATAAGAATTTCATCGCCGTGGCATTTGGAGAATGCACATTTTTTGGAGACAGAAGGAGCTCGAAGGAGTTGCGTATAGACCGGCGCTCGAACGGGAGAGACAGGTATACTGTTACGTCATCAAACAATGTCAAAGCGAATTCCGGGCGCTCAAGCTATCTTCTACTGTTACTTCGACCTACAACATCGACCTTCAACCTAAATATTTTCTGTAGTGACTAAGCACACTGCTGGTTCCAGGATAATGAACTTCGCTACCCGCCCTCAGGGGAGCGGTTTCCAGTCCACTGCTTTGCCTCGCTGACAATGGTCCTGTGTGCGTAAGTATTCGAATTTGATTTATTGCCTATATCCCTCCGATCTACCTCAAGCTCAAGATTCATGTCGAAAATTTATTCACACCTTTCGAAGAGAGTCAATTTCAGAAAAATAAAAATTCTCACTGTGCGCCGATGAAATCTAGCATTTTCAATGTCGAACCCGCTTCCAGATGCTGCTCATCATGATGAGTGGGTTCATACATGCCATCGCAAAAATTCGCAACGAGTATAGGCCACGCAGCGGCTTGATGAATGTCTCCTCCAGGGCGTAAAAAACAAGCTGGCACTTCCAGCAGAAATTATTCTACCGAACCCATCAAGCGATGCTCAAAACTGGAAGCAATGATCTGGAATAGAATACGGAAGCGCGATGACCCAGCACTTGAACATAACATCAAGGAGGGAGTGCAGTGTTTTTGGATCTCCAATTGGACGGCAGCAACACCCCCCGAACATTTCACTTTGTCTCAACTGCTCCTCCTTCTCTTTCACTTGTCACTCAAGCACCTTTTTATTTACATTACAGTCATGGAATTCGGCAATACGGAATTTGGTTAAAATGATCCAAGGTCAGAGCGGGAGTCGCGTAGGTACTAACTTCTCACGACCCGACCATTGTTCCTCACAAAAAGGCAAGTTCTTTTACTACAATTTCCACAGCACCACCCACTCTTCACACGTACAGCACCTGTCGTATAAGATTCCAGACCTGGGCACCCTGTTCCATACACATGCGATCATGTGGATGAATGAACGTCGCTACTTACCAGAATACCCGGTCCAACCACCAGTTGATAGTAATAGTCAAATTTCAACAAGTCGTATCGGAGGGAAACTGGTTTCTAAAGGGTGAATTTAGTCAGACACTGCACTTCACGACACATAGAGCTTACCACTTGTTCAAGAATACCTTCCGCTTTACCTGAACTGACACAACCTCTTGGAATGTCATGCACGACTCCGTTTTATCGACCAGCGTACTCGAACGAATTTGAAGCTCAGGCCTTCCAGCTCCACAGAGCACCCACTCATAGACCCTTAGGGCTATGGGCCTATGTTGATCCAACTTGGAACACAGCTCAAAATGTTCAGAATTGTACTAGTGTTGCTATCTCATCCCCGGCAACATACTGTATACCCAATCCCTGCATTCAAACTCCTCCGCCTGCCCCTCGAACTCGCGATGGACAACAAAACTATGACGACGGCGAGGCGGCAACGTTCTCTGTTTGCGGATCATTCGACGATCGCCTGCGAAATAGAGATTTACTAGACGTGGTTCACAATGAAAATGTCCTCCAACTGATTTTCGGACGATTTGATTCGTCTGTGGATTCAGCTATACCCTTGGGACCTGGAACAGACGTGACAGACCCAGTACCCGTAACTGTTGCTGAACTGGAAAAACTCATCCAAGACCATACCCGGAGAAATCAGAACTATTTTGATTATCATTCATCCTCGACAACAACAACCATCATCTCCTTGCCTCCCTTGACCGAGTTAAATCTGAGCAGTCATAATTCACAATCTACGCACGATTACTTACGACCTGTTGGAGCTGTGGCTTGCTGTGACGAGGAAATCGGAACCAAGTCACAATCAGCCATGGAGTTGCCGCTGGCGGTGGGGGGCAGGAGATCGAAGTCAATCGAGAAGGTGATGAGGTGGAGAATGGGTTGCATATGAATGGAATAGGTGCGAGTTTTGTTCATGTATACTATAGTAGTGCTGTTCGGGCTGGGGTCCGAGTTAGCCTGAGATTGACGATTTTGTCGTTGATGCGAGCCAAGGCATCTCAACTCTTCCATGCAAAATGATTCATCAGCATGCGATGTATGTATGCTATTAAATGAGCCTAGACTACTGCGTATACTTTAACAACAATGCAACAAAACAGAACAGAACAGTAAAAAATATTCGACCTTTCTACCCCAATAACTATACATAAGTTCTTAGTCCTTCCGAACCTTGCTTATGCCAAACCGCTTTGTGAAGTTCAAACCTGCCCCGGATATCCTCCTCCCCTTCCTTCCGCGTTTACTTGAAACCACGGACCACGTTGATTGGTAGGATCTCTCAGAAGGCGGCCTCTCCTGAGCACAAAGCACATTCAGAGTATATCATAATAAAAAGGAAAAAAAGAGCCTACAATCGAGATTTGAGAAGATGATTTATCCATCGGGAACCGGAAATTGCCTGAGATCAATGAATCTCTCGAAGACTGTTTGGGATATTAAAATGCATTGTTTCCAAAGCAAATAAGAACATACTATTTTATTATTTTGCTTCAGCTGCAAGTTGGCGTTTGATATGAGTCTCCTGCTTGAATTGTAGTCAGGCTGATAAGTGTGATGAGTATGTCAGTAAATCTCATTCATCCGCTTCAGGAAAAGAACAAACCTTCAATAATAATTCAGGTTGCTCCGAGTCATTTCTCGGGCTCCAATCCTAGTTATGAGATTAAATTTGTGCTACGCATAGTGTTATCATATTACTCACCAATTCCGTATATTCTGTTGAATCAGGCTCTGGAGACCATGGGAATAGACAGGACTTCGACCTTGATTGAGGAGGTATTATGCCATCTGTTGTTTGGAATGGAGTGATATTGGATGGACTGTCTGTTTCATACAAGGCACTCATCGCCTGTTCATTTACAGTGACCCTTGAACTCTTATAATTGTCACGGCTCTTATACCCTTTATTCACGTAAGAAGTGCACGAATCAAACTAGGAATTTCCACCGTTAATGTTCCCTGTTGACCACAGACATATGCATTGAATGGACCAACCAGATATTTTTCTTCACAATTCGAAGAATGTCTATAATTCTAGGATAATACTGTGATTAGATTAGTTCATCGAGATCGATTAAGCGACATGCCAATAAATCGGTGACCATGTTGTGATAGAATTGTGGATACAACTTTGAGGCAGTAATCCAGCCCTGTCTCTTCCTCTTGCAGAGTGTTGTCAACTTGAATTGATTATCATCATCGAGGGTATATTCTGTGGCACTTGGGCAACGCCATACATTGATTTGGGAAGTGGGTACCAGGTACTCGTAGCAAATAATGTACTGCTGTGCATTTATCTTCCATTCAGGTGTTGTCGAAATGAAGCGTTCTTCCATGGCTAACCCCTTCTCAAAAGGGTGGACGTGAGAAAAATAGTCACGAAAATGCTGATTTTGACCCGTAGTGAAAACCGGGGCAGAAAAGCATTGGTGCATGTTGGACAATGTGTCGAGGCAGCTGCCTGCAAAAGTAGCCATAAGCAGAATTGGGACAAGTCTGGTATGTTCCGATGGCCGCCACAATGCCTTCGAAGTACTTCTGGTGATAATGCAGGGTCTCTTCTTTAGTCTGTATCCTTTGTAAAACTCGTCATCTAGGCGCATTTGCTGTTCGGCAAGTCTCATAACTAGCTCCGAGTTTGTTGAATATTCAGTAGGCAGGGACCGCACGGTGTCCATTGCACAAGTGAACAAGGGTCTGAACACCGAATCATGAATTGCTTGAACCGAACCAGATTGCATTTAGATTCGGGAGTTGAGGCGGCCCGTTGAATCGCAGTCGAGGGAGATGAACTTCAGAGAATGATGAGGGATGTAGTCAATCAAACGACAGGTACAAGTTGAATGAATGTGAGTTGGATATGAGCATATATTTTGTCAAATTGCAGCTTTTAAGTAAATTTGGTGTAAGTTGAAATACAAGAAGCTGTGGCAAAACTGGGTGTCCTTTGAGGTCCGTCGTGATGACAGTTTAACAAAAGTCACCGCGACGAGGATTGAAATTTGGAGCTTACAATGCCGAGTGAATTACTACTTGTAATCCTGGATGAGATTCTTGAAGTCTGACTGCCAACGGTCGCCTAGTACATTTGTAGACATTTGTACTGCAGCTTGTTTGCTTAAAAACGGGGACAAGGAAACAGTCGGGCCCACCGTCCGACTCACAGCCACTGCATCTAGTGTTTGGTCGTGCTTCTGACAGTGCTTATTTTAACAATCTCTTCACTGGAGTTCACTGTACTGTTGGGAGCGGGTGGGGGAAGCACGACGCCCCTATACAGAAAACGGACTGAGTTCGATGACTATCGCTCATTCAGTATGAATCATTTCCGTATATCGCACGGGCCAATATTGCTAATGTAGGTCAATGTTTGGTCAGTGTGGGTCCGACTAGTTGTCAACGCAACACGTCCCAGTTCCTCCTTGTTCTTTTTTTGTGTTTATTGTTCTTGCGTCTCCTATAATAAATGTTTGAAAGCTCGAAGCATCCCCTAGCAATGAACGACGATACACCTACTGTGAACATGTCGGACTCCGATGATTTTGATACCACTTCCCTCTATGTCCCCTTCGAAGGGATGTACCTAACATTCTCATTTGACGTTCAAGAAACACTGGACTTCCATTGCTGCGACCCAGAGGACTACGCCCATCTCTCCGAAGAAATCAAGAACTTTCCTAACCTGAGATATGTTGGAGTTTTGGTAGATGTATGTATTCTACTGTTACTTTTTTCTCTTATTATTTATATGCGGAAAGTATGCAGATCTTCCTTTACCTCAGCGAAAATATCAGATAGTTTCCATTCGACCCCTCCAGAAAGGACTGAACATCCCCATTCCTCGGTTTGATATACAGGAAGACATGTGTACCCCCGTTTCACCAGAAACAGATCATCCATTATCGCGAAAGTCCCTTCAATTAAACAAGCCGCTTCCTTGGTCAGGCTGTTATCACCCTAACTTACAGGACATACGTGTGAGGTTACGCACAGAAAGCAGAAATTACAGTAATGCGTACGAAATGACAGATCGAAGTCTCTGGGAGATGAGAAAGTATTTGGATGAAGATGCCCAGCGGAGAAAGCTTCCGCCAGAACCGGAGGTGAGCATGACTATATGGGCACTTGGAATTTTTTGTACTGAGTCTGCGTAAATGCCAGATACCTGCTGAAGTTTCCTCCATTCATGAGCCAGAACCGGGCTCGCTTTTGGATATGAAGCTTTATGGCCTTGGTCAACGCCGCTCAGATGAGCCTGCTATCAATTATAGACTCGAAGGAAGTGAGGCAGGTCCGAGTCGAAAGCTTCTGGTAGAGGGAATAGGTGGCGACAGATCCCTCGAACTTGAAGTTCACCATCCGGCCTTTGCCCCGATCATTGACACGATCCGACCTGACTCTGTCGATAATGATCCTGTATTCACGCCCGTCCTTAAATTTGATTCAGAGATATCCGATTTGGATGATTTTCCAAATGCTTGTGAACTTTATGATCATTTGGATGCATTAGAGGCGTAGGTGGATGTTTGAACCTCACTTCCTTGTCCTGATTGGTGCATTACAGACTAGTGAAAAAGTGCAAACAAGGTCCACCTCTAGCACCAGGAATTCAAATCGATATCAATGCAGCGGCGATGCCAAACATCAGCACAGACGTGTTTACTGCAAAAACCAATCACTTGCCAAAGGTATCTTCAATAAAGTTAAGAAGGTGCGGTATGACTTTGGCTTAACCATCGTCCTAGCCTGACATCTAATAACAGGCTAGCTTTGTTTCCTTCGAAGAATCAAAGCCTACTACGTCCTCGTAAGCCTACTAATGAGCTCAAACTGGCCGAAAGCAATACAAATCCTTCGAACGGTGAAGAGGATGTTTCAGTCTCATCCATGCCAAAGCATCTTAAGTCGTTGATGAAGTGTGTGATCCCCAATCGAGTCCCTAGTTTCAAACCTGATCTCACTCTGTTTCCGCAGTGCCATTGCATTTTTCGGACGAAAAAATGGACACGAACATGCTCAGGCCGTTGACAGCCAGCTCTTGACACCAGTTCATACAACTGTACCCAATGATGATGAATCTCGAGCTCCTGGAGCGCTTGCAAATGCCTCGGACAATTTATTGACTCATGTTGACAAGAACACATCGCAGTTTGGAAAAAGATCTCCTGCTACAAAACAATCACAACATCATAATAAGAGTCCGGGGTCTTCTCCCAAATCAATGAAAAACAGTAAGTCTCAGTTTTTGTTCCAAATCTTCCAACGTTGAGCCAAAATCTTCGAGCAGTTCTCAAAAATGTATTGGGACTTCGGCGGGGTTTCATGAGGATGCCACTTCGCCACTGATTAGGTTAAAATTTTCCGAGGGGTTCGAGATAGTCATTTGTGTATCACGATTTGGAACGTACCCCATTCAATAGCAGACATCAAGGTTATTCATACCAAAGTAGTACTGTCCATGTTCAGTGAATTGTGTTATGGGAACACTCAGTTGACTGTCAAGCAACTAAATAAATTGTAGAGGGACTCGAGTACACCTCCAGTGTGATCTACCACCAACTGTACAGTATAAAATAATAATGCTGCCTTGTATGTACGTATGTATGGAGTCCTTCTCCAACACCCCCCTACTCCGTACGATCTAGTCCAAGCCCTGTAATCATGTTTGCATGTAACATTTTAGATCATGTACACCGGGAAGCTGTGCCAAAGGCCACAGGGTGTCTAAGTGCAGAGGGTCAAATGGGACAGTAGTGTAGTTATTAACAACACTGCCATTACACCGTTAGTCCCCAGAGGCCGAGAGTAGAGAAGGAGAGAACCAGGAGCAGCCAAGTCGGAGTGGCAGTAACGCCAATGACAGGGAGTGAACCAAAGAACTTATAAGTTCTAAGGTCAGAGTAAGGAAGACTTCAAGGCAACAAGCCTGAGACTTAAGGACAAGAGACAAAGATCTAATGATCTAAGTTAGAGGACAATCTAAGTTGATAATTAAACTGAGGAACTACAGTATGGTACAGGCAGTATTTATACCTACTAATTGGCATAATGGAGCAAAGCACCAGACTAGCTACTAGGAGTTATACGTGTAGTGTCAAGCCCATGCCTCATGTCATGAAGTCTCATGATGCGCCCTTTGATGCGCCATCAGCAGTGTGTTCCCATCAATCTCTTTTCACATGTTTATTGTACTTGTTCGTCTCTTTTCACATGTTTATCATACTTGTTCACATGACCATCCCAATACTTCTATTTGTTTCCATACGCTTCCATACAACTCGTCCTTATTCATCGATTAGCTCGTTATGATTCATTATCAATGTCATGAAGTACGCTGCCCCTATCATTTTCCTTTTCTCACCGTCTCTACGCCCTTATTTGTACGATACATCACTCCATCACTTTCATGTCCCACCATTGTCGAACCCTCATCGATTACTGATCCACCTGACCCCCTTCATTGATTACTGATCCATCAGCTACCCTTCTCCTTCTACCGGCTTCTGCCACCTTCTTTATTCTCAAACTGTACAGTATTACATCGTCAGTTCCCGCAGACCGGATTGTGTATATAAAGCCAGCCCCCACTACCTGGTCCCTTATCTTGACCTCTCTGTCATTATCTTGGGACCAGGTACGTGCTTACTTACTAGTACCTACAACTACAATACTAATATAACTCTGTCATTATCTTGGGACCAGTCTGTCTCTGCTCCGCTTAGTCGTTCCGCATTATCGCTCTGCTTAAAGTCACTCCGCCTCCCTGCTCCGCTTAGTCACTCCGCTGCTGCCGCTTTGTGACATTAGGTCAAGATTCATTACTGCACTGACAGCCTACCGATAAGGTTGTCCTTGCAGGATCCATAGACACCACGTCTTCCCCAGTCCCGCCTGATTCTGAAACACCCGCTGCCATTGTAGACTGCTCTGCTCTCCAACACGCACTTGACACCAGAGATCAGCACCACGCCCACAACAACAACGAGAATTGGCGCGATTGCCAGTCTCAACCTTGCCCCAACGCCCTTCCCAACTCAATCCAAGAGCCGCTTACTGTGAGCAATATAACCTTCCTGCCCATTCCCCAACCCCGATTGCCTACTCCTATCATGTCAACTCCTATCCCGCCTGCCACACCAGCCCCACCCGCCTCTGCAGAAGATCTCATGACTCAGCTCATTAAACAAGTAGCCAATCTTGCTACAGCCATGGAGGAATGCTCATCCTCCAAGTCTAGCATGAACAAACCCGAGGTATTCAAGGGTAAAGACAGTAACAAAGCACGACGTTTTAGAGCTCAGTTCCAGAACTGAGCATCAGAACAACCTGATCTTTCCAACAGTCAGGCAAAGCTTATTAAATCGGCTTTAGGCTTCTTCACAGAAGGTGCTGGAGACTGGGCAACTCCCCATTTGTTGAATTTCAATGCGGAGAATCCCCCTTTTGAAGGCGATTGGCAGAAGTTTCTCACAGAATTCAGCCAGCGGTTTGAATCGATAGACCCAGGTATGGAAGCCCGTAACGCGATCCAATCCCTGAAGCAGGGTAAAGGGCAGACGGTAGCAGAGTTTGCTCAGAAATTCCAGGACATTGGGAGTCGGACTGAGATGTCTGACATTGACTTAAAGGAACACTTCTACTATGCCCTACTTCCGGAGATACGACAGAATCTGATTACGGTAAACATTGGTCAAGGAGCTGCTCAAACCCTCAAGGAGGCCATCACATGGGCTGTATCAGTGGATGTCTACTTGCATGACCCCACCCTGACTGGTCGAAGCGCTGGACCTACCCGCTCCTATGTGGCCCCTGCCGACCCCCATGCCATGGATATCAATGCCACCCACACCAGTAATGGGAATACGAGGGAAGCTTTCCTGGCCCGCATGCGGGGACGATGCTTCGGCTGTGGTGCTCAAGGTCATGTCAAGCAAAACTGCCCCCACCAAGAAACTACCTGCCGCTACTGTGGACGTCGAGGACATCTGGAAGCAGTCTGCCAAGACAAGTTCATGGGACTTGGACAAGACTGAGGCCAACGCCAGCAACCTCGGCGCCAGCAGATATCAGCTACGGGATCCGCGTCTTTCACCCTGTTCCCAAATGAATCCGTCCAGATTGCCGCCTCGACCCCAACTCCCATACTGGCTACTGTACCTACTACTCCGAGCCCCCCTAACCAGGACTTCTCCAACCAGATTGGTCAAATAAGGGAATTACTTGATCGAGCTAATGCTATGTCCTCGTCCTCTGGCTTTCAACAGGGTTTTTAAAGAGGGTACCCGTCTCGGCTGCACCGAGAGTACCCCGTAATCAGTTTACTATGTTCGCTACCTCTTCGTATGACTCGCTCCCATCATGTACAATATCGTCGATCCGGGAATTAAATTCCAGCTCCCCACATTTTCGAATTCATGCGAGACTAAGAGGAAGGAACCATAGTATAACAACTGCAGCCATGGTAGACTGTGGAGCTACCGCCCTGTTTCTAAACCAAGACTTTGCCACCCGGAACCATGTAAGATGTGTGCCACTCCAGAAGCCAATTGACGTGTTCAATATCGATGGCACCCCTAACCGAGCTGGAAGAATCACCCACTTCGCACGCCTAGCACTCACAGTAGATAATCAGGAACAGTGGATGGACTTCCTGATCACCAATCTAGGCGGAGAGGATATCATCCTGGGACTCCCCTGGCTACGGAAGGTAAACCCCGAGATTGACTGGGAAAAAGGACGACTTTCAGTAAAACCCCCTCGAGTAACTATAGAAGAAGTCCAAGACGAGGAGACTTCATACCTGCACCTAGCCGCTGCTAACACAGAGAACCCAATCCCTGAACTCCCAAACCCAGAACCCCCTCATTTTGAGGTGTCACTGGAAGCGACCCTTGAAGACAGTGAACCAGCTATGGTGGAGGAATCTCCGATACACCGAATCCGAGCCAATCACAAAACCCGTCGGGCATGGGTTAAAGCAGCAATCCTAGAGGAACAGAGCGAGGAAGTCTGGTGTGCGGCGGGATTCACTTACTCCCAGCAGCTAGCAGAGGAAGCCAACCAAGACAAACCTGTTAAAACCTTTGCAGAAATGGTCCCTGAGCAATACCGTGAATTCAAGAAGGTCTTTTCAGAATCTGCCTCCGAACGACTACCGGCCCATCAACCCTGGGACCATACAATCGATCTCTTGCCTGGAGCACTGGCAACCATGCGCACCAAGATCTACCCCATGTCCCTAAATGAGCAGGAGGAGTTGGATCGCTTCCTGGAAGAAAATCTGCGGAAAGGCTACATTGTTCCCTCTAAATCACCCATCTCGTCCCCAGTCTTCTTTGTTAAGAAGAAGGATGGAAAACTCCGTTTCGTACAGGACTACCGGAAACTGAACAAATACACTGTGAAGAACCGCTATCCCCTCCCCCTGGTTGCCGACATTATCAGTCGACTTCAAGGGGCCCGATATTTCACCAAGTTTGACGTCCGCTGGGGTTATAACAACGTTCGAATTAAGGAAGGTCACGAATGGAAAGGAGCTTTTGCAACCACACGAGGGCTGTTTGAGCCTAAGGTTATGTTCTTTGGTCTCACCAACTCCCCTGCAACGTTCCAAGCACTCATGAATGCGATATTTGCAGACCTTATAGCAGCTGGAAAGGTAGCGGTTTACCTGGACGATATCCTCATCTTTAGCAGTAACCTTCAGGAGCACCGACAAGTGGTACGGGAAGTACTAACCCGGCTCGAGAAGCATGACCTGTACCTACGACCGGAGAAGTGCGAATTTGAACAGCAGCAGATTGAATACCTAGGCCTTATTATATCGGAAGGGGAGGTGAGAATGGACCCGGTAAAGGTAGCTGCAGTTCGCGACTGGCCAGCCCCCACTAACCTTCGAGAGCTACGAGGGTTCCTCGGATTTGCTAACTTCTATCGGCGCTTCATCCGGAACTTTGCAAGGATAGCCAGGCCCCTGAATGACCTCACTCGGAAAGACATATCCTTTACCTGGATGGACACCCAGCAGAAAGCATTTGACACCCTCAGAGAAGCCTTCATCTCCGCACCCATCTTAGCCCTGTGGACTCCGGACAGACCGACCCGAATCGAGGTAGACGCATCAGGCTTTGCCACCGGCGGTGCCCTCATGCAGCAGCAAGAGGATGGCCAGTGGCATCCCGCCGCTTTTAGATCAGCCTCAATGCAACCAGCGGAACGGAACTACGAGATCTATGACCGGGAAATGTTAGCCATCATAGAAGCGTTGAAGGACTGGAGGAACTTCCTAGAGGGACTACCCCAGCCATTTGACATCATCACTGACCATTCCAACCTCGAGTTTTGGCGCACAGCTCAAGACCTCACCCGTAGACAAGCTCGCTGGGCTCTATACCTCTCACGGTTTGACTTCCACATGATCCACCGCCCCGGTAGAACAAACACTCAGGCGGATGCTCTCTCTCGTATGGCAGCTCACCAGGTACTAGACAATGAGGATAATCGACAGCAGACGGTCCTTAAGCCCAACCATTTCACCAAAATTGCAGCTCTATCCTACGGAACCCCTTAGAGGATCGCATCCGGAAAGCCTCACAGCGGGAAGCACAGGTACTGGAAGGTCTCAAAACAGTCAAAGAGCATGGACTACAACGCTTGGCTAATGGGATCGCCGAATGGGAGGAGGACAACGGTCTGGTCTATTACCGAGGACGAGTATACATACCCCCGGACGATGATCTACGCACGGAAGTACTGCGTCAATGCCATGACCATCCCACGGCTGGACACCCTGGACTCCATGGAACACTCGATCTAGTTAGCACCCACTTCTGGTGGCCAACACTGCGATCCTTTGTGGAGAAGTACGTAGAGGGATGTGAGACGTGCGCACGCAAAAAGATTCAATGACACCCACGAGCTGTGACACAGCCATTAGACGTACCTTCGGGTCTATGGGAAGAGGTAGGAGTGGACCTGATAACGCAATTGCCTAACTCCCAAGGATACGACGCAGTTCTGGTTTGCACGGATCTCTATGGGAAACAAATTCATGCCCT